>JAIUCV010000675.1:0-423335 GCA_026724425.1 Erythrophleum ivorense | reverse complement strand
CCTTACAAAATCTGATTTGATACCTTGATTCCTATGTCTAAATGAGAGTTTAAATGAGCTCCTAAGATCCCTAGAAGTCTCCCTATGTGCTTCCTCCATCAAGAAAACAAAGCAAAGTTCAAGGAGATCATAAAACTTCCTAGTCTCGGCCTAAAGGAGTTTGTGTACCTAGGGATAGTTTTAATTTGTTCCAAACCCATTTTTGAGTCATATATGATGAGTGAAGATGAGGGGAAGCCTTAGAAAAAAAATTAGAAATTATAGAAAGTGAGTTGGTGCTTTATGTTCCATAATATGACCTAAAGAAGCAACATATAGTTAGGCTTTTTATTTTAATTGTGTGATGACTCTAAGAGGCTTAAAAGGAGACAAGAATCATATTTGAAAGAAAATAATGGAGCCTAGAATTTATTTGAGGTGTGTTACTTCATTAGGTGCATTTTGGAACCATAAAAGGATTTATAGGTCAAGCTAGAGTTTAAGCAAGTTGTGTGGCCTTAGATTTTACTCCAAAAGTATAATTAGCTTCCATATAATGTGTCTAGGGCAAGAGGAATGATCTCCACCTCATTGGGTGTGTGAGGTCAAGGGAGGGGATTCAAAGCTTAAGGAAAAGTGTACAAATGCTAGCAAGGTAGCTCTTTCCACCTTCTCTCATGCATGGTTGCTTGCTTTACTTGTCTTTAAATGTGTGTATATATATTTCAAGCTATGAAAAATGTTCTAGCATGAGCTCTTACTCCATGGTACTATGATAATGCATTATGTTTTTCAAATGATTTTTATGATGTTTGCCTTGGTTTACTTGAGTGTGGTGAGGCCAAAAACCTTTAGCCATGGGGAGGATGAGCCAAGAACCCTTAAGATTAGTTGAGATAAAGTAAAGAGTCTTCCAAAAGTGAGGTTGACTCCCAAGAGCATGGTTGAGTCCAAAAACCTCTTAAAGAATAGGTAAGGCAAATTCAAAATTTACAAGTAAATAGGTGAGGCTAATCCACTTGCTTGGCAAGCCTATGTATGCTATGTATGACTTTGTCAAATGCTAAGAATGCTTCTTGAATGAATGTACATGTCCATATGCTATGCATGCATTTGTGAGACTTGTTTTGCATGCTTTTTGTATGATTGAATAGGAAATGAGCTATTGGGATTCTTTGAATCTCATCCTCTCCTCTCCAATATTTTAACATGCTAGGTGGATCAAGAGAGCAAGGTAATAGAAGCCAACCATCTTGAAGATGAGAGCATGACATCAAAGTGTCTTGAAATTGTTACTTTAAGACTTTATGGATAGCAATTGATGAAATCCCTAGTTGTATATGACCTATGATGTTATGCGCATGTATAATTATGTTAATGTATTGTGTATAAATGAGAACTAGGGTTATATGTATGGAAATACTCATTTTAGTCATGTAATGGTAATTTTGCATTATGGAATTTCATGTATGAATAGAAGTGGAATAGCCAAAATGAAATGCATAAGGTTTGGGATCACTTGGCCAGCTCACACAAGTCATAATCATACTTTTAGACTTACCCAAGAGGTGTCAAAACCCCAAGGAAAGCCAATTGGATATTTTGGTATCCTATATGGAACCAAAATTGACCATAATGGGACCTTATATCACTTTTTATCCAAATGAACTCTTCATAATATGATATTTGGCATGAAAATAGAACTTATTGAGAGCTTTTTGGGAAGCTAAAGAATAGAATTTTTGGAGATCTAGAGAATATTTGATGAATTTTCAAAGTTTGAAAATTTGTTGGTTTTGGTCATGTCACTGTTCATACTAGTCCAAAAATGAAATCTATCACACAGGGTCTAAATGATGTCCAATTGCCACAAAATTTCATATGGAGAAACTAGAAATTCCCACTGGCTTGTGCCAACTAGAAGAACCTCATTTGGATGTCTAGAGAGGGAGATATAAATTTTCAAAGAATCTGTCCATTATCAGGAACTCCAGCTGACCTCAATTATTGTTTGATTGAGTTTTGAGATCTAAGCATGCCTAAACCAGTCTAGATTATTTTTTCCCTCTAGCTAACATCCACAGCTTTCTAGATTGGTATCACTTATATGGATTGTATTTTTTTGGAATTAATTAGACATTTTTGAAGTTTGCTGCAGAATTTTGTAACAGCACCAGTAGATAGCCTGACCTCTGAACATTTTCGAATGTCAAACACCTTTTGTGATGGATGTTATGTTCTAAACATATTTTTATCATGAAGTAGACATGTGTAGCTTTCCAGAATAGCTGATAATATATGATTTTAATTTTTCTAGAATTAGTTATGATTTTCCAAAGTTTATAACAGAAATGTGGAAAATCTGCCTGAAAATATATGTATGTATTTCATGCTTCCCTTTGAGTTCCACGAGATGTAGGCCACTTTTAATGATCCAAATGAGTTTTATTCATGTAATTAAATATGATAATGTGATTTATTAGCTCACATGGTCCACATGATACTGAATGAAATTTTTATACGCGATGTAACGCCAAGAAATACATTATTTAATGCTATTTTTCCTTGCCTCTTTATGAGTTGTTTGATATGAGGCATAGAGATAGTATGAAATGAGTTAGAAGAATATGGTGTTACATTGACAATACATGATGCAAATGTGGTAATTATATAACATAATAAGCCATACTAGCATGTCTATTATACAAACCCATTTAAACAAGGCATTCAAGCTTATACACTATTAAAGCATCACGGTAGGCTTCCATTGGCTTCTCCTTGCCACTAAGAGGTCCAATGCTTGAAAATGTTAGCCCACAATTGAGGCGAGATATAAAATCTCAGTAACAAGAGGAAAATTTCATATATGTGTGCAAATTAATCAACATAAATGCATTTTATATTGAGAAATATCACAAGCATCAATATAATTAGCAAATGAATTAGTTAGACTCTTAGTGACTACTATCCTATACTAGCAATCACATATAACATGTTAATGGCAAAAAATATAGGGAAAGGCCCGTTTATGGCACCAACTTCCTATTGAGCATGCTCATGGCTTAGTGCATTCCATTGAGTCTGATCACAACTTAGTGCACATTCACAGCACAATGCATTAGTAGCAGTATGACCACAACTCCACCAAGGACATGATCATGATCCAACACAATTAAGTAGCCAACAAATCATTTAGCGTAGAAAACATATGCCATACCTAGCTTTCTCTAACTCATTCATACAATACATGAAGTTTGAGGTAAAGTTCACATCTGTTTATAGGCTTTTCAACACTGAAATTGGTCCATTTATGGGTCATACAGAGCTATAAGGGTCCACATTTAATTCATTCTTTTCCTTTATTCATATACATCATAAAGAACTTTGTTCATACCCATTTTAGTATGTTTAGTTCGTGGGATCCCCTAGAAAGGTCTATGGAAAGCTTAGGATGTGAACTACATACAGTAAGTATTTCAGATGGAATTGAATTCAGTTGCCCCATGAAATTCAATGGAATAGTAACTTGGTTCATAATGGAGAGCATATAATAGACCTAAAATTTAGAAATACATATGTTTGGCTATACAACTCCAATTTAGATGAGCTCAGTGGCCATGAAAAGCTTTTAATGTCAACTATATGCCTATAAAATTTTATGAGCATTGGAGTTCATTTGGCACCTCAAAAACATTAAAAACCATATTTTGCAATGGGTGAATAGTAATTGGACTAATTTAAAATTTTTTTTAAAATTTTAAAAATTCATGAAATATCCTGTACAACTCTAAAAATTCTGGTTCTTTGCTAGTAAGAAAGCTTTAATATGGTCTAAATGCATGTCAAACATTAGGCTCAAACTAGGTCATTTAGGCAACTTTTAACATAGGAGTTATTTATGGCAAATTTAAGATTGTTCCTCAGTTCCATTTGGACCATTTGGTGTCTAATTGGTTTTCTTCCACTTTGAGTATATTTCTTTCATCTTAAATGACATTTCTAAATATTTCATAACATGATAAAGGGGTTGAATAAAAAATTGGCCTTTTGACACCTAAGTATACACACTTACATCATATCACCGTATATGCCATTTTCTACTATAATACTCATGCATTGCCATAAATTTTCATACATTGATATTCTCATACTTTTACATATGATTCTATCATAAGATATGAAGTACCATCATCAAATACACCATAAATCCATAAAGATACAAGTAAAGAGTTATTTGTGTACATATACAAAAATCTAATATAAAAAAAATTACTAATACATTATTTCCTAACTTTTAATTCCTCTCATGATCTTGGCTTTGACTTAGTGAACCTAAAATGGTTAGTGGGATCATGGGGGTGAGATTCGAGAAAAATCTTAGTAACTAATCTCAACCAATTCAATATATACAAGTGTGTCATGAGTAAATACCATGCACGTGGTGCAAGAATGTTATGCATATGCATCATGTAACTCAAGTGCATCATAAAGCACAAAAATTCATTCATTCTCTAGCAATGGCTTCATCATAAGCTTGCTAGGCTCAACTATTCTCAACTCGGGGTCAAGGAAGAGCTACTGTCCTCAATTCCATGCCTAGGAGAGTTAAGAGCCAAAAAACATGTCATACTCATACATAAAACTCATTATGGAAATCATACTAAAACAAATCTCATGAATGCACCAAGTAACAATACATACAAGCATTTCAACTCATTCAAGCATTCAAATGTATGGAAGAAAGGAAGATAAAGCTACTTTGAAACTTGTAAGAACTCAAATGCCACTAACCCACTTGGTTTTACCTTCCTTTTGGCTCTCTTTCTCTTAGCACTTAAACTTAAGAGTGTTTGAGCTAGATGGGCCTACCCATAGCAATTTCAAGACAAATTGACTCAATGAAACTCATTTTAGGCTTCATTATCTCTCTTGAATCTCATTAAAACCTAAGGTGATGCATAAAGCTAATTTAGATCAATAACGAAGCTACTTTTGGTTTTTGTTTTCTAAACACCAAATTCTTGTTTGCAATAAGTTTTATAACTCTTAAGAAACTCATTTAAATCATTACATGCTTGGTTAGAGGGGTTTAGAACCAACATGCTTCATTAATCTCATTTAGGCCTTAAAATTTCAACTTTCATTCCAAGGCTCCTAAATTCAATTCAATGGTTCCATAATTATTTATTCATCATATCTAAGTCTCTAAATTTATTAGAACTCAAAGAAACACTACCTAAATGCCTCTTTGTAATAACTGATTTTTCGGGTACTAAACTGAAATTGATAAATGAATATAGGATCACCCTAAAACAAAGAAAATTAAGACTAATTGAGAATAAAATGTTATTTAGAATATCTAAAAATATGGTTAAGAACCTAAGGATAGCCAAAAAAATGGAGCCAAAATGGCTAAACGAATTAAAGGATAAACGTAGTGACAAAACTATAATTTCGGTCAACTTTTTAAAAACTCAAACGAAGGAGCTTTAAATAATAAAATTGTGCTCACTAGAGTTTTCAGAGGCCCAGAAAGCCATAGGAACCATCAGAATGGTTAAAACCGTTTGGTTTATAATTTAAGTCATCAATTGATTGAAACTTTGACCAGATCATTTAGGATTATTTTGAATCTAATTAAATTGAAACCAAAGACATTTAATGATTTTGATTACCAAAATTTTATGATTGAAAAGATTGTACTAAAAAAGGAGTACAAATGAGTTCAAACCATGAAAGTAAAAAATAAGGACAAAATTGGAAAATTTTCATTTAAGAAACCTTAGCTCCTCCTTATAAAAGGGCCACCCCATCTTCTTCCCCTCATTTTGGCCAAAGTTTTGCACCTCCAAACTAGATGAAGAGGAGTCCCGTGAAGCACCAAAAGCCAAGGAAGATTGATGTAACACTCAATTTTTGTAAAATCGACGAAAATGGGCTAGATATAAAAGAGAGTCCTCTAAAATGAACCCATTGAGGCCAAATAAAATGGAGATAAAATTCTAAATATTAGAAAACAAGGAACCAAGGCTTAGGGTGCCCATAAACTAGAGCTAGAATAGCTAAAGAAAATCCTAATGAAATGCAATGACATTTTCATAATTTTGGGCATCTTTTAGAAAACTCAGAGGAGAGATCTTTAAATGAAAAAATTGAGTTTCTTAGGGTTCTTAGAGGCCTTAAAAACTATAGGAATCCATAGAATAGTTAAAACCCATTTGGTTTATCTTTTAGAATATCAGTGAACTTGAACTTTGACCTTTTCGTTCGGGAAGGTTTTAGACCCAATTTGAGTGATTCCAAAGGCTATTTAGGGGTTGGAGAACCTAAATTTTATGATGGAAAAGAAAATTTTTGAAAAGAAGTTGAAATGAGCTTAAAATGAAAAAGCCAAGAATGAGGGATAAAATTGGCATTTTAAAAAGCTTCTTAAGGATCCCTACCTATATATAGTTGGCGCCCCACTTCTCCTCCACATTTGGCCGACCTAAATTCTATCTAAAACCAAGGAGAATTTTTGCAAAGAAGGGCACACAAGAGAGCTTCAAGGGATGAGAAAAACCTAGGAAAAGAGGGGAGAAATTTAAACTTTCAAGGAGGAGTGAAAGTAAGGGAGAAAGCTCTTGAAAAGGCTATATAATCAAGGCATTTCTATGGCTTTACTTGCTTCTTCCTTCTTCTTTCTCCAAAGCTAAGTTTCAAGCTCATATAGAACAAGCAAGAGGGAGAAAAATCTACCATGAAACCTAGGTTTTCAAGGGTGAGGAAGAAGTAGATGCAAAGAAATTCCAAAAAAAAAAAAAAACATTAGTTTTTAAGTTTCCAAAACCTAGGGTTTTCTTTGCACCATGATATGTATGAAGTTTTCTGGTGGTATTTCTAATTGTCTAGAGTATATATGAGCTCTTGAGATGCCTAGAAAGCCTCATATATACCATTTCCCTTAAGAGAACAAAGCTAACTCCATGGGCCTATAAATGGGTACATGTCTCAGCCAAGCATGGTTCTTATGCCTAGGGAGAATTTTAAACTTTTCTAAAGGTAGAAAGGGACTAAATATGATAAAAGAACATCAAAAGGCTTGGAAAGAACTTAGAAGCCTTGTTTTGGGTAATGGAAGTGTAAGCTCCATAATACGACCTAAAGAAACTACTTGTGTCTAGGCCCTTGGGAGTGAGTTTGTGATGACTCCAATAATCTTAAATGGAGTCAAGAGACCTAGATGGAAGGAGAGAATGGAGCCAAGACCTTGAATTCTAACACTTGCTTTATTTGGTCTCATATGGAGCTATCATGTAACCATAGAATAAAGTGAGCTTTCATAGAGAGTGTGTGATGCTAGAGCTTGCTTCCACATTGTAATTGTGTCCTATTTGATGTGTTTAGGCAAAATAAACCAAGCTCTATCTAATTGCAAGTGTGTGGCCGAAAAGGGGGAGGAATAGCTAAGGAAAAAGTGTGTGAATCTTGCTTGAAAGAAATTCTCTAACCTTTGTCACATGCATAGCTTAGTTGTTTTCTTGTCATTGAGTGCTTGTATGTGTATTTGAGATATGAGAAATGTTTTTAACCAATGCTTACATGTTATGGTACCGTTATGTTTCTTGAAATATGTTTATGATTGCATTATGGCTTGCATGGGTTTAGTTGTGCCAAAAGTCTCTTAGTAAGGGTAAGGATGAGCCAAAAGTCCTTAGAAATGGATGAGACAAAGCCAAAAGTCTTAAGAAGAGTGAGGCTTAGTCAAAAGTCCCTTGAAAGTAGGTGAGGCAAATCCAAAAGTCCCAAGAAAGATGGGTGAGGCTAGACCAATGCCCTTGAGAGCTTAAGCTTGCTATGTATCAGTTATGTGATGAGGAAAATGCCTTATACATGTTTACTAGTTGCTTGAATATCATGCATACATTCTTTGACATGTTTTAACATCCATTATGTATGTTTGAAAGGATTAAGAGCTATTGGAATTCTTTGAATCTCACCCTCCCCCACACATGTCCAACCATGTTTAGATGAGCCAAGTAGACAGGGAAATAGAAGCCAACAAGCATGAGAAGCAAGATCTTGACAAATGGATAGAGAAATGAGCTTTTTGTTTGTATTTTGATGTTAAACTATGTAACTATGAGATGTATCTATGATATAAACCCTTGAGCATGTTATAATATATGTACAAATAGTGTATGTATCCATGTAGAAGCTAGATGAATGAGAATATGAGATTTTGCCACTCCTTTGCCATTATGTGACTTGGTGTTCTTATGTATATATGGATGTTCCAAGGTGAGATTGAGCTCCATGGTGATTTGGATCATTTGGAATACTTTTATACATGGCATTTATGCTTTAGACTTGCTCATGTGGTGGTGGAAAGTGTAGGAGAGCATTTAGTACTAGAAATGACCATTTTGAACTTCAATTTTGACCAAATGGTGTGTTACACCAAAGTATGACCAAATGAATGATTTTTTCCATGAAAAAAAGTAGGTCTCATCTAAAGCTTTTCATAGAGCTAAAGGTCACTTAATTTGGAGCTCTAGAGAATTAATTATAATTTTTTAAAGTTTGCCAAATTATGCAAAAATGGTATGGTTACTGTTCATTCAGTTAGTTTGCTTCTTTATGTCACACGTGGGACAAATGAATTCCAATGCTCATGAACTCTTACAAGTATAAACTAGAGATCATAAGATTTCCATATCCATTAAGATCACCTCATTTGGAGTTCTATAGAGGGAGATATGAATTTTTGAAGTGGCATGACAGTAACAGTAATGTAGCTTGACCTGTGTTACTGTTCCATTGATTTCCAGTAGCTTAAGGCTATTGCATTGGTCTAAACTTATCTTTAGTCAAAAGTAGACATCCACAGCTTTTCAGAATAGTATGGTTTGCTTGACTTTGATTTTTTTGGAATTAGTTATAAATTTTTAAAATTTGTGTCAAAAAACTAAATCTTGAACCCAAGAGCAAATCATGAGTTTTGTGTAATGTAGCTCCAAACTCGAAATGAATGAGATCAAATATGATGTGCATGACTTGTATGGATGTGTTAGGACTAGAAAATGATGTTGATGAGTTTATATGATTCACAGAGCATAACATGAGAAAATGAGATCTTACATAACACAATTAATTCCATTAATTTAATGCCTTTTTCATAGGAAATGTTTGCTTCTCTATATGATTATGCTCCAATCCACATGAAATGCATTGAGATCAATAATGAGACCATGTTAAAATAGCTAAAAGGTCAAGGTATTACATTTATTGCTATCAGAGTAAAGGTTTAGGCACTTTGATGTGGTTTGTGGCTTAAGAACATGAGATTGCCATTTTGTATAAGCTATTTGTTGATGAAATAAGTGTGTAAATGTGGCTTGTGTTCATGAATTGTGTTAAGATGAGTTTGATTTGTTTCAAAAAGATGGTGAACATCTAGAGAGGTAGGCCCTCTAAAAAGGCTCCAACAGAGGCAGAGCCTAGTGATCTAATGGCTAAAGCCTTTTAGGCCACTATGGCTCACCGGGATCAACAGTAGGCCATGATTATGCTACTTCAAGAACGGCTTGCACAGTGTGATAGTGAAGGCCCTACACCTACTTTGCCATTGCCACCACAGCATTTAGATCATCTTGAGAATTCATAAGTGACTCACTCAAGTCCACAACCACAAATACAGCAGATGCCATAAACTCTCCCAGCTCAAATGCCTCTAACCCCTGAGTAGCCTTCCACAAGGCAAGTCATAGCATAGTTTAGGAAGTTTAGGCCTCCCACCTTTGATGGTGAGCTAAGTACAAAGAAAGTTGAGGCCTAGATCATGCAGTTATAAAAGATATTCAGGGTTATAAGTGAACATCTAAGTAGAAGGCCATGATAGCTATTTTCCAGCTTGAGAAAGAGGTAGACTATTGGTGGAGGAGCACTGAACCTATTATTAAGTCAAGGAACCTCCCGATTAACTAGAAGACATTCTTATAGGCATTTTTTGAGTAGTATTTCCTTAGTTCTATTTGGGATATGAAGGAGTCCAAATTTGTACTCCTCAGACAGATATAATGGATGCCATGGACCAGTACATGGAAAAATTCATGGAGCTCTCCAGATATTCCTCTTATTTACAAAAACATGATGACAAGAGGTGGAGAGCAGATAAATTAGAGAAGGACTCCTACTAGAGATCAAAGATAGAGTGGTGCTCCATACAATCAGGATTTTTAATGCCTTTATTGAGGTACATAGAGTCATTGAGGCAAATTTGAGGATGATGCATCCTGCCTCAAGTGCTAGACCTTACCTCCTAAAGAGTAAGAGGCCACGTAAGGAGACACCTACTGCTAGTAGCAACAAGAAAGGTGGCAAAAGCTAGTGGAATAGGAGAGGTAAAAACAGAAGAAAACCAGCTTAATCCATCATAGTCATTTCCACTTAAGCAGCCAGCGCTCAATGTGCCTAGAATTATGGGAACAGACCATGCTATGTAGGCCAGAATATATGTTTCAAGTGTGGTAGGCTAGGGCACATAGCCAAAGATTGCACTTAGCTTGCACCACAAAAGGAGGTAGCTCTTGTGTAACATCCGGTTATTTAAAAACGAGAGAAAACGTGAGAAACGTAACATACGGTTCCTCCGTAAATGAACAAAACTCGCCGGATACAAAAGGAAGTCCCCCTAAATGACTTAGTTAACATCTTAAAAAATTTGGGAAGCATTCTAGACTCCTAAAAATGAGAATCTCAGACTCAAACGGAAAGAAAAATGGAGCTAGAATGAAGAAACAAAATTTGACGAAAAAATTATAAAACGTAATGGCATTTTTGTAATTTTGACCAAATTTTAGAATTCACACAGGAGGACTTTTTAAATGAAAATTTTGAGTTTCCCAGGGTTCTTAAGGGCCCTAAAAACCATGGGAAGGCCCAGGACAACTAAAGCCCCTCCGGTATACGTTTGGGAAGGTTTTAGCTCTGATTTGAGTGATTCCAAAGGCATTTTACTAAATTGGGAACCTAAATTTTATAATGGAAAAGACAGTTCTAAAAAAGAAGCTAAAACAAAGGAGAAACAAAAAATGCTAAGAATGAAGGGCAAAATGGAAATTTTTAAAAAAGCCATTCTCCTCCACCTATAAATAGGTGGCGCCACCCCTCTTCACTCATTTAGACAAAATTGTTTTTGCCCAATTTTAAAGAAGGAAGCTAGGGTTTAGGCGCACCAAAGGGAGAGAAAAAGAAAGAGAAATTCAAGACATAAGGCATGGAAATTTGATTGTTTTTCATGCTTTCTCTTAGCCAATCTCTTCTCCTCCTTTTCCCCCTTCTTTCCTATGATTTTTCTGAAGTTCTTGGGGCTGTTTTGAAGCAAGAATAAAGGGGGAATTTCAAAATTAAGGTGAGGAAGCCAAGGAAGGCAAAGAACAAGCAAAAACACTAAAGAAATCAAGGTATCAAGCAATCATTCCACTTGATCTTCTTCCTCCCCTCTCTTATGAGTATTTCGACCTATATATGGTCAGCCTTAAGGATTCAATTTTTCAACTAAACAAAGGGTGAATCTTGGGAATTTGAGGGAGAAGAACAAGAGTGTGCAAAGAAAACAACAAACTAGCCATTAGATTTCAAGATGCAATTTCTAGGGTTTCAAGTGCACCTTGTAAAATTTGATTTTGTACAATGATTCCTAGGCCTAAATAAGAGTTTCATTGAGCTCTTAAGATCCCTAAAAGTCTCCCCATGTGCTTCCTCCCTTGAGAAAACAAAGACAAGTCCATGGGTGCTAAAACCATACATAGGTTCCACCAAGAGAGGTTAGGATAGCTAGGGGGAGTTTAAAATTTTTCTAAGCCCATTTTTGAGTCATATATGATGAATGAATATGAGAGGAAGCCTTGGAAGAAATTTAGAGATCATAGAAAGTGAGTTGGTGCTTTATGCTCTATAATATGACCTAACGAAGCAATATGTAGTTAGGCTCTTGGTTTTGATTGTGTGATGACTCCAAGAGGTTTAAAAGGAGTCAAGAATCATATTTGAAAGGAAAGAATGGAGCCTAGAATTTTTTTGAGGGGTATTGCTTCATTAGGTGCATTTATGGAATCGTAATGAGGTTTATAGATCAATTTAGAGTCTAAGCAAGTTGTGTGGCCTTAGAATTAATTTCATGAACCTAATTGGCTTCCATAAATTATTTTTTGGCCAAGAGAAATCATCCCTACACTTTTATGTGTGTGGCCAAAAGAGGGAGCTTGGATTCAAGAGAAAAAGTATGTAATTGTATCCAAGGTAGCTCACTCCTCCTCCTCTCATGCATGATTATTTGCTTTACTCATCTTTAAATATGTGTATGTGTATTTTTAAGCCATGAAAAGTTTTCTAACATGAATTTGATTCCATGGTGCCATGATGTTATAATATGCTTTCATATGATATTTATGATGTGTGCTTGGGTTTTCTTGAGTGTAGTGAGGCCAAGAACCCTTAACTATGGTGAGGATGAGCCAAGAACCCTTAAGATTGGTTAAGACAAAGTAAAGAGTCCCCCAAAAGTGAGATGGACTCCTAAGAGCATGGTTGAGTCCAAGAATCTCTTAAAGAATGGATGAGGCAAGTCCAACATCCACAAGAAATTAGGTGAGGCCAATCCACTTGCTTGGTAAGCCTTTGTATGCTATGCATGATTTTCTCAAATGATAAAAATGCTTCTGGAATGTTTGCACATGTCAACATGACCATACATGCATTTATGAGACTTGTTTTGCATCCATTATGTATGATTGAATAAGAGATGAGTTATTGGGATTCTTTGAATCTCATCCCCTCCTCTCCAATGTTCTAACATGCTAAGTAAACTAAGTGGACAAGGTAATGGAAGCCAAACACCTTGAAGATGAGAGTATGACATCCAAGAACATGAATTTTGCTATTGTAAGGCCACATAATTGGCAAATGATGTAATTAATGGATGTATATGTATTATGATGTTATGAACATATGTAATTATGATAATATGTCATGTATGAATGAGAGAATATGTTATATGACTATTAGAATGTGATTTGAATGTATAATGGCAAATTAGCTTCCTTAATGGTATTATGGAATTGTGTATAAGTGTGGGTGAGATAGTCAAAATGAGATGCATGAGGGTTGAGACTATTTAGGCAGCTCACAGAAGTCTTAATTATTCTTTTACACTTACCCAAGAGGTGCCAAACCCCACGGAAAGCCATTTGGACATTTTGGTATCCTATATGGAGCCTAAATTGATTAATTTAGAACCCTATATCACTTTTTGCCCAAATAAGCTCTTCTTGATCTACAATTTGGCATCAAATTAGAGCTTGTTGAAAGCTTTTTGGAAAGATAAAGAACATAATTTTTAGATGTCTATAGAATATTTGATGAATTTTCAAAGTTGAAAAATGTTTTAGTTTTGGTCATGTCACTATTCACTAAGGTCCGAAAATGAAATCTGTCACATAGAGCTCAAATGATGTCCAATTGCCACGAAAATTCATACAAAGAAACTAGACATTTCCAATGACTTGTACCAACTATAAACACCTCATTTGGATGTCTAGAGAAAGAGATATGAATTTTTAAAGAATCTGTCAAGTATCAAGAACCCCAGCCGACCTCAGTTACTGTTTGATTGAGTTTCGAGGTCTGGGCATGCCTGAACTAGTCTAGAGTTATTTTTTCCCTCTAGCTAACATCCAAAGATTTAATATTAGTACTACTTGTATTGATTTGATTTTTTTTGGAATTAATTGGACATTTTTGAAGTTTATTGTAGAATTCTGTGACAGCACCAGTGAACAGCCTGACCTCTGGCCTATTTCGAATGTCAAACGTCTTCTGTGTTGTATGTTGTGGTCTTTACATATTTTTAGTATGACATAGACATGTGTAGCTTTCCAGAATGGCTAAGAATACATAATTTTAATTTTTCTAGAATTAGTTATGATTTTCCAAAATTTGTGACAAAAATGAGCAAATTCTATCTGAAAATGAATATGTATATTTTATGCTTCCAATTGACTTCCACGACTTGTAGGCCACATTTGATGATGGAAATGAGTTATATTCATGTAATTAAATATGAAAATGTAATGTATGAGCTCATATGGTCCATGTGACATTGAATAAAATTTTTATACGCGACGTAACGCTAAGAAATGCATTATTTAATGCTCTTTTTCCTTGCCTCTTTGTCAGTTGTTTGATATGAGACATACAAATAGTATGAAATGAGCTAAAAATATATGGTGTTATATCCTGTACCTAGACCATAGACCTAGGGTAGAGTTTTTGTCCTAACACAGTAAGAGGCTAGTAGGTCCCCGAGTCTGATCCAAGGTACTATTAAAATTAATGATTGTTTTGTACTTACATTGTTTGATTTGATTGCCAGCCACTCTTTCATATCTTATAACTGTGTTAGAAGGCTAGGTTTGAGCATGTGTACCTTACCATATGATTTGCATGTATCCACTCTGTGACAACCCTAATTTCTAATCATGGTAATTATGGTTAAATACATGATTAATGCTTAATGATCAAAGTTTAGAGTCATTACAATTAAATACATCATGAAAATGATAAGGAAATTTGAACCTCGATAATATTAGGGTCATTAGCTACACAACCATAAATGGGAGAATGCATAAAAGAATTGTACTATCATGAGGGGTTTGTGATTCATTCATCCATCAATTTCAACACACAAAAGCCTCCCACAAGTGTTCCTACATCATTTCCTAACATTACCATTGAAGAAATTAAGGTTTCTAGGCTAAAGGTAGGAGTTTGGGACCTTCGCCATGACTTAAAACTCTCCCACCATAGCTAACTTAGGTACTAGAGCTCAAAAACTAAGTCATTCACTTTGCGCCGTGGCCTTGACCCTCTATGCCACGGCTAAGTTACTTTTGGGAATCTTATTGGGCAACTCATGCAAATTTCGCCGCAGTGAGTCTACATGGCACCGTGGCGGAAATGCCTCTTGGAGCTACTATTCAAAGTCTCATGATTCTCGCCTCAATGAAATACACTTGCGCTACGGCGAGGCTAGCTATTAGACACTCCTTACTTAGTTTTCTCGACTTGAGCCGCGGCGGGACGTGTTACGCCGCGGTGAGTTTTCTCTCTGTCACCCTCTCTAGGCAACATTTTCACTTTGAGCCATAGCGAGATTCCTTGCGCTGCAACTCCCCTTGCCTCTAACCTACTCTTAGTCGTGGCGAGACCTTCCTAACCGCAACGTAATCCCCTCCTACCACTACATCTCCTAAACTTTGTCCCATGCACTCCAATTCTACCCCTAAAGACACTCTAGGACTACTCTACCTCAATTTGTAGGGTTCTAATAGTTTTCATTCACCTAATTTACCCAACTTATTTATCATTACTATTTCAAGACTTAAGTGTTAATTCCTACTCTTCTAACTACCCTATATTAGCAAGTTCATAAAGTAATAGTAGCAAGAATTCATAAACTATCAACAATTATCATTCAATACACATTCCATTAAAGGTCCCATACATCACTGGTTCATATCAGCATCTAATGTATCACATGATTACATTTCCAATAGTAGACCATATCATAAATTCAACAAGGTTCATACATCAGATGTTATTAGTTCATATATCCAATGCTAAGATAAGATGAGGCCTAACTCCTCAATAGATACATCCTAAGTAATCAAAATATAAATGCCTATACTTGGCAACATGATTACATAATGATGCTATATAAAAAGAACACAACATTTAGCAACTATTCTATTTAAATCAGTTTAAGTGTAGCCTTCCCTACATATGGTTGGAGCTCATGCATTTTCATCCACTTGTTTCCCCTTATCCTTACCCGAAGAGCCTTCACCTGAAAATATAATCCCATGAAATAAGGTGAGATGCAAATCTCAGTAACCAAAGCAAATTTCATTCATATATTCCAGCTTAATTAACATATATGCATGATCTCATATAAGCATCAGAAAATATACCAACCATATTAGTAAATGAAACAATTAGGCTATCTATGATTATTATCCTATACTAGCAATCACAATTCCACATGTTAAAGGCCAATAACACCGAGAGAGGCCTGTCTATGGCACCCACTCCCTAATGAGCACAATCAGGGCTTAGTGCATCTGGGGTCTAATCATAACTCGGTGCCCGATCGAAGCACATGCATGGGTGGCAACCGCACCACAACTCCACCATGGACTCACAAGGTCTAATCACATATAACAGATAGCCAACCAATTCATTTAGCATCAAAATCATAATCATGTAGCAAATACAAAATTAAAATAGACATATGTATGGAATTAGCATGAACCCTAGTTACCTCACTTGTAACTAATCCTCTAAGAGCCAATTGAATGCTACTCTAGCCTATGGACATAAAACCAAGCCATTATTATCCCTAATTATAATTTATATCAGCAAATCTATTACTCAAGGAGTTAAGCTATATAGAACTACTCAGAGGCACTTACTCAATCACCAAGAGCCTCTGCTTTTGGGTTTTGCCTTCCCTAGACCAGAAACACCAAAATATCACTCCAAACTATAGGAAAATTCAAACAAAATTAAGGCCTATACTATAAGTCTACTATGGGGGTCTTAAACTAGTAAGAAATGCATCAAAATGAAGATTTTATACTTATCTAATAACACCTTCAACCCCAACTTACGAAATTTCACCAAGAAAATCCCAAGCAACCACATTTCAGATTTTAGATATGGTGAAAATGCTCTAAATGAAAAACTAATTAGGCCAAAATGAAGAGAAAGAGAAGGGGATTAAGTTATACAACTATTACCTTAGCTGAATCTTGCTCTAGAAGTGGGAAATGATGGAAATATGTCAAGAACCCTAGCTTCCCCTTTGGACCTCCGAATTTCCCTTTTGTTTCTTGTGTTTTTGCAGAATAGGGGTGCCTAAAATGGTTTTTAGGGTTTTAAGTTGGGTTCCAAATAGGTTATGGGTCAACCCATCAACCCAAGGACCTATTGGGCTCCCACTAATTGTTGGACTAAAGTTGTAATTTATTAGACTAGCTTCAACAATTTAGACTTTTAGTTAGGTTGGGCCAAGTTTTCAAGAGCCCACTTAGTTGAGGTTTGCACAAAGGGTATTGAGCCAATTACAAGGGCTTATATAAGTTAGGTTAGGTCTTAGGTCTCTATCTTATTAAATTAGATTGGGCCCTCCCTAGGTGCTCTCTCTTAGGCCAAGTCTCATATTAAAAGGTTGGGTCTGCACCTAAACTTATTGGGCCTCCATTAGTCCCTAACCTTACCCTACTTAATTTAATTTGGGCCTAGATGGGGTTTATAACTCAATTAAATCTTAAACTCATATTAATAATTTATCTCCCTAAAATTTTTCATTCTCTTTACTTGCCCAATTATTCTATATTAATTATTCTTAATTAACTCAAATCCATGATTAACACCTTAATTAATTTTGGGGTGTTACACACTCCCATAAGAAACAGAGCCATTACCTCCCATGCTTGTTTGAATTGTGTAGTCTAGTTTAACTATTGTTTTACTACACTTGATTTGATATGTATGCCCCTTATTGATATTAACTTAATCATTGGAATGAATTGGATGTCTGCCAATAATGCTATGCTTGACTGTTGCCACAGATGTGTTTCTTTGCCTGAATGTGGAACTATACCTAGTATTCAAATTGAGCTAGCTTTTATGACCACCTCCTAGGCTAAGCATTCTCTAGAGCATGGTTGTCAGGGGTTTTTAGTGTTTTTTCCCTAGGATAGGGTAGAAGAAAGTATAGAGGAGATACTTGTAGTGAAAGAATTTCTAAAGGTATTCCCTGAAGAAATTAATGGATTACCCCCTAATAGGAAAGTAGAATTCCCTATAAACATTGTGCCTGGGGCAGGTCCAATATCTAAGGCCCCGTTGTAACGAATCTAATTTCCATAAAACGATGAAATGACCCATATAAAAACAAGTCTATTGGAATGAGCTAGAAAATGTCCAAGGAAATTTAGGTAGAGTTCTAGGGTCCTAAAAATGATAATTCCAAGCTCAGATGGAAAGAAAAAAAGAGTTAGGATGGAGAAACAAAATTGTTACAAATTTGACGAAATGTAATGGCATTTTCATAAATAAGTGTAACTTTTGAAAAAATATATAGGAGGGCTTTTTAAATGAAAAATTTGAGTTGTCCAGGGTTCTTAGAGGCCCCAAAAATCATAAGAAGCCTTAGGATTGGTAAAGCCCCTCCAGTGTAGATTTTCCAATGACGGTGAACCCAAACTTTAATAGATTCATTTGAGAAGGTTTTAGCTCCGATTTGAGTGATTCCAAAGGCATTTTCTTAAATTAGGAACCTAAATTTTATAATGGAAGCCAAAACAAAATTGCCATTATAGAAGGATGAAATTGAAAATTTTGAAAATATGAGCTTCTTGAACTTTCTACATAAGTCGCGCCCCTTCTATTTTCTTTAGGTTGACTTTGCATCTGCCGAAAATAGAAGGGAGAAGTAGAATTTTGGGTGCACAAGAGGAAGGAAATTTTAGAGGGAGAAAAGTCAAGAAAGGTAGCAAAAATCTATGAAATTCATGCTTCTTCCTCTTTCAACTTTGTTCTCCTCCTTTCCTCCTCTCTTTTTTTGGTTTTCTTGAATGGAATGGTTCTGTTTTTCGTCCAAAACATAAGGGAAGAGTTCAAAATTCTTAAGGAGGAACCAACCAAGAAGAAGAAGCTTTGAAAGCACACTTGAAGCCAAGGTTTTTTCTTGTTCTTGTTACTTTATCTCCTTATTCCTTGGATGGGTGTGTGTTCGGCCAAACCAGAACCAAGAAAAGAGGGGAAGTTCTATCCAAAACAAGGGAGGAACTAGGGTTTTAGACCATGGAGATATAGAATATGGCAAGAAATTCCAAGAAAAACTAATACAAATCAAGCTAGGAAAGTGTTGGCTTCTTAAAGAGATTGTGAAATTTGGTTTTGTGTATGAATTTACTTGGCCATCTAAATGTTTCCTTGAGCTCCTAAGCCTCCTAGAAACCTCCCCAAGTGGCTCTTCCATCAAGGAAAAATTTGGAACTCCAAGAACCCCATTTATGGAGGGTGTTTTCGGCCAAGGCTACTTGGAAGGGTTAGGGAGTGTTTTAAATTGTTCTAACCTTTGTTTGGGACTTCTTATGATGTTAGAAGATGGGAGAAACCATTGGGAGAATTTTAACGGGCATGGATTGGAAGATAGGACAATGGTATCCATAATGGTGTCTTATGAAGCAACTTGGTTTTTCAATTGTGCAAATGAATGTGTGAGGGCTCTAAAGATGTTAAATGAGGTCAAGAGGCCTTGAAATGAAAAGGGAATAGAGCCTAGAGCTTGAATGATGAGAGTTTCTTCAATGGGCCATTTATGGAACTATTATGCCACTTATAGAACCAAGTGTGTACTTAAGAATAAAATTGGTATATTGGCTTGCTTCAAGTGCATAATTGTGTGCTATTTGTGATGTTTAGATCAAGAGAACCCTACTCCACCTAAGTGCTATTGTGTACCCAAAAAGGGGAAGGAACAAACAAAGTAAAGCTTGTCTAAGATTCAAGGTAGCTCTCCACTTCATTCTCCTTGCATTCTTGTGTGTATGTATGTCCTTGTCTGCATATATGTGTCTATGTGATTGGAGAACATGCCCCTTGATGCTTTAAGATTGCATTGGTATCAATGTGTGTTCTTGAATGGCTTTGCTTGTGGAAATTACTCACAAGGGCGAGGTGATACTAAAAGACCCTTAATGTGGGTGAGGAGATGCCAAAAGTCTCAAGGTAAGGGTAAGATTAGGCCAAAAGTCTCTTGAATGGGTGAGGCCAAGTCAAAAGTCCCTAGGTTGAGGGTGAAGCAAATCCAAAAGTCCCTAGAGCATGTTCTTGAGTGGATATGTAATGGTGGCATGGAAATGAACTTCTAGCATGTTTTATATTTATATCACCTTTGTATTTATGCACTTGATGTATGTATGCCTTGAATGTGTGTGTGTGAATGGGTGTGTGAGCTATTGAGATTCTAGAAATCTCACTCCCCTTCCCTTCTCCATCTTAACGTGACTAGGTGGTGCCTATGAAGCAAGGAATGCTAGCCAAGAGCCTTGAAAAGCCATACTTTGACTATTATGTAGTTCTACTTGTAACTGAGCGTTAAAGTGGTTATGTAAATGTTATTTTTGAGATGTAAACCCATGAATAAATGTAATATGATGTATGAATATTGAATAGCTCTTATGTGGCATTAGATCAATGGGAATGTGAAATTTGACAATTTGATGGCTTGGTATAATTGTGTATTAATGGATGTAGGATAGCCAAATTAAGATGCATGGTATTTGGGACCACTTGGACAGTTTATATAATTCATATTTATGCTTTTAAACTTGTCCAAGGGGTGCCAAATATTAAAGAAAGTCATTTGGACAAAATTGGTACCTCATATGGACAAAATCGGTGAGCTATACCACTTTCTATCCAAATGAGCTCTTCTTGGTTTGAAATTTGGTATGCATATAGATCTTGCTGAGAGCTTTTTGGGAAGCTAAAGTGGGTATTATTTAGAGGTCTTTGGAATTTTTGGCAAATTTTTGAAGTTGGCTGAAAAACCAAAATGTGCGGATGTTACTGTTCATTTGGTTCGAAATGAATCTCTATCACTCATGGGGTAAACGAAGTCCAATTACTATAAAATTTTATATGGAGAAACTAGACCTTCCCACTGACCTGTTCCAACTAGAAGCATGTCATTTGGATGTCTAGAGAGGGAGATATGAATTTTTGAATTTGCCATTTTGTTTTAGGCACACCTCTAGACCCTCAGTATTGTTCCATCAATTTTTTGGCTCTGAATGCTCTTGGATTGATCTAGAACTATTTTTTTCCTCTATTTAACATCTATAGCTTTCTAAATTGGTATAGTTTACATGAATTGGATTTTTTTGAAATTAAGTATGAATTTCCAAAGTTTATATTAGTAATCTATATCAGTGTTTCTGGATAGCTTGACCTTTGTGCCTTTTCTAATATCAAGCATCATCCAGATGAGGCTTTAGTGGCTAGAAATCATTTTTATTGTAAATTTAACATCTATATATTTCCAAAAAACTATGGTTTGCTTTATTTCAATTTTTTTAGATTTAGTTATGATTTTTCAAAGGTTCCCCTGAAATTTGCCACATGCTGTTCAAGAAGAACAAGTGGAAATTCGTGGTTTTCAAGTTTGAATCCATAAATTATGTATTGTTTTGGATTATTTGTAATTTGTATAAGTGGTAAATAACTATAGAATGTTGTTGGAAAATCCACAGGGGCCATATAATGTGAAATGTAAAAATTAAACCTGACGTAACTCAAAAAAGTGTGTTAAAGGATGGATTCTCCTTGCTCATTTCCTAAGAACTCGTGCAATTTCCTATAAATGAGTATGTATGATAATAGGAAGTATATGGTATGACACTCCTATAGGATGGCTCCCACCAAACTAGTAGAACTTAAGAAATAGACAGAAAAGCTTTTAGAGAAGGGTTTTATTAGACCCAGTGTTTCACCGTGGGGAGCTCTAATCCTATTTGTAAAGAAGAAATATAGGAGTCTTAAATTATTTATAGATTACAGAGAGCTCAATAAGATCACAATTAAGAATAAATACCCCCTACCCAAGATAGATGACTTCCTAGATCAGCTAGTAAGGCGTCAGTCTTTTCTAAGATAGACCTCAAGTCAGGATATCATCGACTCAGGATCAAGGCTAAGGATATTCCTAAGACAGTTTTTAGAATGAGATACGAGTATTTTGAGTTTCTAGTTATGCCCTTTGGGTTGATAAATGCACCTATGACATTTATGGATTATATGAACATAGTGTTTAGGCCATTTCTAGATAGGTATGTAGTTGTCTTCATTGATGACATTATCATCTATTTTAAGAGTAGAGAAGAGCATGAGTAGCATCTGAGATTAGCCTTAGAGACCTTGAGAGAAAAATAGTTGTATGTTAAACTTAGTAAATGTGAGTTTTGGCTCACTAAGGTTCAATTCCTAGGCCACGTGATCTCCCAGGCAGGGGTCATAGTAGATCTTTACAAGATAGAGGCAGTATTACAGTGGGAGAGACCAAGGATAGTGATAGAGATCAGTAGCTTCTAGGTTTAGCAGGTTATTATAGAAGGTTCATATAGGGCTTCTCTCAGATAGTGATGCCACTGACTAGGCTCACTATAAAGAATGTACCATTTGTGTGGGATGAGAAATGTGAGAAAAGTTTTCAAGAATTAAAGCATAGACTAACCACATCCCCAGTTTTAATACTTCTTGACCTAAGAGAGACTTTTGTAGTCTATAGTGATTCTTTAAAGAAAAGGTTAGGATGTGTACTCATACAGGGAGTGTAACATTTGGTTCCTTTGTAAATGTGAGAAACGTAATATTTGGTTCTTTGTAAACGTATGAAATGCATTGGATATTAAAGGATGTCTCCCAAATCAAATGTTTTGAAGTCCAATAAAATTAAAGTAATAATCTAGACCTCAAATAATGATGATCCAAAGTCAGAGGTGCCCTAGAAATAGAGCCAGAATAATTAGACAAAATTCAATGAAGATGTAGTGGCATTTTCATAATTTCGAGCGCTTTTTGGAAAACTCATAGAAGAGATTTTTAAATGGGAAAAATGAGTTTTCCAAGGTTCTCAGAGGTTTTAAAAATTATAAGAACCCTTAGACCAGTTAAAACCCTTTCGGTTGATGTTTTATAACGTTGGTTGACTTGAACTTTGACCAGTTTTTTTGAAAAAAGTTTTAGACCCAATTTGAGTGATTCCAAAAGTATTTTATAAGCTAGAGGATCTAAATTTTAGATAAAAAAGATGGTTTTCAAAAAGGAGTTGAAATGAGTCCAATTGGATAAAACCAAGAAAAGGGACTAAATTGTAAATTTTTAAAGTTACTGAAATGGACCCTAGGCTTATAAATCATGTCCCTTTCTTTTCTAGATCTCCCCACCGACTTGCATCTAGTCCAAACATATTCTAAGAGAGCTCCAAGAGCCACACCAAGTAGGGGAGTCAAGGGAAGAAGAGGAAGCTTGAAAAGTGTAAGATTTCCATGGTTTTTCATGCTCTTTCTTTCACTAAATCTCTTCCCCTCTTTCTCCTATCTTCTCCTATGGTCTTGTTGATTAATATGGACATATTTTGGGTTTAGTTCAAAGGAGGAAGATTGGAGTTTGAAGAAGAGGAGTTCACCACTTGGAAGAGCACTTGAGAAAAGCTAGAAACCAAGGTAAATTGTTGTCTTCCATGCTTGCTTCTTCTTGTTTCCTTTTGTGTGAATTTCGTCCCGCTTAGAACGTAGGCAAGGGAGACTAAACTATGACCTAACCAAGGAAGAATCATAGGTTTTGGAGTGTGAAAAGTAAGTAGGTGCAAAGAAATTCAATTAAAATGCATTAGAAAATAAGTTAGAAAAGCTAAGGATTCATGGGTGCATTATAAAATCTGGTTTGATTCAAGATTTTCCTAGCCCATATGAGAGTTTATTTGAGTTCTTAAGATCCCTAGGAAGCCTTCTGAGTGTCTCCTCTTTCAAGAAAAAAAATTGAAACTCCATGGGTATGAATGAGAGACATAAGCTTAGCCAAGCTCAAAGGAGAGACCTAGAGAGTGTTTTAAATTTTTCTAAGCCTAGATTAGCATCACATATGATAAGAAACTATGAGAGGAAGCTTTGGAAAAAATTTAGAAAGCCTAAGATGTGAGATGGAACTATAAGTTTCATATTGTAGCATAATGAAGCAGCACATAACTAGGCTCCATGAAATAATTGTGTGATGGCTCCAAGGAATTTAAATGGAGTCAAGAACCATAGAATGGAAAAGAGAATGGAGCCAAGATTATGAATTCTCAAGGTTGCTTCATTATGTGCCTTATGAAACCATAATTGGACGTTTTGAGTGCCAAGGTTATTCTAGAGTGTGTGTGGCTTTAATAAATGTTCCAAAAATGTAATTGGATCTCATTTCATGTGTTTAGGCCAAAGGAATCAAGCTCCACCTCCTTGTAGGTGTTTGGCCAAGGGAGAGGAAGAAATTACAAAGTGAAAAATGTGTTCTTGTATATAAGGTAGCTCTCTTTCCTTTCTCTGATGCATGCTTGGGTGTTTACTTGTCTTTGAATATTTGTGTGTATGTTTAAGTCATGAAAAATGTTTTTAGCAAATAAGTATATGCCATGGTACAATGATATTTGATTTATTTTCTTGAATGATGTTCTATGAACATGTTTTGGCTTGTATAAGCTTGGTGAAGCCAAAAGTCCCTTAGCTAGGGTGAGGATGAGCCAGAAATTTCTAAGAATGGGTGAGACAAAGCCAAAAGTAACTAGAAAGAGTGAGACTTAGTCAAAAGTTCCTTGAGAAAATGGGTGAGGCAAGTCCAAAAGTGCCAAAGAGAATGGGTGAGACTAAACCATTGTCTTAGTAAACCTATGTATGTTATATGTGACTTATTAAATGAAGGAAATATTCTATGTGTGTTTATGAAGTTCAAAATAGCCTTGCATACATTTTTAGACTTGAAATTTGCATCCATTATATGTGTTTGAAAGGGAAAAGAGCCATTTGGATTCCTAGAATCTCACTCTTCCCTCCCCATTCCCTAACATGCCTAGGTGGATCAAATGAGCAAGTAAATGGTAGCCACCACACTTGAAAGCAAGGAGAATAACAATAGAGTTCATATTTGTTTACTTTGTAATCATAGCCTTATCAAATGATGTATTTTCATGATGTATATAATGTATAAGCTCTTGAACATGTGTAATTATATGGATATATGATGTATATATAGAAATTGGAAGCAAATGAATGATATGGTATGTTCGTGACATTATATGGCAAGAATGCACATATATGCTCTTTATGTATATCATCAGGTGGGAGAGTCAGTTTGTGAGATTTCGGTTTTTGGACCCTTTGAACAAGTTTAGTAGGCGATTTTTATGCTTTTCCACATGCTCAAGTAGCCTTAGGAAAGCTAAAAGCTAAATGACACCATTTGTGACCCTTAAAGAGGCCAAAATGTGACATTTTGCAACCCTATGTCACAAAATAACCAAATGGACGAATTTCCTCATAAAATTTGGCATGCATATAGATCTCATCTAAATATTTTTGAAAAGATAAAGACTAGATTATTTCGAGCTCTAGAGAATTAATTATGAATTTTCAAAGTTGCCAAAAAGCTATTGAACTGATATGGTTACTGTTCATGTGGTCAGTTTCTTCTCCTGTGTCATTTGAGGGCCAAATTCTATCCAATACTTATGAAATTTTACACTTACAAACTAGACATGATAATATTTTTGTGACCACTAAGATCACCTCATTTAGAGGTCTAAGTAGAGAGATATGAATTTTGAAGTTTGGAGTTAGTACCAATAATGTAGTAGTATCTTTGGTATTGATCTATCAATTTCCAATAGGTAAATGTTCCTTTTTTTGTCTAGAATTATTTTTAGCATTAAGTTGACATCTGTATCTTTCCATAATGGTATGGTTTGCTGGGTTTTGATTTTTCTAAAATTAGTTATGAATTTTTGAAATTTATATCAATAACTTGTGATAACAAACTTGGGCAAGTAGACCTTTGGTGCTTTTCTATTGTCATTCATGGTCTAGATGATGTTTCATGGCTTAGAATTATTTTTAACCTATTTTGGACATCTAGGGATTTCAATAAAGTTATCATTTACTTGATTTTGATTTTTTTAGATTTAATTATAAATTTTCAAAGTTGATGATAGAAACTTGAAACCTGGAGCCGGAGACTGATCTTGTATTTTTGAGTGTGGATGTCCTAAGCTTAGGTAAAATGGAACATTTTGGGCTGGTTTTGATTTTTATACATGTATTTGGAATAGAAAATACTATGGATGAGTTCATGTGGCCCATGAAATATGAAACAAAAATTTTAAACCCTACATAATGTAAAATATTACATTATTTTAATAGTACTTCTTGAAGGAATTTGGCTATTTCAAGGAAATGGAATTAACATATGGAAGGGAAAAGCTAGATTAATATAGTGTTATAGAGAGGCAACATTGTAGCTTATGCTTTTAGACAGTTGAAACCACACGAAGAAAACTATCCCACTCGTGACCTAGAGCTAGCAGCAGTGGTATTTGGTCTTAAGATATGCAGACTCTACTTGTATAGGGCTGCCATAGAAATTTATAGTGACCACAAAAGCCTTAAGTACCTATTTGAATAGAAGGAATTGAATATGAGACAGAGGAGATAGTTAGAGCTTTTAAAAGATTATGATTTTACCTTGAAATACTATCATGGTAAGGCTAACATGGTAGTTGCTGCCTTGGGTAGGAAATCCATACATATGGCCTATATGATGTTAAGAGAGCAAGAATTGATTGAGAGATTCAGGGATATGAATCTCTCATGTCAGGTGCATTTGGGGAGGTTGTTAATGAGTGAAACCCAAATAGAGAGTGATATGACAACCCTATCTTCTAATCATTGTAATTATGGTTGAATATACAATTAATAATTGATTATTACGGTTTGGAGTTGTTACAATTTATCACATTATGAAAATATGGGAAAATTTGAACCTTGATGTTAGGGTCATCACTATACAACCACAAACAAAACAAAAATGTATAAAAGACATCATACTACCATGAAGGGTTTATGATTCATCCACCCATTAGTTTCAACACTCAATAACCTCCCACAAGTATTCTCATTTCATTTCTTAACATCACTATAGAAGAAAAAGGGGTTTCTAGACTAAAGGTATGAATGTGGGGACTTGCGCCGTGGCCTATACCTTCCCCACCATGGCCAAGTTGCTCTTTGGAATTATTGGGTAAATTTCACAACCTTCATCACGGCGATAGTCGCGGCTAGTTAGACCCTTGTCGCGGTCGACCTATGAGGCGCCACTACAAAAATGCCTCATGGAGCTACTGTTCTCAACCCCACAATTCTTGCCTTGGCGTAATACGTTTGCACCGCGGTGAGTTTTGCCACTGTGCAACCCTTTATTAATTTCCACAACTCGCATCGCGGTAGGACATACTGCACCACGACGAGTTTCGGTTCTATTACCCTCCTGGGTGATTTTTTTTGCTTTGCGCCGTGGTGAGATTTCTCAAGCCACGGCGCGCCTCGCCACTGTCACTCCCTAGACCAATTTTCTTCTCTTGCGTCGTGGCAAGATGCATTATACAGCGACGTCCCTTAACTCTCACTCATTTAGCCGCGGCGAAGCCTTCTTAGCTGCAGCGTGACTCCCTCTTGTGACTACAACACCCAAATTTCGTCCCACACACTTTAGCTCTCATCTTAAGAACACTCTAGGACCACTTTCTCTCATTTTATATGACTCTAATGGTAGTTTCCTACCCTATTTACTCATCTAACTTTCCATTTCTAATTCAAAACATAGGTATTATATCCTAATTACCCAACTATCTCATATCAGCAAATTCATATATTAATGACAGCAAGAACACATACATTAGCAACAATTAACATCCCATGTATATTCCATAGAGATTTCATTCATCAATAATTTATGTCCACATATAATGCATCACATGACTACAATTCCCATATGGTAAACCATATCACAATTTGAACAAAGCTATATATATATGATGCTACAAGTTCATACATCAATATCTAACTGTAATGAGACCTGAATCTTTAATGGTTACATTTCAACCAAGCAAAATATGAACGCCTACACTTAGCAACATGAATACATGATGATGCTATACCATAAGGAATACAAAATTTAGCATCTACACTAAATAAGTCAGCCTAAGTGTAGCCTTCTCCCTATATGCCGGAACTTATAGATTTTCATCCACTTACTTCCCCTTATCCTTACCCAAAGAACCTTCACCTGAAATGTTAATCCCATGAAATAGGATGAGACATAAATCTCAGTAACTAAGGCAATTCCATCATATATTCCAGTTTAATTAGCATATAAGCATAATTTCACATAAGCATCGAAAAAGTACCAGTCATATCAATAAATGAAACAAATAGGCTATCATGATTACCATCCCATACTAGCAATCATATTTTCACATGTTAAAGGCCATTAACACCGGAGAGGCCCATCCATGGCACCTACTCCTCATTGAGCACAATTAGGGCTCAGTGCATCTGGGGTTTGATCATAACCCGGTACCCGATCAAAGCACATGCATAGGTGGCAGCCGCACCACAGCTCCACCATGGACTTACAGGGTCCAATCATAATATAATGATAGCCAACCAATTCATTCAACAATTCAAATCATTCATGTACAGCAAAATATGAAATTAAACAGATATATGCATGGAATTAATATGAACCCAGTCACCTCACTTGTAGACAATTGCAACCATCACCAATGGTGCAGAAATCTCCCTATAACCATAGCATTATAGAATTACTACTCTAATTCATCATTAACAGTTGCAATCAATACCCAAAGAATTTAAAATGCTAATGACTACCTAAGAATCACTTACCTAGCCACTACAAGTCCCAAATTCAGGTTGGAGTGTCCTCTACCAGAAAAGGTTAATATTTCATCCAAAATCCTAATCAAATTCGTACAAAATTAATACCCATATTATAATAAAGTCATTAGGGTCTTAAATCAGTATAATTACCTCAAAAAGAAGAGTTCATACCTATCTAATGACAGCCCTAGTCTCAACCTACGAATTTCATCAAGAAAATCCCCAAACACCCACATTTCAAATTTTGGGTATGGTGAAAATACTCCAAATGAAAAACTAATTAGACCAAAATGAAGAGAAAGATGAGAGGATTAAGTTATATAACTATTACCTTGGCTGATTTTGAGCTTAAAGGTGAGAAATGGTGGATTTATGCTAAGAATCCTAAAGTCTCCTTTGGACCTCCGAATTTTGAGATGGATGTTTGTGTTTCAGCAAATGGAAAGGTGGATAAAGCATTAGGGTTTAAGTTAGGTTTTAGTTGGGTCAAATATGGGTCATAGGTTGCTCCAAGGTCTAACTTTATTTGGGCTTCAGATTTTAGCTTTGGTTAGGCCAATTTTAAGGTGTTGGATTGCTGAAATCCAATTGGGCTAGACCAAGTTTTAAGAACTCCATTGTTTGGGTCTGCACAAGGTTTATTGGGCTAATTATAAGAGTCTATACAAGGTGGGTCTTGGGCCTCTATCACATTGGATCAAGTTGGGTCTGCCCCTAGCTTATTGGGCCTCCATTAGCCTCTTATCATGACCTCCTACATTAATTTGGGCCTAGATGAATTTCTCTCCCAATTAAATCTCAAACTCATATTAATAATTCATCTCTCTAAAATCTCCATTTACTTAACTTACCTAATTATTTCATATTAATTATTCCTAATTAACCTAATCCATGATTAACACCTTAATTAATTTTTAGAGTGTTACATACCTAAGGAATCATATTAAAGAAGCCCAGTAAGAAGATGAATATATGAGAAAAATGAGAGCCTAGATATCCCAGGGTGGTGCGTCAAACTTTAATTTGTCTAAGGATGGATTAATGAAATATAGGAATATGCAAATATGCCCAGAGAGTCTAAATTAAGAGTAAAGATATTAAAAGAGGCACATAAAAGTAGACACACCATTCATGCATGCAGTAACAAGATGTATCATGATTTAAAGAAAATATTCTGATGGCCTGGAATAAGAACAGATATAGCAGATTATGTCTCCCGGTGTTTAGTATGTTAGAAAGTCAAGATAGAACACTAAAGACCAGTTGGGTTACTTCAGCCCCTAGATATCTCTAAGTGGAAATGGGATAGTGTAGCGATGGATTTTGTCATGGGTTTACCCAAGACATCATTAGAGTATGATGCCATATGGATGATAGTGGATAACTTAACTAAGTCAGCTCACTTTTCAGCAATGAAAGCCACTTACACCCTAAACAAATTAGCCCAGCTATACATCAAGGAGATAGTAAGATGACACAGTGTTTCTAGGAGTATAGTATCAGATAGAAATCCCAGATTCACTTTGAATTTCTGGAGATCATTATAGGATGCCTTAGGACCAAGTTAAGATTTAGTACAGCCTATCACCCTCAGATAGATGGTCAAATAGATAGAACCATCCAAACCTTAAATGACATGTTGAGGGCTTGTGTTATAGAGTTAAAAGAAAATTAGGATACCTACTTGCCTCTAGTAGAGTTTCCTTATAATAATCGTTATCATGCTACTATCCAGATGGCATCATATGAGGCATTGTATGGAAGGAAGTGTAGGTCCCTAGGATGTTAGGTTGAGCTTAAAGAGAGGAGCCTTATAGGCCCAGAGTTTGTGGATCAAACTTCTAGACAAATAAAAACCATTAGGAAGAAACTTTTAACAGCATAGAGTAGACAAAAGAGTTATGTAGATAAGAGGAGAAGATCGTTATAATTTAAGATTGGAGACCATGTCTTTGTGAAAGTGTCTCTAGTCACAGGGATAGGTAGGTCCATTAAAAGTAGAAAGCTCAGTCCAAAGTACATGGGTTCATTTTAGATTCTTGATAAAGTTAGACCTGTGGCCTATAAACTTACTCTTCCCCCAAACCTAAGCTAAATACAAGATGTATTCCATGTAACCTAGCTTAAAAACTACCATCTTGATCCCTCACATGTTATAAAATATGAGAATGTGCAATTACAGGACAATCTATCTTATGTAGTGTCACCAAATTGGATCATAGATGTTAGGCTGAAGCAATTACGAAATAAAATGATATCGTTGGTGAAAGTAGTTTGGAAAGAGCTATCTGTTGAGGAAGCCACCTAGGATCTAGAAGAAGAAATGAGGAAGAAGTACCCAGAGCTATTCCCATAAGGTGTGTATTCAAATTTCAAGGACAAAATTTTATTTAAGGGGGATAGAAACATAACACCCAATTTTTGTAAAAACAACGGAAATGGGCCAGATATAAAAGAGAGTCCTCTAAAATGAATCCATTGACACCAAATAAAATTAGAATAAAATTCTAAATATTAAAAAATGAGGAACCAAGGATTAGGGTGCCTAGAAACCAGAGCCATAATGACTAAAGAAAATCCTAACGAAATGAAATAGCATTTTCGTAATTTTAGGTAACTTTTAAAAAACTCAAAGGAGAGATCTTTAAAAGGAAAAACTGAGTTTCTCAGGGTTCTCAGAGGCCTTAAAAACTATAGAAACCCCTAGAACAGTTAAAACCCTTCTGGTTTACATTCTAGAATGTTAATGAACCTGAACTTTGACCATTTCGTTTGAAAAGGTTTTAAACCCAATTTGAGTGATTCCAAAGGCTATTTAGAGGTTAGATAACCTAAATTTTATGATAGAAAAGATGATTTTTGAACAAGATTTGAAATGAGTCTAAAATGAAAAAGCTAAGAATGAGGGATAAAATTGGCATTTTAAAAAGCTTCTTAAGGATCGCTAGCTATATATAGTTGGCACTCCACTTCTCCTTCACATTTGGCTGACCTAAATTCTATCTAAAAGGAGTAGTTCTGTAAAGAAGGGCTCACAAGTGGGAGCTTCAAGGGAAGAGAAAAACCTAGGAAAAAATGGGAGAAGTTTGAAATTTCAAGGAGGAGTGAAAGCAAGGGAGAAAGCTCTTGAAAAGGCTAAAGAATCAAGGTATTTCTATGGCTTTACTTGCTTCTTCCTTCTTGTTCTTTTATAGCTAAGTTTCTGTAATGCCCGATTTTTGTAAAAATGACGTAAATGAACATGTTTTAAGAGTAAATCCTCTTAGATGAATTGGTTATGGCCCAAAAAAATTAGAATCATGATCTAGACATTAAGTAATGAAAATAGGAGGCCAGAGGTGCCTTAAAATAGAAGCCAAAATAACCAGACGGAATTTAATGAAATAGTTACGTAACATAATGACATTTTTGTAATTTCAAGCAATTTTTTGAATACTCATAAGAAGGCTTTCTAAATAGAAAATTTTAGCTCTTCGAGGTTTTTAGAGGCCTGGAAAACCATAGAAAGCCTTGGGACAATTAAAACCCCTCCACTAACGGTTGACCCGAACTTTGACCCTTTAATTTAAGAAGGTTTTAGCTCCAAATTGAGTGATTCCAAAGACATTTTATAAGTTAGGGAACCTAAGTTTTATGATGGAAAGAATATTTTCAAAAAAGAGTTAAAACAAATAGGAAACAAAAATGCCAAAAAGATGGGACATAATGGAAATTTTTAAGGAATAAATTCTAATTCTCCTCCTTTATATTGGATGCCCCTTTCTCTCCCTCACTTAGCCTACTTTAATTTTGCCCAAAAATAGAAGTGAGACCTAAAAAGAAAGGCGCACAAGAGAAAGGAAGAGAGAGAAGAGAAACAAGGCGAGAAAGGTTTGATTTTCATGGAATTTCCTAGTCTTCTTTTTTGTAAGCTTGCTCTTCTCCTTCTCCTCTTTCTTTTTATGGATTTGTTGAAGTGTTTGGTTCTGCTTTAAGCCCAGACCAGAGGGGGAGAGTTCAAAATTTGAGAGCAGGGCAAAGGGAAAAGGAAAAGCTCTTGAGAAAAGCTTGAATTCAAGGTAAAATCCTTAGTTTCCATGCTTCTCCTTCCTTGTTCTTCTTCTTGTATGTTTCACCCTATGTATGGAGAGCCAAGAGGGATTTAATGTTGAACCAAACCATGGATGAATCTTAGAAATTAGAGTGTAGGGAATAAGAATATGCAAAGGAAATAAAGAAAGAACTATGATTTTTCAAGATGCATAACCTGGGGTTTTAGTTTCACCTTGGTTTGTAAGATGATTCCTAGCTATAATTTAAGATGTCTAAGAGTTTATATGAGTTCCTAAGACCCTTAAAGGATCCTCCCACATGCATTTCCTATACAAGAAATCAAAAAAACTCCATTGGTGTCCAAAGGAGGTATAGTCTTGGCCAAGAAGAGATGGGACACCTAGGGAGTGTTTCAATTTCTTCCAAGCTTAGTTTTGCATCATGTATGATGGGAGAGTATGAGAGGAAGCCTTGGAAAAATTTTAGAAAGCCTAGAAAGTGAGATAGAGGTATAGGTTCTATATTGCAGCATAATAAAGCAACACCTAGCTAGGCTCCTTGAAATGAACGTGTGATAGCTCCAAGGAGTTTAAATGGAGCCAAGAGTCATAAATTAAGGGAGAGAATAGAGCCAAGATCATGTTTTCCCAAGGTTGCTTCATTCGGTGCCTTATAGAACCATAATTGAACCTTAGAATTAATCTAGCTTTTCAAGTGCATGTGTAGCTTTAGAAGATTTTTCGGGTGATGGAGTGTACCTCTAAGCAAAAGGCCATGATGGCCATATTCTAGTTAGAGAAAAAGGCAGATTATTGGTGGTGGAGCACTGAGTTAATTTCGAGGTCAAGGAACCACTCGCTCACTTGGGAGACATTCCTTCAGGCTTTCTATGAGAGATACTTCCCTAACTCTATTAGAGACCAGAAGGAGTCGAAGTTTGCACTCCCTAGAAAGGCTGAGGGAATGTCCATGGACTAGTATATAGCTAAGTTTGTTGAGCTCTCCTAATATTCCTCATATTTATAAAGACATGATGATGAGTGTTGGAGAGCAAAAAAGTTAGAGAAAGGGTTGCTATCAAAGATTAAAGACAGAGTAGTCCCACAAAGGATTAGAGACTTCAATGCCCTAGTTAAGGTTTGTAGAGTTACAGAAATGAACCTTAGGACTGTACAGACCACTTCTAGTGCTAGACCCCCACTCTCTGACCAAGAGACACAAGTCACAGTTAGTAGTAGGAGAGGTGGCAAAAGCCAGTGGAATAGAAGGAGTAAGAGAAGAAGAGTTTAATCCACCAGAGGGAGTTCGACGCCTATATTATATAATCAATATGGCAGAAATCATGGGAATAGGCCGTGTTATGCAGAGCAGAATGTATGTCATAGATGTGGTAGACTAGGGCACATAGTAAGGGATTGCACCCAGACTACCTAGCAGTATACCCAGCAAAGAGAGATGGCTCTTATACTCAGACCTCAGACCCAGGGTAGAGTCTTTGCCTTGACACAGTAGGAGGCTAATAGATCCCCGAGCTTGATTCAAGGTACTATTAAGATTAATGATTTTTCTATAACTGCTTTGTTTGATTTAGGTTCTAGCCACTCTTTCATATCATATGACTGGGCTAGGAGGTTAGATCTGAGTATGCATACCTTGCCATATGATTTGCATGTATCTACCCCCACAGGAAATAAAGCCATTACCTCCCTTGCGTGTTTGAATTGTGTGGTCCAATTTAATCATTATTATACTACCCTTGATTTGATACATATGCCCCTTATTGATATTGACCTGATTATCAGTATGAACTGGATGTCTATAAATAATGCCACAATTGATTATTACCACAAATGTATTACTTTACCTGAATATGGGACTATGCCTATTATTAAGATTGAGCTAGTTGTTATGACCACCTCCCAGGTTAAGAGGTCTCTAAAGCATGGTTGTTAAAGATTTTTAGTTTTCTTCTCAGTTCAGACTGAAGTAGAAGAGGGTATAAAGGAAATTCCAATAGTGAAAGAGTTTTTAGCGGTATTTCCTAAAGAGATTAGCGAACTACCCCTAGAGAGAGAAGTTAAGTTTCCCATAGATATTGTGCTTGGGGCAGGTCCTGTAACACCATATTTAAATGACTCATATCATATACATTTTAATCTTCCTTCCATGAACAATACAAGAGGGGGAAGGAAAAACCATTAAAATGAATGCATTTAATCTCATTATGTCATGAATAAATTTTTCATTCAGTGTCTTGTGGGCCATATGGACTCATCCATTTCATTCTCACATTTAAATACACAATTAAAACTCATAACATGCTCAACAAGTGGCCTAGAACTCGTGCACATGGATGGTGTACTAAAAAACTTAGTGTATAGTCTCGGGTAGGATTTCCAGATTTTGTGCTTGAAATTTGAAAAATCATAACTAATTATAGAAAAATTGAAATCAGGCAATCTATACCATTCTAAAAATCTTTAAATGTCTACTTTATGCTAAAAATAATTTTAGTCATGAAACATCAAGTAAAAGATGTTTAACATTCAAAAAGCACCTAAGGTCTTAGCAGTCTGAGCTACTGTCATAAATTTTGAAAATTTATAACTAATTCTAGAAAAACCCAAACATGAAAATTTAGTCATTTTGAGAATCTACAAATGTTAAATCAAAGGGAAAAATACCCCTAGACCATGCCAAGTTCATTTAGGAACTAAATTATGATGGAACAGTATAGGAGGTCAAGTGGCACTATTGGTACTGACATTAAACTTCAAAAATTCATCACTCTCTGCTCAGACCTCCAAATGAGGTGATTTTGGTGGCCAAAGAAATCTTATGACCTCTAGTTTATGTTTGTAAAATTTCACAAATATTGGACACCATTTGTGCCCCAGATGACATAGAACACAAAACTGACCATATGAACAGTACATGCACCAGAATAGCAAAAAAATTTCAACTTTGAAAATTCATAATTAATTATATAGAGCTCCAATTTTTATAAACTTTATCTTACCAAAAATCTCTCAATGAGGTCTACATGTCTGCCAAATTTCAAGGAAATATTCATCCATTTGGTTAGTTTGTGTTATAGGGTTCCAATTTGGTCATTTTTATGGTCTTTACTAGCAACTAAGTGTCCAATTTTGCTTCCAAAGCTTGTGTGCCCACTTGAGTATGTAGGAATGCACTAAAATTACATTCTAAATTTGTATCAAAGGTGCATAAACCCAAATTTCTCAAACTTACTCATCCACCCCATGATATACAAAAAAATTCTTAGTCTAGTCTTGCCATTCACTACCCAAATTTCACATTACCACTCATTTGACATTAAAACTCATACATACATCAATTATTTAGGTAATTACATATGTTCATATGATTACATAATAATTTCATCATGGGATTACATCATATGCCATGTGTACAGTTACAAAAGAAACAAAACTAGGCATTTTCATACACTTTGATGTCAATCTCCTTCTTCTAGGCTTGGTGGCTTCCATGTGTAACGACCCTAACTTCCAATTATAGTAATTAAGGTTAAGTACTTGATTAATAATCATATACCAAGCTTTGAAGTCCTTAAAATTAATTACATCGGGAACAAGTGAGGAAATTTGAAACCTTAATGTTGTTAGGGTCATTAGCTAGACAACCACAATTATTCGAATGCATGAGTGAATTTAATTATTAATGAGGAGCCTTTGATTCTCCCATCCATCATTTCTAACTCATAAAATCCTCCTACAAGTGTTTCTAAATAATTTCCTTAGCATTACCTTAAGAGAAACTAAGGTTTCTAGGTGAATATGAGAAATAGAGCACTTTCGCCGTGGCTAAATTCACTTGCGCCGCGGCCAATTACTCTCGGTTCAACTCCTTACGTCTTCACAAATTTTTCACATTTTGCAGCGGCCAAATACCCCTTTTGCCGCGGCCAAATACCCTCTGGAACACCCCCAAATTTGCCTCTCAGGCTTAGCCGCGGCTAACATCACTATTTGTCGCGGCCAATTGCTCTCTGTTTTCTTCCCTGGCAGGTTCACCACATTTGCCCGAGGCCAATTAAATGTTGGCCGCGGCCAATTCCCTTCTATTCCTACAACTCCCAAGATTTCATCTTATGCTCTCCAATTTCCCTCCAATATCACTCTAGAGCCATTCTAGCTTAATTTATGCAACTTTAGTGGTAATTATGTACCTTAATTACCCAACTAATCTATCATCTCTAATTTGCAATTTAAGTATGAAATCCTACCCATCTAACTACCATATGTCAGTAATTACACATATTGATATTTCAAGAAATTATATAAGGTTCCAACAATTAACATTTCGTTAAGGTTCCATCCATCACTAATTCAAGTCGACAATCTAATATCAAAAGATTTCATTGCTAAAAATGAATGTTGAGGTTCATACATCGATCAACAGCTAATGTAAAGCCTATATCTCATTAGTTATATTCCATGCTATCAAAATACATTCTCCTACACTTGGCAATGCAGATACATGATGATGCTATACAAGACTTAACAAAATTAGCATCTACCCTATTCTACTCAGACCAAGTGTAGCTCCCCACACCGGGCCTCTGCTCATGGATGTTTATCCACTTGCTTACCCTTATCCTTACTCGAAGAACCCTCACCTAAAATGTTAATCCCATAAGACGGGGTGAGATATGAATCTCTGTAACTAAGGCAATTCCATCATATAATCCATATTAATTCACATACATGCATAATTTCACATAAACACCAACAGTAGACCATTCATATCAGTAAATGAAATAATTAGGCTATCATGATTACTATCCCATACTAGCAATCATATTATCACATGTTAAAGGCCATTAACACCGGAGAGGCCCGTCCACGGCACCTACTCCTCATTGAGCACAACCGGGGCTCAGTGCATCTGGGGTTTGATCATAACCCAGTGCTCGATCGAAGCACATGCACGGGTGACAGCCGCACCACAGCTCCACCATGGACTCACAAGGTCCAATCATAATTTAACAGATAGCCAACCAATTCATTCAACATTTCAAATCATTCATGTACAGCAAAATATGAAATTAACACAGATATATAAATGGAATTAATGTAACCCGGTTACCTCACTTGTAGACACTTGCAACAATCACCAATGGTGCAGAAATTCCCCTATAACCATAGCATCATAGAATTACTACTCTAATTCATCATTAATAGTCATAATCAGTGCCTAAGGAATTTAAAATGCTAATGACTACCCAAGAATCATTTACCCAGCCACAACAAGTTCCAATTTCGGATTTAAGTGTCATCTAGCAGAAAACTCCACATTCCATCGAAAATCTTAAGCAATTTCGTGCAAAACTAACACCCATTTTCTAAATCAGCTATGGGGGTCTCAAATTAACTAATAAAGCATCCAAATGGAGGGTTTAAACTCACCCAAAGTCAGCCTTAAGCTCAACCTACGAATTTCATCAAGAAAACCCCCAAACACTCACATTTCAAATTTTTGGGTAGGATGAAAATACTCCAAATGAAAAATTAATCGGACCAAATTAAAGGGAAAGATGAGGGGATTAAGTTGTATAACTATTACCTTGGCTGAATCTTGCTCTAAGTGTGAGAAAATGCAGAATTTTGGTCCCAAACCCTAGCCTCCTTCTCCAACTCCGAATTTTGCCTCTCAAGTCTTATGTTTCAGCAAGTGAGAAAGTGGCTGGGGTATTAGGGTTTAAGTTGGGTTTTAGTTGTGTCAAGTATGGGTCATGGGTTGCTCCAAGATCCATTTTCATTTGGGCTTCAGATTTTTAAGTTTGTTGGGCCAGTTTAGAGGTGTTGGGCTGCAGAATTTATTGGGCCAGTTTTTTACACTTAAGTTGCTGAAATTTAACTAGGTTTGGGCCAAGTTTGAAGAGCTCAAGAGTTTTAGGTCTGCACAAAGATTATTGGGCCACTTAGAAGAGTCTATACCAAGTAAATCTTGGGCCTCCACCACACTAAATTATGTTAGGTTTGCACATAATCCATTGGGCCTCCATTAGCCTCTTCTCATGATCTATTAATTTAGGCCTAGATAGAATTTCTATCCCAATTAAATCTCAAACCCATATTAATAATTTATCTCTCTAAAGTCTCCATTCACTTAACTTGCCCAATGAGCCCATATTAATTACTCTTAATTAATTCTAATCCATGATTAATACCTTAATTAATTATGGGGTGTTATATTCTCCCCTCCTTTTAGAAATTTTGTCCTCAAAATTAAACATACCTTACTCAAATAATGCAGGATAATCCTTCCTCATTGCTTCCTCGGTTTCCCAAGTTGCTTCATCCGGAGTAAGTCCTCTCCATACGACCTTTACCAGGAGGATGTCCTTATTACGCAGCTGTTTGACTTTAGAGTCCACAATCCTTTCCGGCTCAACCACATAAGATAAATCATCTTGTAGATGCACATTCTCATGCTCAATGAGATGCAAAGGGTCCGGGTGGTACTTTTTCAATTGGGACACATGGAACACATCATGCAATCTGGCCAGGTTTGGAGGTAAAGCAACTCTATAGGCCACGGGTCCTATCCTTTCAAGGATTTGGAAAGGACCAAGATAACGAGGACTGAGCTTTCTTGTCCTAATAGACCGTCCTACACCCGTCACTGGAGTAGCCTTAAGGAACACATGGTCTCCTATCTCAAATTCTAAGGGTCTCCTTCTCTTATCTGCATAACTCTTTTGCCTACTCTGAGCAGCCAACAACTTCTTTCTAATGAGTTCTATCTGATGGGTGGTTTGGTCCACTATGTTTAGGCCTAAGAGGCTCCTCTCCCCAAGTTCTACCCAACACAAGGGTGACCGACACTTCCTCCCATAAAGTGCCTCAAATGGTGCCATCTGAATGCTGGAATGGTAACTATTATTATAAGCAAACTCAGCTAAAGGCAAGTACACATCCCAACTCCCTTTTAACTCCAGCACACTAGCTCTAAGCATGTCCTCAAGGGTCTGAATGGTCCTTTCAGTCTGTCCATCAGACTGAGGATGATAAGCAGTGCTAAAGTTAAGGCTAGTGCCTAAAGCTTCTTGTAGAGACCGCCAAAATTTTGATGTGAATCTTGGGTCTCTATCCGACACAATGCTATTAGGGACACCATACAATCTTACAATCTCACAAACATATAGCTGAGCTAGTCTGTCAAGAGAATAAGTGGCTCTAATAGGTAGAAAGTGGGCAGATTTCGTCAATCTATCCACAATCACCCAAATAGCATCATAACCCGAGGAAGTTCTAGGCAAACCCATCACAAAATCCATGGATATACTATCCCATTTCCATTCCGGAATCTCTAAAGGGTGCAACAAACCTGCGGGTCTTTGGTGCTCAATCTTAACCCTTTGACAAATTAGACACCTAGCAACAAACTCTGCTAAGTCTGACTTCATCCCAGGCCACCAAAAGCTCTTCTTTAAATCCCTATACATCTTAGTGGTGCCCGGATGGATGGTGTACTTACTCTTATAAGCTTCTGATAGTATAATGTTCCTCAACTCTTCATCCTTGGGTATGCACACTCTACCCTGATACCTCACCAAACCATCTTTTGATGGGTCAAAATCCTTGACCTCACCACTCCTTAGTTGCTCTCTAATTCCTCCCCAGTAGGCATCTAGCTGTTGGGCCTCTTTAATTCTCTTCCTAAGGTCATTTTCTATCCTCAACTCTCCCAAAAGAATACTACTAGGGTTCATTGAAATTGATAAATTCAAATCTCTCATCTCCTCAATCAACCTTTGCTCTCTAAGCATCATCATTGCCATGTGAATAGATTTCCTACTCAAGGCATCGGCGACCACATTCACCTTCCCTGGATGATACTTTAAGGAGAAGTCATAATCCTTAAGGAATTCCATCCACCTCCTTTGTCTCATGTTCAATTCTTTTTGGTCAAATAAGTACTTCAAACTCTTGTGATCACTATACACCTCAAATTGGGCACCATAGAGATAGTGCCTCCAAATCTTAAGGGAAAAAACTACAGCCGCTAACTCTAGGTCATGGGTAGGATAATTCTCTTCATGGGGCCTAAGCTGCCTAGAAGCATAGGCTATCACCCTACCTTATTGCATTAAGACACACCCTAATCCCTTCTTAGAAGCATCACTATAGACTGTGAATGTCTCTTTAGGGTCTGGTATCACTAACACAGGTGCAGTGGTAAGCCTATCCTTAAGCTCCTGAAAGGCATTCTCACACTTAGCATCCCACACAAATGGTTGGTCCTTCCTAGTCAATTTTGTCAAAGGCATGGCTAACTGAGAAAATCCCTTAATGAATCTTTTATAGTAGCTAGCTAGACCTAAGAAGCTTCGGATTTCGGTCACTGTTTTAGGTCTCTCCCAATTCAGTACCGCCTCTACCTTGCTAGGATCTACTGCGACCTCTTGTTCTGATATCACATGACCTAGGAATTTGACCTCCCGTAACCAAAACTCACACTTGCTCAACTTAGCATACAACTGATGCTTTCTCAAGGTTTGAAGAACTATCCTAAGATGCTCTTTATGCTCTTCACTACTTTTAGAGTAGATGAGGATGTCATCAATGAACACTACCACAAATCGATCCAGATAAGGCCTAAAAATCCTATTCATGTAATCCATGAAAATGGCAGGGGCATTGGTTAACCCGAAAGGCATGACTAGGAACTCATAATGGCCATATCTAATCCTAAAGGCAGTTTTAGATACATCCTCAGCCTTGACTCTAAGTTGGTGATACCCTGATCTAAGGTCAATCTTTGAAAAGACCGACGCTCCCGCTAATTGGTCAAGTAAGTCATCAATTCTAGGCAAAGGGTACTTATTCTTGACAGTCGCTTGGTTTAATTGCCTATAGTCAATACAAAGCCTAAGACTACCATCTTTCTTTTTGACAAACAATACCGATGCTCCCCATGGAGACACACTAGGCCTAATAAATCCTTTTTCAAGCAACTCTTCTAATTGATTTTTCAACTCCACCAACTCAGCAGGCGCCATTCTGTATGGGGCCTTAGATATTGGACCTGTACCAGGTACCAAATCAATAGAAAATTCTAGCTCTCTCTCTGGAGGTAGTCCACTAAACTCCTTAGAAAAAACCTCAGGGAACTCCCTAATCACAAGTATATTCTCCAACCCATCATCAACCTCAACATGCAATGAAAAGAATACTAGAAACCCTTAGCAACCACGCCTAAGGCACCTCTCAGCTTGGGTGGCGGACACACAAGTAAGCTCAGTCATAGGACAAGTCTCAGGTATATTTACAGGTAAGGAAACAGTTTTACGGTTACAGTCAAGTATCACATTATTAGCAGACAGCCAATCCATACGAATGATTACATCAAAATCACATAAAGGGATACAAACCAAATCAAGGGTAGTACAACGGCTATCCAATTGTACAATACAGTTTAAACATACATCAGATGTAATCATGGAATATCCTGTAGGGGTGGACACAGATAATTCAAATGGCAACAGGCTAATTTTTAGACCCAGACGCTTAACACAGTCATATGAGATGAATGAGTGGGTCGCACCCGAGTCAAACAATGCATCTACGACATGATTATGGACAAGTAAAGTACCTCGGATCAGACTAGGGGATCTACTAGCCTCTTGTTGCGTAAGTGCGAACACCCTTCCTTGTATAGGCGGCTTAATGGATGTGGCCGACTCTCGTGACACTGTGCAAGTCCGTGCATAGTGTCCAGGCTTCCCACAATTGTAGCACACTGGGCATGGCCCATTCCCATGGTTCTTGCCACACTTGGCACAAGTAGGTGGGGCACTATTTGCATTTCTTGGTGGTCCCATACTTCTCCTTTGAGGGACATTCCTTGTGGGTTGTCTCCTTCCCCAAGATCCACTTCCACTATGGGCTCCTTTCTTGCTTCCGCCCCTAAAGGGCTCCATACCCCGGTCACGTTTTCCTTCCAGGGTCTTTTTCCTCTTGGCCTCACTTTCCATCATGGCCCTCTCTGTCAATTCGTCAAAATTACGAATTTGTAGCGATACAATCTTATCTTTGATTTCTGGTCTCAAACCCCTTTCAAATTTTTCAGCCTTCCATGGCTCATCGTCAAATCTCTTCAAGTAGGAGGAGAAGCGAGATACTTGGATAAATTTGGCTGCGTATTGGTCCACATTCATGTCCCCTTACTCAAGGAAGTTAAACTCGGCTTCCTTGTCCGCCCTCACCGATGGTGGGAAATATTTGCTCTCAAAAGCCGTTTGAAAACTTTCCCAAGTCAAGGGTATCTCCCTTGCATTCAACAATCTGGAGGCATTCCTCCACCAATGTTCAGCCTCACCCTCCAACTTGTAAATGGCCAACTTTGCCTTTTGTTCGGTGGTGCAAGTCATAACCGCAAAGATTTTCTCTAGTTGCATCAGCCACCTCTCAGCTTTTTCAGTGTCTAAATCCCCCAAAAAGGATGGAGGATCAGCTTTTCAGAATTTGGCCAATGCAATAAAGAGGTCACCATCCTCCCCTTGGTGTCCCACACTAGGGTTATGACCAGCCCCCACACGATTTTCCATCGGCACCTCTTGGTTCTGATTATTCATATTTTTGTGTAGCTGTTGCAGCACTTGTACAGTCGCTGCATGAGCCTCGGCTTGCTCTTGAAGCCGGTCAGTCATTGCTCTAACTGTAGTTTCATGGGCCTCAGCTTGTTCTCTCATTCGGTTAGCCATTGCAGCCATGGCCTCTTGCATCTTTCTTAGCATCTCAGTTGTTTCTCTGCGTGTAGCCATCTTAGCTCTGCAATGCTACAAGCACAACCACAAGCATCCTCCATTAAGCTATAGCCCAAGGCAATAATACACAACTCCACCCATGGCAGGTATATGTATGTATGAGAGTTATCTCTAAGTCATAATGCTCCTATTCCTATCATGCATGCATCATGATTGCCAAGTTTCCTAACCACAGAGCTATAAAACAACCACACTTGCCTGAACCAGGCTCTGATACCAACTGTAACGACCCTAACTTCCAATTATAGTAATTAAGGTTAAGTACATGATTAATAATCATATACCAAGCTTTGAAGTCATTAAAATTAATTACATCGGGAACAAGTGAGGAAATTTGAAACCTTAAGTTGCTAGGGTCATTAGCTAGACAACCACAATTATTTGAATGCATGAGTGAATTTAATTATTAATGAGGAGCCTTTGATTCTCCCATCCATCATTTCTAACTCATAAAATCCTCCTACAAGTGTTTCTAAATAATTTCATTAGCATTACCTTAAGAGAAACTAAGGTTTCTAGGTGAATATGAGAAATAGAGCACTTTCGCCGCGGCTAAATTCACTTGCGCCGCGGCCAATTACTCTCGATTCAACTCCTTACATCTTCACAAATTTTTCACATTTCGCCGCGGCCAAATACCCTCTGGAACACCCCCAAATCTGCCTCTCAGGCTTAGCCGCGGCTAACATCACTACTCGTCGCGGCCAATTGCTCTCTGTTTTCTTCCCTGGCAAGTTCGCCACATTTGGTCGAGGCTAATTAAATGTTGGCCGCGGCCAATTCCCTTCTGTTCCTACAACTCCCAAGATTTCATCTTATGCTCCCCAATTTCCCTCCAATATCACTCTAGAGCTATTCTACCTTAGTTTATGCAACTTTAGTGGTAATTATGTACCTTAATTATCCAACTAATCTATCATCTCTAATTTGCAATTTAAGTATGAAATCCTACCCATCTAACTACCATATGTCAATAATTACACATATTGATATTTCAAGAAATTATATAAGGTTCCAACAATTAACATTTCGTTAAGGTTCCATCCATCACTAATTCAAGTCGACAATCTAATATCAAAAGATTTCATTGCTAAAAATGAATGTTGAGGTTCATACATCGATCAACAGCTAATGTAAAGCCTATATCTCATTAGTTACATTCCATGCTATCAAAATACATTCTCCTACACTTGGCAATACAGATACATGATGATGCTATACAAGACTTAACAAAATTAGCATCTACCCTATTCTACTCAGACCAAGTGTAGCTCCCCACACCGGGCCTCTGCTCATGGATGTTCATCCACTTGCTTACCCTTATCCTTTCTCGAAGAACCCTCACTTGAAATGTTAATCCCATGAGACGGGGTGAGATATGAATCTCAGTAACCAAGGCAATTTCATCATATAATCCATATTAATTCACATACATGCATAATTTCACACAAACACCAATAGTAGACCATTCATATCAGTAAATGAAATAATTAGGCTATCATGATTACTATCCCATACTAGCAATCATATTATCACATGTTAAAGGCCATTAACACCGGAGAGGCCCATCCACGGCACCTGCTCCTCATTGAGCACAACCGGGGCTCAGTGCATCTGGGGTTTGATCATAACCCAGTGCTCGATCGAAGCACATCCACGGGTGGCAGTCGCACCACAGCTCCACCATGGACTCACAAGGTCCAATCACAATTTAACAGATAGCCAACCAATTCATTCAACATTTCAAATCATTCATGTACAGCAAAATATGAAATTAACACAGATATATAAATGGAATTAATGTAACCCGGTTACCTCACTTGTAGACACTTGCAACAATCACCAATGGTGCAGAAATCCCCCTATAACCATAGCATCATAGAATTACTACTCTAATTCATCATTAATAGTCATAATCAGTACCCAAGGAATTTAAAATGCTAATGACTACCCAAGAATCATTTACCCAGCCACAACAAGTTTCAATTTCGGATTTAAGTGTCATCTAGCAGAAAACTCCACATTCCACTGAAAATCTTAAGCAATTTCGTGCAAAACTAACACCCATTTTCTAAATCAGCTATGGGGGTCTCAAATTAACCAATAAAGCATCCAAATGGAGGGTTTAAACTCACCCAAAGTCAGCCCTAAGCTCAACCTACGAATTTCATCAAGAAAACCCCCAAACACTCACATTTCAAATTTTTGGGTAGGATGAAAATGCTCCAAATGAAAAACTAATCGGACCAAATTAAAGGGAAAGATGAGGGAATTAAGTTGTATAACTATTACCTTGGCTGAATCTTGCTCTAAGTGTGAGAAAATGCAGAATTTTGGTCCCAAACCCTAGCCTCCTTCTCCAACTCCGAATTTTGCCTCTCAAGTCTTATGTTTCAGCAAGTGAGAAAGCGGCTGGGGTATTAGGGTTTAAGTTGGGTTTTAGTTGGGTCAAGTATGGATCATGGGTTGCTCCAAGATCTATTTTCATTTGGGCTTTAGATTTTTAAGTTTGTTGGGCCAGTTTAGAGGTGTTGGGCTGCAGAATTTACTGGGCTAGTTTTTTACACTTAAGTTGCTGAAATTTAACTAGGTTTGGGCCAAGTTTGAAGAGCTCAAGAGTTTTAAGTCTGCACAAGGATTATTGGGCCACTTAGAAGAGTCTATACCAAGTAAATCTTGGGCCTCCATCACACTAAATTATGTTAGGTTTGCACATAATCCATTGGGCCTCCATTAGCCTCTTCTCATGATCTATTAATTTAGGCCTAGATAGAATTTCTATCCCAATTAAATCTCAAACTCATATTAATAATTTATCTCTCTAAAGTCTCCATTCACTTAACTTGCCCAATGAGCCCATATTAATTACTCTTAATTAATTCTAATCCATGATTAATACCTTAATTAATTCTAATCCATGATTAATACCTTAATTAATTATAGGGTGTTACACCATGACCTTGCTTAATTGATCCACCTAGCATGTTAAGACATTGGAGAGGAGGGGATGAGATTCAAAGAATCCCAATAACTCATCTCCCTTTTAATCACACATAAAGTATGCAATACAAGTTTTAAAAATGTATGCATGGACATATTGAAATGTGTAACAGCCTAAAATTAATTAAGGTGTTAATTATGGATTTGGGTTAATTAAGAATAATTAATATGGAATAATTGGGCAAGTTATGTGAATGGGAATTATAGAGAGATAAATTATTAATATAGGTTTAAAATTTAATTGGATTTGAAACCTTATCTAGGCTAAAATTAAATTAAGTAGGCCATGGTTAGAGACTAATGGAGGCCCAATGATTTTAGATGCAGACCTAACCTTTTATTGTAAGACTTGGCCTAAGAGAGAGTACCTAGTGATGGCCCATTTGATTTAATAAGTTAGAGGCCTAAGACCCAACTTACATAAACTTTTATAATTGGCCCAACAATCCTTATGTAGACCCAAATCAAATGAGCTCTTAAAACTTGGTCTAACTTAATCAAAATTATGTAGCCCAACTTATGAAACTTAGCCCAATCCAACTCAAAATCTGAACCTATATGAATTTGGGCCTTTGAGTCAACCTATAACCCATTTAAGATCCAACCTAAACCTAACTAAACCCTAAAAACATGCAGTCCTTTCCATATTCTGCTAAAACATAAACACAAGAAGCATTTTCGCACCTTGAGGGGAGGCTAGGGTTCTCACCAACCTTTTGGCTCTATTTTGCACTTCTAGATGGGGATTCAGCCAAGGTAACCTTCATAGAACTTAACCCTCTCATTCTCCTCTATAATTTGATCCGAATAGCTTTTGGTTTAGTGGATTTTCATCTTCTTCCCAAGTCTGAGATTTTCATTGTTGGTGCTTTCATAGAGGATTTTCAGAGGTAAAGGCTAAGAGGGATATTGGGTAAGTATAAACTCTTCATTTTAATGTATTTTCTGCTAGTTTAAGGCCCCCACGGTTGATTTGTAGTATGAGTATTAATTTTATGTGAATTTACTTAAGATTTAGGATGATACATTGAAGTTTCTGGTAGAGGAAACATTCAACCCAAATTTCACTCTTGTAGTGGCTAGGCTGAGGTAGCATTGTTGTTGGTTCTCCAAAAAATTGTCCCCAAGTGAGGTAATTGGGGATTATGTTAAATTCCATGCATATGCCTAATTTAATTTTATATCTGGTGCACAATTATGTTTTTGAAATGCTAATGAATTAGTTAGCTATCTGTTGTATTGTGCTTGGACCTTATGAGTCCTTGGTGGAGCTGTGGTGCGGCTGTGACGATTGTGTCGCACAATCTCAAATAAAACTAGGTAGAAAAACAAATTTGTAGGTAATGATGCAATTTAGGTTATTTCCCAAGGAGTTTTTGCCTCAATTTGTTTATGAAAGAGTATTCCAAGTATTACTAAATGAAAATTGTTTAGGGGATTTTGAAATACTAAAATTTAATTGAACTAAATTTGAAATGACAAGAATAAAAATACTTAAGACTAAATGAAGCAAACAATTAAGAAAATGCAGTAACTAGCCTTTAGATGGACTCCCTAAAATTCAATTATCCTTGCTCATTAGTGTATTCTCCATAAGAATTCTTGAATTACCATCCAAGACTCAATTGACCAATAATTCAAGGATTTTTTCAACCACAAAATACCTTGAAGAATTAATCAATTGAGTTAGGAACAAGACCACACTAAAACCAATCCTGAATGTTCATAAAAATTTGTTGCACAATCCACTTAAAATGCTAATTAACCAATTAAATTAATGAATTCCTCAAACAGTCAATTGCACAAAAATTCCAGCCACTTAATCCAACAATCATTACAACAATTGGCCTATAATCAAGAGGAAATTAAGAGCAAATTGCACAGCCACTAAGTTTGGATTTTCCACAAACATGTAGTGATCATAACTAACAACCAAATAGGAAATTACAACCAATCCACAAAAATCCAGCAAATTCCAGTAAATTCCAGCAATGAAATTCCTAAATTAATAGGTTAAACCTCTACAAATTAATAAAAGAATCAATGCTAAAATTAAAAGATAAAGGAGTAAGAATTTATCCAAATTGGAGAAGAATTTCTCTCTTTTAATCTCAGCCTCTTCCTCACGTGCTTCATTACATTACTCTCAATCCATGCTTCCCATGTGTTCAACTTGTTCCAGCACATAGCAATCCACGTGTTTGTCTTCAGCCAGCTCCCAGCTTCAGTGATTCTCCCTGTGTAGCTTCTTCTCATGATTTACGTGATTACTTCTCCTTCCACGTCAGCTCCAAATTCTGCCCATGCGTATTTTCCAGCTCAGCTTCTATTCACATCCCTGGAGCTTGCCCAAGTATATTATTAAACCATATCATCTCTTCCAATCCAACTCGTGGTTCTTTCTCTTCGTGTTTTCTCCATGCAAGCTCTTTCCTGTGGGTTCTTCTCTATTCAGCAACTTTTCCACGTAGCTTCTTCATGTTCTCTATGTGTTTGTTTGCTTCTTTTACGTATTTTCTTCTATTTCCATTCATGCTGGCCCGTAGGAGTGTTTGACGTGATGAGGCTGCAACATGAAGACATGTCTCCACTCATGCTCTGTTCTCCAGCTCCAGCTCGTGGCTTACGTGACATTGCATTGCTTTACCCCACGTGACTACTTCATACGTTGTTCAAAGCATGTTAATGTGCTTGAGCTGTGGTTTGCTTCGCTCTTCATTTCCTCAAATAGAACCTAAGCTTCTTCTCTGTAGCCCATAGCTTCCTAACATGCTGGTCCTCTCCTTCTCCATGTTAGCTTCTTCAACCTGGCCACCCTTTCTGTTTAATTCATTTCCACGTTGCTCCTTCATTTTTAGCTCATTCCCTACTAGAACTTGTGGCTAGTTGCATCCTTTCCATGTGTTTTGTGTGTGTGTAAGTGAGTGTACGTATGTTGATCTGTATGATATGTGAAACATGTGAGGACACTGTGAGGGTTTGTGAGTTGACCCATGGTTGTGCATGTGTATGGGCTGCTAGTGTATGAGTGGGTGTCTTGTGTGGAAGTGTGAAAGTGAGCTAGGCATATGCTACGTGGATGAATAAATGTGCTAAATGAGTAAGTTACGTGGAGTGTGCATGATTGTGAATGACGTGAGATGAATGGAATGGATCCATGGCTTCCTATGTGTGACTTGGTGAGAATGTGATGACCATGTGCTACCCCTTGCATGAGTGTGTTAACGTGGCTGAAGTGAATCAACATGGAGAATGGATGAATGATTAAGTGTAAGTGTGTTCAAATAAGGGGAAAAAAGGACTTGAGTTCATGAAGGTGGATGCATGCCACATGGAGCCTTGTGTGTTATTATGTGAGTTGCTCTGCCATGTTATGTGTAATATTGTACTTTTTAGCTCATTCCATGCTATCCTTATACCTCATATCAATCAATCCATATGAGAGGTAAGAAAATGACATTAAAATATTGATTATTTTTGCGTTACGTTGCGTCGCGTATGAAAATTCCGTTCGATGTCACATAGACCATGTGAGCTCATACTATACTTTTCCATATTTAATTACATGTATGCAACTCATTTGCATCATAAAATCATGCTCACAACTCATGGAAACCAAAATGGAACCTAGAATATAGAGGTTTATTTTCGGACAGATTTGGCCCCTTTTCTGTCCAAACTTTAAAAAATCATAACTAATTCTAAAAAAATCAAAATCACACATTCTTGCCATTATGGAAAGATACGGATGTCTACTTCACAGTAAAAATATACCCAGACCATAAAATCCATCATAGAGGACGTTTGACATTCGAAAAAGTCGAGAGGTCAAACTGTCTCCTGATGTTGTCACAGATTCTATAGCAAATTTTGAAAATGTCCAATTAATTCCATAAAAATACAATCTATACAAATGATACCAATATGGAAAGCTATGGATGTAAGCTAGAGGGAAAAAATATTTCCAGCCTAGCTTAGGCAGCCCAAATCTAGAAATTCAATAGAAAAGTAACTCAAGTCGGGTAAGGGTCTTGATATTGGACAGAATGTTCAAAAATTTATATCTTCCTCTCTAGACCTGCAAATCAGGTACTTCTAGTTGGCACAAGTCACTGAGAATGTCTAGTTTCTTTGTATAAAATTTTGTGGCAATTAGACATCATGTACCCCATGAGTGACAGAATTCAATTTCTGACCAGTGCTACAGTACCAAGGACCAAAACCAGAAAAATTTTCAACTTCAATAATTCGCCAAATATTCCACAGACCTCCAAAAATTACTAACTTTAGCTTCCCAAAAATTTCTCAATAAGATCTAGATGCATGTCAAATTTCAAACTAAGAAGAGCTCATTTGGACAAAAAGTGGCATAGCCTCATAAAATGGTAAGTTTTTGCTTCATATGGGTTACCATTTTGCCCAAATGGCTTTCTTAATTGTTTGGTATCTCTTGGGCAAGTTTCAAAGCACAAACATGACTTGTAGAGACTGCCTAAGTGGTCCCAAACCCCATGCATCTTATTTTGGTCTCTCAACCTCCATTTATGCCATAAACACACATGTCATTCAAGGGTCCAATAACATAATCTCATTGATTTAACACTACATACATTATACATATAGTCTATACATCATGTTACACATGCTCAAGGTTTTATACAACCAAAAATAATATGTATAATGCTTCTTGACACTCCATTACAATTTAAATTACAAATTATACAAAGTGTAGTCATTTAGTGTTCTTGGCTTGCATTTCCTTGCCCTTGAGCACCACCTAGACATTTTAAGCCTAAGAGGAAAAAAGGGGGGTGAGATTCCAAGAATCTTAATAGCTCACACACCCATTCACATCACATTCAAGGCATACACACATCAAATATATGACTATGCAAGCATAAAGTGTGTAATAAATCTTATTTCATGCCATATCAACATGTCAAGACCACTTTCATGCTCTAGGGACTTTTGGTTTAGCCTCACCCCATTTCTAGGACTTTTGGATTGCCTCACTCTTGGCTTAGGGACTTTTGACTTAGCCTCACCCATTCAAGGGACTTTTGGCCTTGTCTCACCTATGCCATGAGACTTTTGGCATCTCCTCACCTTCATCAAGGGACTTTTGGCATTACCTCACCCTTATGAGCTCTTTGCACAATCATAGTCATTCAAGAAGACACATTGGTACCAATGCAATTTCAAGACATCAAGTGGCATGTTCTCAAATCACAAGAGCATATACAAGCACACAACATATACATATGCACATAAGAATGCAAGAGAATGAGGTGGAGAGCTACCTTTTAATTTATGCGAGCTTACTTTGCCAATTCCTTTCCCTCCTTGGTCTCACAAGAGCACTTAGGTGGAGTAGGGTTCTCTTGACCTAGACATCACAAACATCACACAATTACACACTTGAAGCAAGCCAAGATACTAGATTTACTCTTAAACACATACTTAGTTCCATAATGGGCATATTAGTTCCATAAATGGTCCATTGAAGCAACTCATATCATCCAAGTTCTAGGCTCCATTCTCTTGCTATTTCAAGACTTCTTGGACTCATTTAAGGTCCTTGGAGCCATCACATATTCAATTGCACCATTGGAAGACCAAGTTGCTTCATAAGGCACCATTATGGACACCATTGTCCCATCTCCTAACCTATGGCTCTTAAATTTTTCCCAATAGTTCCTCCCATCTTCTAACATCATATGGAGTCCCAAACCAAGGTTAGAATAAATTAAAACACTCCCTAGCCCTATAAATCCTCCTTGGCCGAGATAAGCACATAATGGAGTTTCTTGGAGTTTCAAAATTTTCCTTGATGGGAGAGCCACTTGGGAAGGTTTCTAGGGGTCTTAGGAGCTCAAGGAAACATTCAAATAGCCAAAGAAACTCTCACACAAAATTAGATTTTATAAAACCCTAAGAAAGCCTACACTTTTCTATCTTGATTTCCTTTGGTTTTTGCTTGAATTTCTTGCCATATTCTTAACCCTCGCACTCTTTTTCTTAAGTTCCTCTCTTGGTTCTGCCCAAAATCCATCTCTTTCTACCCCCCCTTAATTTGGCCGAACACATGTCAAGAAGAAGTAAAGAAGAGAAGCAATTAAACCATGCATTTACCTTGGATTTTGGCTTCCTTTCAAGACTCCTTCTCTTTGTTTCACTTCCCTTCTTGATTTTCAAAAATTCCCCTCTTGTTCTGGACCAAAAACAGAATCAAATCCCTCAAGAAAACTATAGAAAGAAAGCCAAGAAGGAGAGCTAGAGGATTGGGAGAAGGAAGAGCTTAAAATTCCATGAAATTACCTAGTTTTTCCTTAGTTTTCTTCCTCTTTTTCTTCCCCTTTTGATGCACCTAAGGAGCTGCTATTTTTTCTGTAAATTGGGCAGAAGAAGTTGTGCCTAATAAGAGGGAGAAGAAGAGAGAAAAGTCTTTAGGACATTCTAGAACCTTTTATTTCTAATTTTGCCCTTCCATAATGGCAATTTCGTTTCGGCTTCGTTTTAGCTTCTTTTTGAGAACCAACTTTTCCATCATAAAATTTAGGTTCCCAATTTAATAAAATGCCTTTGGAATCACTGAATTTGGAGTTAAAACCTTACCGAACGAACTGGTCAAAGTTTAGGTCAACTAACATTGAAAAACATACACCAGAGGGGCTTTACTGGTCCCGGGGCTTCCCATAGTTTTTGGGGCCTCTAAGAACCTTGGGCAACTCAAAACTTTCATTTAAAAAGCTCTCCTATGTCGTTTTCCAAAAGTTACACTTATTTATGAAAATGCCATTACGTGTCGTTAGTTTTTGTCATAGATTATTTCTCCATCCTAACTCCATTTTTCTTTCTATCTGAGCCTAGAATTATCATTTTTAGGAGTCTAGGACTCAATCCAAATTTTTTGGGACATTATCTAGGTCATTTCAAAGGAGTTTTATATGGCTCATTTCTTCATTTTATGAAAATTACGTTCGTTACATTTTGAACTTCCTCTTCTCCCCAATATTTAAATTCAAATGCCTAAATTCTGCACAAAAGCAAGGGAAAAGATGAAGTAGGAGGATTCACAAAAATTCATTTTAATGGATTTGTGCATTAAAATCAATCATTTTGCAGTTTAATTCCTAAAGTGTAAAAATGGCTACTAAAATCAATTATCCACCTAAGTAAATCCCTAAAGCCATTTTTTACCATTAAAATGCTTAAGTTAAGGAGAATAAAATATATAAAAAGTCATGGTTATCAGGCTACCACCTATGCATGTGCGTTGATAAGGCATCGGATTATGATCAAACCTTAAATGCACTGAGTCCTAGTTGTGCTCAATAGGGAGTGGGTGTCGTGGACAAGCCTCTCTCAGTGTTATTGGCCTTTAACATGTGAAAATGTGATTATGTGAAAACCTTATCTTCTAAACATGGTAATTATGGCTAAATACATGATTAATAATTAATGGTCAAGGTTTGGAGTCGTTACAATTTATTACATTATGAAAATATAAGAAAATTTGAACCTTGATGTTAGGGTCATCACTAAACAACCATAAACATGAGAATACATAAAAGAAATTATACTATCATGAGGGGTTTGTGATTCATCCATCCATCAGTTTCAACACATAAAAACCTCCCACAAGTGTTCTTATATCATTTCCTAGCATTACCATTGAAGAAACTAAGGTTTCTAGGCTAAAAGTAGGAGTTTGGGGACCTGTGCCGTGACTTGAAACCCTCCCGCTGGGCTAAGTTAGGTATTGGAGATTGAAAACTATATTTTTCACTTTGCACCATAGCCCAGACCTTCTGCGCCGCAGCTAAGTTACTCTCAAGAATCATTGGGCAATTCACGTGAAATTCATTGTGGTGAGTTGGACCATTGCTGCCGCTAGCCTACGTGGTGCCGCGACAGAAATGCCTCCTGGGACTACTGTTCAAATTCCCACAATTTTCACCTCAGCGAAAAGCTCTTGTGCCACGGCAAGGATCACTACTAGACACTCCTTACCTAGTTTCCTCATTTAGCACCGTGGCAGGACCTATTGCATTACGATGAGGTTTCACTCTGCCACCCTCCTGGGTGATTTTTTTCACACTGAGCCGTGGCGAGATTCCTCAAGCCACGGCGTTACTCGCCACTGTCACTCTCCAGCCTCACTGCAATGTGACTCCTTATTGTAACTACATCTCCCAAATTTTGTCCCATGCACTCCAATTCTATTCTTAAGAACACCCTAGGACCACTTCTTCTCATTTTATATGACTCTAATGGTATTTATCTATCTTATTTATCCAACTATTCTACCATTACCAATTCAAAACTTAAGTACTAATTCCTACTCGTCCACTACCACATATCAGCAATTTCATGGATTAATGGCAACAAGAATTCATGCACTATCAACAATTAACATCCGATATACATTTCGTTAAAGATTTCATACATCAATGGTTCATATCAACATCTAATGCATCACATAATTATATTTCCAATAGTATACCATACTATAAATTTAGTAAAATTCATACATCAGGTATTATAGGTTCATACATCCAATACCAAGCTAAGATGAGGCCTAACTCTTTAATAAATACATCCTAAGCAATCAAAATATAAGAGCCTACACTTGGCAACATGATTACATGATGATGCTATACAAAGAGGAATACAAAATTTAGCATATATTCTAGATAAACCAGTCTAAGTGTGGCCTTCTCCCCACATGGTTGGAGCTCATAGATTTTCATCAACTTACTTCCCCTTATCCTTACCCAAGGAGCCTAAAACTAAAAGTATAATCCCATGAAACGGGGTGAGATGCGAATCTCAGTAACCAAGGAAATTTTCATTCATAATATCCAATTTAATTAACATATATGCATGAATCAAAATCAACATCAAAATCATATCAGCCATATCAACAAAGGAAATAGTTAGGCTACTATGATACCATCCCATACTGGCAATCATAATTCCACATGTTAAAGGCCAATAACACCGAGAGAGGCCCGTCCATGGCACCCACTCCCTAATAAGCACAATTGAGCTCAATGTATCTAGGGTTTGATCATAACCCGGTGCCCGATCAAAGCACATGCATGAGTGACAGTCGCACCACAACTCCACCATAGACTCACAAGGTCCAAACATAATACAATAGATAACCAACCAATTCATTTAGCATTTCAAATCATTCATGTACATCAAATATGAAATTAAAGCTGATATATGCATGGAATTAATACAGTCCTAGTTACCTCACTTATAGACAAGTTGGGAAGCTACAGCAATACCAAAATCCTCCTAAAATCACAATATCAGAAAATGATTATTTTTATCAGTCTATTACTACCTTATTCATCATTTATGGTAATAACCCAATGCTCAAAGAATTAAGTTACTAATAGTTACCTAAGGGATACCCACCCAATCACCAAGAGCCTCAAATTTTGGATTTTGCCTTCCTTAGACCAGAAACATTAATATATCACTCCAAATCACAGGAAAATTCGTATAAAATTAAGGCCCATACTATAAGTCTACTATAGGGGTCTTAAACTAGTGGGAAATGCATCAAAATGGAGAGTTTATACTTACCTAATAACACCCTCAGCCTTAACTTACGAAATTTCACCAAGAAAATCCCAAACATGCACATTTCAGATTTTGGGTATAGTGAAAATACTCCAAATGAAAAACTATTTGGGCCAAAATGAAGAGAAATAGAAGGGGATCAAGTTATACAACTTTTACCTTGGCTGAATCTTGCTCTAGAAGTGGGAAATAGTGGATTTCTTGCCCCAAACCCTAGTCTCCTTTCAAACTTCCGAATGTATGCATAAGTGTGGGTTGAATGGCCAAAATGAGATGTATAAGATTTGAGACCATTTGGGTAGCTCACTTAAGTCTCAAATGTACTTTTGGACTTGCCCAAAAGGTGCCACAACCAAGGGAAGGCCATTTGGCAAATTTGGTACCTTATATGGAGCCAAATTTGACCATAATTGAACCCTATATCACTTTTTGGCCAAATGAGTTAGTCTTGGTCTAAAATATGGCATGCAATTAGGTCTCATTGAGAGCTTTTTGGGAAGCTAAAGATCAAAATTTTTAGAGGTCTACAGAATATTTGATGATTTTTCAAAGTTGGCAAAATTTTTGTTTCTGGGTTGCTGCACTATTCATTTGGTCCGCAATTGTTTTCTATCACTCGAAATTCAAATGATGTCCAATTGCCACAAAATATTGTACAGAGAAACTAGATAATCACAGTGACTCATGACAACTAGAAGCACCTCATTGGGGGTCTAGAGAGGGAGATATGAATTTTTGAAGTTTCTGTCCAGTATCAATAACCTAGCCCGACCAGAAGTACTGTTTCATCAATTTCAGAGATCTAGGCTTGATGAACTGATCTAAAGATATTTTTTCCCTCTAGTTAACATCCACAGATTTCCAGATTGGTATCATTTGCATGGATTGGATTTTTTTGGAATTAATTTGACATTTTTGAATTTCATATCAATAAACTATGAAAGCATTAGGACCCAGTCCGACCTCCAGACTATTTTGTGTGTCAAACGCTTTGTGTGTGGGATGTTATGACTTGTACATATTTTTTTCATGAAGTAGACGTCCCAAGCTTTCCAGAATGACCAAGATTGCATGTTTTTGATTTTGCTAGATTTAGTTATGATTTTCCAAATTTTATGACAGAAAAGAGGAAATCCTGGCCGAAAATGCAAACATGAATTTCATATGCTCCTTTGCTTTCCACGAGTTGTAGGCCAAATTTGATGATGAAAATGAGTTATATTCATGTGTTTAAGTATGAGAAAGTGATAGATGCTTTCATATGGCCTACGGGACTCTGAAAGAAAAAGTTTACCTGTAGAGAAATGCATTTTTATTCATAACTCCCTATGCCACTATATTGTTTTCTATAGAACAAATATAAGATGAGGCGTGGGAATTGTATTAATTGAGTCCTAGAAGTATGGTGTTAAAAAGAGAGTTTGTGTACCTAGGGAGAGTTTTAAATTTTTCTAAACCCATTTTTAAGTCATATATGATGAGTGAAAGTGAGGGGAAGCCTTGGAAAAAATTTAGAAACCATAGAAAGTGAGTTGCCTTATATGTTCCATAATATGACTTAAAGAAGCAACATGTAATTAGGCTCCTTATTTTAATTGTGTGATGACTCCCAGGAGCTTAAGAAGAGTCAAGAATCATATATGAAAGGAAAGAATAGAGCCTAGAATTTATTTGATGAGTGTTGCTTCATTAGGTACATTCTTAGAAACATAAAGGAGTTTATAGACCAAGTTAATGCGTGAGGAAGTTGTGTGGCCTTAGAATTAATTCCATGAACCTAATTAGCTTCCATAAATTGTGTTTAGTCCAAGAGAAATCATTCCCACACCTTTGTGTGTGTGAGGCCGAAGAAGGGAGAGGAAATTCAAGAGAAAAAGTGTGTACTTGCTTCCAAGGTAGCTTACTTCTCCTTCTTTCATGCATGAATATATGCTTGGCTTGCCTTTGAATGTGTGTATGTGTGTTTTAAGCCATGAAAAGTATTCTAGCATGATTTCATATGCCATGGTACAATGATGATCTATTATATTTTCAAATGATGTTTGTTATATGTGTTTGGGTTTTCTTGAGTGTGGTAAGGCCAAAAACCCTTAGCCATGGTGAGGATGAGCCAAAAACCTTTAAACTTTGGTTGAGGCAAGTAAAGAGTCTACCAAGAGTGAGGTTGACTCCCAAAAGCAAAGTTGAGTCCAAGAACCTCTTAAAGAATAGGTGAGGTAAGTTCAAAATCCACAAGTGAATGGGTGAGGCTTATCTACTTACTTGGCAAGCCTTTGTATGCTATGTATGACTTGTCCAAATGTTGAAAATACTTCTTGAATGTTTGCACATATTAATATGTCCATGCATGCATTTGTAAGATTAGTTTTGCATCTTTTATGTATGATTAAAAGGGAGATGAGCTATTAGGATTCTTTGAATCTCATTCCCTCCTCTCTAATGTTCTAACATGCTAGGTGAACGAAGAGAGCAAGGAAATAGGAGCCAACCACTTGAGAGATAGAAATGTGACATCAAAGTGCGTGGATTTTGTTCTTTAAGACCATATAGATGGAAAATTATGTAATCCATGGTTGTATAGGTCTTATGATGTTATGAGCATATGTAATTATGATAATATGTTATGTATAAATGAAAAATTATATTATGTGACCATTAGAATGTAAATTGAGTATGTTATGGCAAATTGGCTTCTTGAATGGCTTTGTGCAATTGTGTATAAATGGAAGTGGAATAGCCAAATAGAGATGCATAAGGTTTGAGACCATTTAGGCAGTTATAAAGTCATAATTATACTTTTAAACTTGCCCAAGAGGTGCCAAACATCCAGGGAAGTCATTTGGACACTTTGATATCTTATATGGAGTAAAAATTGACCATATTGGAAACCTATAGCACTTTTTATCTAAATGAACTCTTCTTGATATAGGACTTGGCATGCAAGTAGAGCTTGTTAAAAGCTTTTTGAGAAGCTAAAGAAAAGAATTTTCAGAGGTCTATAGAATATTTGATGAATTTTTCAAGTTGGGAAAATTTCTGATTTTGGTTAGGTTACTGTTCATACTGATCTGCAAATGAATTCTGCCACTCAGGGGTCAAATGATGTCGAATTGCCACAAAAATTTATAGAGAGAAACTAGACATTCCCAATACTTATACTAACTAGAAGCACACCATTTGGATATCTAGAGAGGGAGATATGAATTTTTAAAATTTCTGTCTAATATTTGGTGTTTAGACTGACCTCAAGTAGTGTTTGATTAGTTTTTAATGCCTGAATGTGCCTAAAATGGTATGGAGTTATTTGTCCCATCTAGCTAACATCTGTAGCTTTCCATATTGATATCATTTGCATGGATTAGATTTTTGTGGAATTAATTGGATATTTTTAAAATTTATAGCAGAAAGCTATGACAGTACCAGTGACCAACTAGACCTCTGTATCTTTTCAAATGTCAAACGTCTTCTGTGTTATGTGTCATGACTAGGACATATTTTTAGCATAAAGTAGACATATGTAGCTTTCCAGAATGGAAAAGAATGTATCATTTCAATTTTTTTAAAATTAGTTATGATTTTCCCAATTTTGTGACAGAGAAAGGGAAATTCTGGCCAAAAGAATATATATGGATTTCATGTACTCCCTTGATTTGCACGAGCTCTAGGCCAATTTTGGGGATGGAAATAAGTTTTATCTATGTAATTAAATATAAGAATGTGATACATGAGCTCACATGATCCATGAGACACTGAACGAAAAATTTATATGCGACATAACGCTAAAATATTCACTTTTATATGTTATTTTCTTGCATTCTTGTGAATTTTATAACATGAGACTTGGAAATAGCATGAGGTAAAGCGAGGAAATTATGGTATTATAGTTTTTGTGCCTAGGAAGAATTTTAAATTTTTCTAAAGGTAGAAAGGGACTAAATATGATAAAAGATCATCAAACGAAGGCTTAGGAAGAACTTAGAAGCCTTGGTTTGGGTGATGGAAGTGTAAGTTCCATAATACGACCTAAAGACACAAATTGTGTCTAGGCTATTGGGAGTGAGTTTGTGATGACTCTGATAGGCTTAAATGAAGTCAAGAGACCTAAATGGAAGGAGAGAATGGAGCTAAGACCTTGAATTCTAACACTTGCTTTATTAGGTCTCGTACAGAGCTATTATGTAACCATAGAACAAAGTGAGTGTCCATAGAGAGTGTGTCGTGCTAGAGCTTGTTTCCATGATGTAATTATGTCCTATTTGATTTGTTTAGGCAAAATAAACCAAGCTCCATCTAGTTGCAAGTATGTGGCCGAAAAGGGGGAGGAATAACTAAGGAAAAAGTGTGTGAATCTTGCTTCAAGGAAGCTCTCTAACCTTTCTCACATGCATAGCTTAGTTGTTTTCTTGTCATTGGGTGCTTGTATATGTATTTGAGCCATGAGAAATGTTTTTAGCCAATGCTTACATGCTATGATACCATTATGTTTCTTGAAATGTGTTTATGATTGCATTATGGCTTGCATGAGTTTTGTTGTGCCAAAAGTCCATTAGCAAAGGTAAAGATGAGCCAAAAGTCCCTAGAAATGGGTGAGACAAAGCCAAAAGTCTCAAGAAGAGTAAGGCTTAGTCAAAAGTCCCTTGAAAGTGGGTGAGGCAAATCCAAAAGTCCTAAGAAAAATCGGTGAGGCTAGACCAATGCCCTTGAGCATTTAAGCTTGTTATGTATGAGTTATATGACAAGAAAAATGCCTTATACATGTTTACTAGTTGCTTGGATATCATGCATGCATTCTTTTACATGTTTTTACATCCATTATGTATGTTTAAAAGGGCTAAGTGCTATTGGGATTCTTTGAATCTCACTCTTCCCTCACACATGTCTAACTATGTCTAGGTGAGTCAAGTAGACAAGGAAATGGAAGCCAACAAGCATGAGATGCAAGATCTTGACAAATGGATAGAGAAATGAGCTTTTTTTATTTCTATTTTGATGTTAAATTATGTAACAATGAGATGCATCTATGATGTAAACCCTTGAGCATGTTCTAATATATGTACAAATAGTGTATATATCCATGTAAAAGCTAGATGAATGAGAATGTGAGATTTTGCCACTCTTTTGCCGTTATCTGACTTGGTGTTTTTGTGTATATATGGATGTGGTGTAACACCATGATTCTATGACTCATCTTATATTATATGTTGGCTTATTTCCATGAAGCACATCAATACCTCAAGAAAAAGCCATAGGAAAATACTATTAAATTGCATTACGTCACAAGTAATTTTTTTCATTCGGCATTTTGTGGGCCATATGGGCTCATCTATTTCATTCTCACATTTAGATACACAAATACAACTCATAACAACCTCAAGGAATGGCCTAAAACTCATGCAAATGGATGGTGTACTCAAAAACATAGTGTGTAGCCTCGAGTAGGATTTCCAAATTCTGTGCCTAAATTTTGAAAAATCATAACTAATTCTAGAAAAATCAAAATCAAGCACACTATACCATTCTGGAAAGCTACAGATGTATACTTTATGTTAAGAATAATTCTAGACCACAACAGAGGCTACTAGTGACCGTAAATTGCTAGAACAATACTAGAGGTTGACTGTCATTACTGATACTATCCTCCAACTTCAAAAATTCATATCTCTCTGCTTAGATGTCCAATTGGGGGGATCTTAGTGGCTATAAAAAGCTTATTATGTCTAGTTTATTTTTTTACAATTTCATGAGCATTGGAAATCATTTGCCCTTCAAATGACATAGCCCAAGTTTTTGACCATATGAATAGTGTCTACATCAGTTCAACAAAAAAATGCCAACTTTGGAAATTCATAATTAATTTCATAGAGCTCCAAATAATCTGATCTTTAGCTTTTCAAAAATCTCTAGATAAGATCTATATGTGTGTGAAATTTCATGGAAAAATTCATTGTCAAATCTTAACATTGGGTTATGAAATGGTCATTTTAAAGTCTTACAAAAGGTCCAAATAGTCCATTTTGAGCTCGAAGGCAACCATGAGCACTTGAGCAAGTGGGAATGCACGAAAATGACATTTTAAACTTGTCTCAAAGGTGCAAAAACCCAGATTTCTCAAACTCACTCATTCACCCCATGGTATACATAAGAATGCATAAGTTTAGTCTTGCCATTCCATTCCCAAATCATGTTATATCATGCAAATGACATTAATTCTCATTCATACATCATATATATGAGTATTCACACGTGTTCAAATGATTACATAACAATTCCATCATAGGATTACATCATATGCCATGTGTATGGCTACAAAAGAGACAAAACTAGGCATTTTAGTGTCAAACTCTCATCTCTGAACTTGGTGACTTCCATTACCTTGTTGGCTACAAAAGAGACAAAACTAGGCATTTTAATGTCAAACTCTCATCTCCGAACTTGGTGACTTCCATTACCTTGTTCATTTGCTCCACCTAGCATGTTAAGACATTGGAGAGAAAGGAATGAGATTCAAAGAATCTCAATAACTCATCTCCCTTTTAATCACACATAAAGTATGCAATACAAGCCTTGAAAATGCATGCATGAGCATAATGACATGTATGATCATTCAAAAAGCATTCTTGGCATTCGAACAAGTCATACAAAACATACATAGACTTGCCAAGTAAGTGGATTGCCCTCACCCATTCTCTTAAGGATTTTGGACTTGCCTCATCCATTTTCTTTAAGAGGTTTTAATTCAACCTCACTCTTGGGAGACTCTTTACTTTGTCTCAACCAATTTTAAGGGTTCTTGGCTTCACCATACTCAAACAAACCAAAGCATACATACTAAGCCTCATTGAAAAATATATTATAACATCATGGTACCATGTGTAACATCTGATCTCTCCGTAAACGTGAGAAACGCAATGTTTGGTTTCTCTATAAACGTCAGAAATGGGCCAAATATAAAAGAAAGTCCTCGAAATAGAAGGAATTGGGACAAAATAAAATTATGATAAAATTTAAATATTAAAAAATGAAGATTCCAGGTTTAAGATGCCCAAAAACCAAAGCTAGAAGAGCTCAAAAATTTTGGTGAAGGAAGTAGGGGCCTTTTTGTAATTTTTGAAAAATTTTGAAAACTCACAAGAGGGCTTTTTAAATTGAAAATTTGAGCTTTTCTGGGTTCTCAAAGGCCTTGAATACCATGGGAACCCCTAAAACAGTTGAAACCCTTCCAGTGAGCAATTTCGGCTATTAGTTTACCGAAATTTTGATCGAACAGTTCGGAATGGTTTCAAATCCTTTTTTAGTGATTCCAAAGATAATTATTATGATTAAGATACTAAGGAATATGATGGAAAAGATAGTTCTTCAAAAGGAGTTGAAATGAGCCCAAACGAACAAAACTACGAAGAGGGACTAAATTGAAAATTTTAAAAGTTGCTTAAATGAATCCCTAGGCTTATAAAAACGTCCCACCTCTGGTCAGATCTCCTCACCAACTCTCCCACACATTAAAACAAAATTAAGAAGGGCTGAGAGTGGCGCACAAGAGGGGAGGCCAAGGAAGGAAGAAGAAGCTTTAAAAAGTGTAAGTTTTAGCCACTTTTTCCTACTCCTTGTCTTGTTAAACTTCTTTCCCTCTTCTTCCTCTTCCTTCTCATGGTTTTAGCATTTAATTTAGTGCTGATATGTGGTTCATTTAGGATTTGAGAGAGTTTTTGGTAGCATAAGGAAGCTCCCTTGGAAACCTTGTAAACAAGGTAAGCAAAGTGGGACTTTGTTGCTTCTTCTTGAATTTCTTTTCCTTTATGGCTTTGGTCAAAATAGGGGCTATATAATAGGGGTCCAATTCTGGTCTAAACATGATAGCAAGTGAGGCTTTGAAGCATGAGGGATCCAATAAAGCAATTAGGGATCAAAATGAACCATTAGAACCCAAGATAGCAAAGTTAGGGATTCTTGAACATATTGCAAAATCTGATTGGATTCAAGAATTCCCTAGCTTATGTAAGTGTTTGTTTGAGTTCCCAAGACCCCTAGGAAGGCTCCCAAGTGCCTCTCCCTTCAAGGAAAAATTGCAAACTCCATGAACCCGAAATTCTTGCATTGTCTCGGCCAAGCATAGGGGGAGTAGCTAGGGAGTATTTTAATTTGCTCCAAGCTTATTTTTGAGTCATATATGATGGAAGAGGATGAGAGGAAGCCTTAGAAAAATTTTAGAAACCATAGATAGTGAGATGGAGGTGTAGGCTCAATAATGTAGTAAAATGAAGCAACTCCTAGCTAGGCTCCTTAAAATAATTGTGTGATGACTCCAAGAGGTCTAAATGGAGTCAAGAATCATATATTAAAGGAGAGAAGGCAGCCAAGATTATGAATTTTTGTAGTTGCTTCATTAAGTGCCTTATGGAAGTATAATAGAGCCATAAACCAAAGTAGCATCATGTAAAGTGTGTATAATGCCGAGGCTTGTTCCCATGAGTAATTCATGTTTCTTTTGGTGTTTCTAGGCCAAGAAAAATGATCTCCACCTTCTTGGGTATATGAGGTCAAGGGAGAGGACTCAATGGTTAAGGAAAAAGTGTGTAATTGCTTCCAAGATAGCTCTTTCCACCTTCTCTCATACATGGATGTGTGTTGAGCTTGTTTTAGAATGTGTGTATGTGTATTTTCAAGCTATAAAAAGTATGCTATCATGCCTTTATATGCCATGATTCTTGATGCTATGTTATGTTTCCAAATTAATACATGATGTTTGTTTGAGTTTGCTTGAGTGTGGAGAGGCCAATAACTCTTCACCATGGTGAGGATGAGCCAAAAACCCTTGAGCTTAGTTAAGATAAAGTAAAGAGTCTCCCAAAAGCAAAGTGGGCTCCCAAGAGTATGGTTAAGTCCAAAGCTTTTAAAGAATGGGTGAGGCAAGTCCAAAATCCATGAGGAGAAGTGTGAGGCCAATCCAAACACTTGGTGAGCTCTTGAATATCTTGTATGATTTGTTCATATGCTAAGCTTGCTTTTTAAATGTCCATGACTTCCATTTTCTTCATACATGCATTTGTAAAGCTTGCTTTGCACATATTATGTATAATTGAATGGGAGATTAGCTATTGGGATTCTTTGAATCTCATTCCCTCCTCTCCAATGATTTAACATGCTCGGTGGACCAAGTAGGCAAGGTAATGGAAGCCAACCACCTTGAAGATGAGAGTATGACATTCAAGTGCATGGTTTTTGGTTCTTTAAAGCTATACAAGTGGCAAATGTGTGATCTAATGTTTTATATAACCTATGACCCCATAAATATGTGTAATTATGCTAGTGTATCATGTACAAATGAGAAATTATGGCATGTGAATGTTGTAATGGAATTTGGGTATGGAATGCCAAGACTAGCCTTATGGAAATGTATGTATGGTATGGGGTGAGAGTGTGAGTTCCTGAATTCTAGGTTTTTGCACCTTTAAGACAAGTTTAAAACTTCATTTTGGTGCAATCTCACATGCTCAAATGGCCACACAAGCTTGGGAAGCAAATATGGACCATTCGATACCATTATGGAGCTAAAAAATGACCAAAATGGAACCCCATAGCACAAACTGACCAAATCAAGGAATTTGCCCATGAAATTTTGCAGACATGTAGGCCTCATCAAGAGCTTTTTGGAAATATAAAGTTCAGAAAAATCAGAGCTCTATAGAATTTATTATGAATTTTCAAAGTTCATATTTTTCTACTATCATGAGGCATGTACTGTTCATATGGTCAGATTTGTGTTCTATGTCATCTGATAGGCAAATGGTATCTACTACTTGTGAAATTTTACAGGCACAAACTAGAAGTCATAAGATTTTTTTGGCCACTGAGAGCACCTCATTTGGAGGTCTGAGCAAAGAGTTATACATTTTTTAAATTGGCTGTCAGTAATAGTGGCGCCCTAGGAGTCCAGTCACTGTTCCATATATTTCCAATGGCTAAATGTATTTTTTTTTTTCATTCTGAAATTATTTTTAACATACATTAAACATTTGTATCTTTCCAGAATGACCTAATTTAGGTGATTTTTATTTTTATAGAATTAGTTATGAATTTTAGAAATTTGTATAAGTAATCTAAAACAGCAGCCCTAGCAGCAGCGACCTCAGTGACTTTTCGAATGTCAAATGTCTTCCCCTTAATGATTCATGAACTAAAATTGTTTTTACCATGGGGTAGACATCCAGAGATTTCTGTAATGGTAAAGCTTGTTGGATTTTCATTTTTTTGAATGTAGTTATGAATTTTTGAATTTGTGATAGAAAAACTGAAATTCTGACTATGGCAAATCCGTGGGAATTAATGTGTTTCACCCACTTGTATGAGTTTCAAGCCACTTTCTTGAATGGTTTTGAGTTGTAATAGAGTAGTTAAATAGGAGAATATGATACATGAGTTCATATGGTCCACGTGACATTGAATGAAATTTTTGTACGCTACGCAATGCAAAGAAATGTAATTTTTAATCCCCATTTTTTTTGCCCTTTTATGGAATCTATGAATGTTAAGCATGGGAATGTTGTGAAATGAGCTAGAAAAATATGGTGTTATTCCATGGAACAAAGGCATATGCTAGAATACTTTTCATAGCTTAAAATACACATACACACATTCAAAGACAAAGTAAGCACGCATTCATGCATGAGAGGAAGAAAAGCGAGCTACCTTTGCCTCACAAGCACACTTTTTCTCTTAGAATTATGCTCCCTCTCTCAGCCATACACATCATATGGAAGCCAATTAAACTCTTGAATCAAATTCTAAGGCCATACATTCACTAAAAAAGCTAGGTAACTCATATGGTTCTTTTATGGTTCCATAATGCACTTAATTAAGCAACCTTAAGAAAACATAATCTTGGCTCCATTCTCTCCCTTCATTTATGGTTCTTGATTCCATTTAAACCTCTTAAAGTCATCACATAATCAAATCAAGGAGTCTAGCTAGGTGTTGCTTCTTTAAGCCATAATATGGAACATATAAGGCCATCTCACTTTCTATGGTTTCTAAATATTTTCTAAGGCTTTCTCTCATCTTCAATCATCATATATGACTAAAAAATGGGCTTTGAATGAATTAAAACTACCCCTAGGTGTCCCAACTACACTAGGCCAAAACTATGCTTCTTAAGGCTACCCTTGGAGTTGCTTTTGTTTTCTTGATGAAAGATGCATATGAGGAGCCTCTTAGGGATTTTAGGAGTTTATTTAAACATTCTTTTAGGCCTAGGAATTATTGTATCAAATCAGATTTTGCAAGGGACACTTGAAACCCTAACTTTGCCATCTTGATTTTCCATGGTTCTTTTGTTATTTTCTTTGCATATTCTTATTCTCTACATTCCATTTCATAATATTCACCCTTGGTTCTACCAAAAATCCAAGCCCTCTTGTAGCTTCTTATGTTGGGCGAACCAAGGAGAGAAGAGGGAAGGAGTAGTCACCATAGGAAGGGAGATTTACCTTGTTTTTCCTTGATTTCTTGGTTATTTCTTCCTTTCCTTGGCCTCCTCTCTTCAAATCCGAATTTTCTCCTTTGTTCTTCCCTCAAAATAGATCCAAAAACTTCAATAAAATCATAGAAAAGAAGGGGAAATGGAGAAGAAGAGGTTTACTATAGAGAAAGCATGAAAAAATCAAGAAATTCCATAGCTTTTGCCTTGTCTTTCTCCTCCCTTTTTCCTTCCCTTGGTGCACCTCAAACCTTAGCTCTTTCCTCTGGTTTAGGGTAGAAACAATTGTGTCTAAATGAGTGAGGAGGTGGGGCACCTCATATATATAGGGAGGTTTAAAAAAGACTTTTCAAAAATTCTAATTTTACCTCTTTCTTTTGGCATTTTCGTTTCTAGTTTGTTTTAGCTCCTTTTTTAGAACCGTCCTTTCCATTATGAAATATAGGTTTCTAATTTAGTAAAATGCTTTTGGAATCACTCAAATCAAAGCTAAAACCTTCTTGAATGAATCTGTCAAAGTTTGGGCCAACTAATGTTAGAAAATATCCACCAGAGGAGTTTTAACTATCCTGGGGCTTTCCATAATTTTTAGGGCCTTTGAAAACCTTGGAGAACTCAAAAGTTTCATTTAAAAAGCCCTCCTATAAAAATTACAAAATTTGCTCAAAATTACAAAAATACCATTACGTTTCATCAACTTTTTGTTCAAATTTGTTTCTTCATTCTAGCTCCATTTTTCTTTCTGTGTGAGATTGGAATTCTCATTTTTAGGAGTCTAGAATGCTACTTAAATTTTTCAGGACCTTAACTAATTCATTTCAGGGGACTTGCTTTTGTATTCGGTGAATTTCGTACGTTTACGAAGAAACAGTACGTTATGTTTCTCATGTTTTTTTCTCATTTTCAAAGAACCGGATATTACATGTGGTAAGGTGAGATTGAGCTCCATGTTGATTTGGATCACTTTTCATGCTTTTATACATGGAATTCATGCTTTTAGACTTGCTCATGTGGTGGTGGAAAGTGTAGAAGAGTATTTGGTACTTGAAATGCCCATTTTGAACTTCAAATTTGAAAATCTCTTTAGTTTATTAAAAACATTTTTTGAAAATATCTTTAGTTTATTAAAAATAATTTTCTTTCAATTGTATGAGGTTCAAAGTCATCTCGAGTCATTCGGTCAAAATTTAGGTCAATTGATGACCTAAAAATGCACACCCGTAGGGTTTTGGCTATTCTAGGGGTTCTTATAATTTTTAGGGCCTCTGAAAACTTTCAAAAACTTAATTTCTCTATTTAAAGATTCCTCCTTTGAGTTTTTAAAAAGTTACCCAAAATTACAAAATTGCTACTGCATATATGGTTAAATTTATTTAGCCATCCTAACTTTGCTTTTGAGCCATCTTTAACCTTGTATCCTCATTTTTGGGTGCCTAGATTATTATTGTAGCCTTGCTTAACCTTAATTCATTTTATTCTTAGGCTTCCTTTTATATCTCATCGATTTTAGTTCAATTTTAGGAAGACTGGGTATTATAACATATTTGTGCAACAAATATAATATTAAAATGAACATACATATAGAAATTAAAATAAACCCTAGTTACCTCAATGAGGACAATTACTCTCTCTTTAGCTGCCCACATGTTCCAAAAGGCCCATAAGCCTAGGACAAGCATTATTATAACTCCTTTGTATCACAAAACATGCCTACAACTCATAGAAACCGAAAAGAGGCATGGGAAATGGTTATTCATTCTCGGCCAGCACTGGCCTCAATTCTAGGCATACTTCAGAAAATCATAAATAAATCTAGAAAAATTGAAATCATACAATCTTGGTCATTCTGGAAAGCTTGGGATGTCTACTTCATTAAAAATATGGACAAGTTGTAACATCCCACACATAGGGTGTTTGACATGCGAAATTGTCTGGAGGTCGGACTGGATCTTAGTGCTGTCACAGTTTACTGATATGAACTTCAAAAATATCCAATTAATTCCAAAAAAATCCGATCTATGAAAATGATACCAATATGGAAAGCTGTGAGTGTTAACTAGAGGGTAAAAATATCTCCAGATCAGTTAATCAAACTTAGATCACAGAAATTGATGGAATAGTACTTCTGGTCAGGCTGGGTTACTAATACTGGACAGAAACTTCAAAAATTCATATCTCCCTCTCTAGACTCCAAATGAGGTGCTTCTAGTTGGCATGAGTCACTGTGATTATCTAGTTTCTCTGTACAAAACTTCGTAGCAATTGGACATCATTTGAATCTTGGGTGACAGAAAAAAATTTCGAACCAAGTGAATAGTGCAGCAAACCAGAAACATGAATTTTGCCAACTTCAAAAAATCCTCAAATATTCTGTAGACCTCCAAAAATTATGATCTTTAACTTCCCAGAAAGCTCTCAATGAGACCTAATTGCATGCCAAATCTCAAATCAAGACTAACTCATTTGGCCAAAAAGTGATATAGGGTTCCATTATGGTCAAATTTGGCCCCATATGAGGTACCAACTTTGCCAAATGGCCTTCCTTTGGTATGAACTTTAGAAATGAATTTGGGGTATGGATATGATGTATGAACTTTAGAAATGAATTTGGGGTATGTAATGCCAAATTATGCAAATTGGAAGTTTGATGCAAATGTGTATAAATGTGGGTTGAATGGCCAAAATGAGATGCATGAGGTTTGGGACCCTTTGGGCAGCTCACACAAGTCTAAAATATGCTTTTAAACTTGCCCAAAAGGTGCCAAGACCAAGGGGAATCCATTTGGCAATTTTAGTACCCAATATGGAGCCAAAATTGACCATAATGGAACCCTATGCCATTTTTTATCCAAATGAGTTATTCTTGCCCTGAAACTTGGCATGAAATTAGGTCTCATTAAGAGATTTTTGGGAAGCTAAATATCATAATTTTCGGAGACCTAGAGAATATTTCATGAATTTTTAAAGTTGGGATTTTTCATGGATTCTGGTATGGGTACTGTTCATACTGGCAGTTTTGAATTCTGTGTCACCCGATGGTCAAATGGTATCCAATGCTTATGAAATTTTATATGCATAAACTAGAGGTCATAATATTTCTGTGTCCATAGAGATCACCTCATTTGGAGGTCTAGAGAGGAAGATATGCATTTTCGAAGGTTCCGCCTAGTATCAGACATCTTGCCAGACCCAAGGTAATGTTCCATCGATTTCCGGGAGTTTGGCTTGATGAACTGATCTGGAATATTTTTTCTCTCTAGTTAACATCCACATATTTCTATAGTGATATCATTTTCAAGCATTGGATTTTTGTGGAATTAGTTAGATATTTTTGAAGTCCATATCAGTAAACTGTGACAGTATCAGGAACCCCTCCGACCAGTAGATGATTTCGCTTGTCAAACGCATTATATATGAGATTTTAAGACTTCTACATATTTTTACCATGAATTAGACGTCTTAAGCTTTCCAGAATGACTGAGATTACATGTTTTTGATGTTTCTGGATTTAGTTGTGAATTTCCAAACTTTGCCCAGAAATGAGGCCAAGTCTGCCGAAAATGAATCTACATGTCTCATATCCCTTTTTGGTTTCCATGGGTTTAAAGCTAGTTTTTGTGATTGAAATGAGTTCTAATCATGCAAATAAATATGAGGATGCATAGAATGAGCTCACACAGTCCACGTGACACCGAATGGGTTTTTGGATATGATGACTTGCAAATAGAAGTCCAAATCTTCATGCCTCCTTTATGAGAATTATGTGTATGTTTCATGATAATTATGCTATTCAAAGGCATGAGATGAGATAGAATTATGGTGTTACAGTTTCTCTTGGCCTAGATACAATTTATGGAAGCCAATTAGGTTCATGAAATAAACTCTAAGGTCATACGACTTGCTTAGATACTAGATTGCTCTATAGGCTCCATTATGGTCCATAAATGTACCTAATGAAGCAACACTCCTCAAAAAATTTCTAGGCTCCATTCTTTCCTCTCAAATATAATTCTTGACTCCTTTTAAGCCTCTTGGAGTCATCATACAATTAAAACAAAGAGCCTAACATCATGTTGCTTCTTTAGGTCATAATATAGAACCTAAGGCACCAAATCACTTTCTATGAGTTTTAAATTTTTTGCAAGGCCTTCCTTCATTTTCATTCATCAAATATGACACAAGAATGGCCTTAGAAAAATTTAAAACTCTCCCTAGCTAGGAGAACCCATCTAGGCTGAGGCTATGAAGCATATTGGGTTCCATGGGGCTTTCTTTGTTTTCTCAAGGAAAGAAGCATATGGGGAGCCTCTTAGGGATCTTGAGAGCTCATTTAAACTCTTACTTAGGCCTAAGAATCATCATACAAAATCAGATTTTACAAGATGCAATTGAAACCCTAGAACTTGCATCTTGAAATCTAATGATTTTTTTTTGTTATTTTCTTTGCATATTCTTATTCCTCTCCATCAAATACCTAAGAATCATGCTTGGTTGGGCATGGAAATCAGATCCTCCTAGGGTTCTTGGTCTAGGTCGAAATGGAGAAGAAGTGGGGCGAAAGGTATCAACCATAGGATGCATTTTTACCTTGTTTCCTTGCTTAGTTTGGCTTGAATCTTGATTTCTCCAAGCTCCTCTCTTCAAATCCGAACTTTCCCTTGAATATCTCCCTTGAATCAGATTTATAAACCTCATTTTAATCTGAGGAAAAAGGAGAATGAAGGAGAGGTGGTGGAGGTGGAGAAAAGCAAGAAAAATTACCATGAAAACATACCTTAAGCTTGGCTTTCTTCCCCTATCTTCTTCCTCTCTTGGGGCCTCTCCCTTAGGGTTCTTCTTCTGATTTGGGGCTGGAAAATCTGAAGTGAAATGAGGGCAAGTGTGAGTCGCCACCTATATATAGCTATGGTAAAAGGACTTTTTCAAAAATTTCATTTTGCCCTTCATACTTTGCATTTTTGTTTCTCCTTCGTTTTATCTCCTTGTTGAGAACCGTCTTTTCCATTATAAAATTTAGGTTCCCAGTTTAGTAAAATGCCATTGGAATCACTCAAATTGGAGCTAAAACCTTTTCGAATAGATTTGTCAAAGTTCGGGCACACCGACGTTGGAAAACATCCACCGGAGGGGATTTAACTGTCCCGGGGCTTCCCATGGTTTTTAGGGCCTCTACGAACCCCGGAGAACTCAAAAATTTCATTTAAAAAGCCCTCCTGTGTGAATTCCAAAAATTGCTCAAAATTACAAAAATGCCATTACATTTCGTAGGCTTTTCATGAGAAATTGTTTCTTCATTATAGCTCCATTTTTCTTTCTGTCTGAGCCTGGGATTCTCATATTTAAGAGTCTAGAATGCTTTCCAAATTTTTCAGGACCTTAACTCCATCATCTTGGGGGACTTCCTTTTGTATCCGGTAAGTTTCGTTCGTTAACGGAGAAACTGTACGTTACGTTTCTCACGTTTCCTTTGGTTTTCAGGGAATCGGATGTTACAAACCCTAACTTTGCTATCTTGATTTTCCATGATTCTTTTGTTGTTTTCTTTTCATATTCTTATTCTCCTCTCTTAAATTCCTAAAATTCATCCTTGGTTTAGCTAGAAATTTAACTCCCTAGGGTTGGCCATATGTAGGTCGAAACACCTATAAGTGAAGGAAGAAGGAAGTTCAAATGAAGAGATGGCAAAATACCTTGATTTCCTGAGTTCTTACTTGCTTGTTCTTCACCTTCCTTAGCTTCCTCACCTCAATTTTGAAATTTCCCCTTTGTTTTTCCCTTAAAACAGATCCATAAACTTTAATAAAATCATAGGAAAGAAGGGAAAATGAAGAAGAGGTTTACTAAAGAAAAAGCATGAAAAACAACCAAAACTCCATACCTTTTGCCTTGTCTTTCTCCTTCTCTTCCTCTCCCTCTTGTCTACCTCACTCTTAGGGTTCCTCATTTGGTTTAGGGCAGAAACATATGTGGCTAAGTGAGTGAGGAGGTAGGGTGTGACACATATATATAGGGAGGTTAAGAAAGACTTTTCAAAAATCTCAATTTTGCCCTTTTATTTTTGCATTTTTGTTTTTGATTTGTTTTAGCTCCTTTTTTAGAACCATCTTTTCCATTATGAAATTTAGGTTCCCAATTTAGTAAAATGCCTTTGGAATCACTCAAATCAAAGCTAAAGCCTTCTCGAACAAATCCGTCAATGTTCAGGTCCACTGTCATTGGAAAATGTCCACCAAAGGAGTTTAACTGTTCTGAGGCTTCCCATAGTTTTCAAGGCCTCTAAGAACCCCAAAGAATTCAAAATTTTCATTTAAAAAGCCCTCCTATGTGAATTTCAAAATTTGTTCAAAATTACAAAAATGCCATTACATTTTATAAGTCTTTCGTTCAATTTTGTTTCTTTATTCTAGCTCCATTTTTCTTTCCGTCTGAGCTAGGGATTCTCATTTTTAGAAGTCTAAAATGGTATTTAAATTTTTTGGGACCTTAACTAACTCATTTAGGGGAACTTGCTTTGAAAATGCATTAGTTTTTGTCGTTTAATGAAAATTGGATATTACAAATTGAGGTTTTGAAGCATGAGAATCAAGAATACAAACTTGGATTCAATTAGGAAACTATAAATTGTAAGATATGGCAATTATGCTTTTGATTGCACCTTAGGGAGTATGAAGCCTTAAAATGATATTTTTAACTATTTAAGAGTATAATTAAGCTAAGAAGAGGCTAAGGAACCCCATAGGGGACAATTCCCTTAAGAATAAAACAATAACTCCCTTGGCTCCTAATATATATGATATCTTGGCGAAGATTCACTTAGGGTATTTAGGGAGAGTTTTCTTTGATTCTAAAGCTATAAATGGTATATATATGAATCATAAATACCAAAGGAACCATTGGTTTGAATTTAGAAGTCTTATTTTGAAAGGTAAAAATTTAGAGTTCTATTATGTATAAAAAAACAACTTGGAATTTGTGATGGCTCTAAAGAATTCTAATAGAGTCATTTAACTCATATTGGGTAAGATTTTGGAGCCAAAACATTGATTTACAAGGGTTGCTTCATTATGCCACTAAATTAAACCATTTGAGAACCTAAATTTCTAACTAGTTTGTATAAGGCTTAAATGAGTCCAAGTATGGTTCCATTGATGATCTATGCTTTATTTGGTGTGTCTACGCCAAGCAAGTGAAATTTTCCTCAAGTGTAGGTGTAAGGTCGAGAGACCAAGCCAAGAACCAATAAGGAACTAAATTGAATTCTTACATAAAGGTAGTTCTTTGTCCAGTCATGCATTTGTATGTGGGCTGTTTGATTGGTTTTGAGTTGCTTGTATATCTTACTTGCTAATTATGTATGTTATTCATTGATTGATGATCATATGATTGCATTTAGAATTGATGAGTGAGGTTATGCCAAAAGTTTATTGAATTGGGTGAGGTGAGGCCAAAAGTCCCTAAATGTGGGTGAGACAAAGCCAAAAGTCTCAATTATGAGTGAGGTTAAGTCAAAAGTCCCTAAATGAGGATGATCCTAAACCAAAAGTCCCTAATTGTGGAGTGAGGTTAGACCAAAAGTCCCTAGAGTCATTCTTGCTTTGATAGAGCCATGTGATCCCTCATGTATAAATATGATTAATATTTGATAATGTAAAATGCATACTTGCTCTCTTTGACCATTGAACATGCCATATATGTATTCTTGAAGGATGAATGAGTTATTGGGATTATTTGAATCTCATTTCTTCCCATATTTTTCCTAATCATGTATAGGTAATCCTCAATGAAGTAAAGATGGCAAGTAAAGAGCACGAAAAGCATCATTTTGACATTAGTTTAAGTTTTAATGTATGTTCTTGCCTACACATTGATGTATATGTATTTCATGAGATATAACCATTCCCACATACCCAAAAGCATGAGATTATGATGTACAAACCATTTTTGGATGTAAATATGTGATATCATATAATTTGATCATATGAATTCCATGATATAAATATGTATGATGACAAGTGGAGAAGTGATTTTGAGTTGCATGGATTTTGGAGCATGTTGGACAAGCCAAATATGTTGTAATTATCATTTAAAGCTTGCTCAAATTGTGACATTGCATGATATGCCTCAAAATGAACCATTAGGAACTTAACATTGTATTTTTTTGAGGCACAAAATACTCCTAAACCAAGACAAAATCAAATGGATAAACTTTTAGCTAAAATTTAGCAAATATTTAGAGCTCATCAAGAGCTTTCCATAGAGCTAAAGAACACAATTTTTGGAGCTCCATAGAATTTATTATGAATTTCCAAAGTTAGTTGAATTATGTAGATTGGTCCTTGCATTGTTAATATTGTCCAAATTTGGTTTTTCATGTTTTTGAGGGGTCAAATGAATTTATCTACCAATAAAATTTTACAAGCATAAGTAGACATCCTAAACTTTCTATAGCTACTGAGTTTGCATAAATCAAAGTTGTGTAGCTCAAGTTATGATTTTTCAAAATTTGATGCATATTATATGCCAAAGTTGTAAAATTGTATATATGAAGCTAAGATCCGAAATTAAGCCTCTTTTTGTGATATCCTAAGTCTAACAGACTTATTTGGCATAAATATAGAAACTTCTATGATAAAAATATTTATTTGCATACATTTGAATAAACTGAGGCTTTTAATAATGGTTAAATTCGTTGCCAAAGGTGTGAATTTCATTAAATGTTGTTAAGTAATAAGTAAAGCTAGTAACTTCTATGTAATTTATGATGGTATGACACTAAACAGGGAAATACAACTCGAAAAAATAGAAATCTAAAATTTTTTTAATATAATGATGGTATGACAAAGGAAAGAATAATATTACTAATATAATGATGCTGAGCAATGTGGCTGATAACCTCCTATGAGTGTGAATCATATTTGATTGTTCAATTCATGTGAACAGCCTTTAAGGACAAGTTTAGTCATACTTCTATAGTCAAATTGAGATGACTAACAATCAAGGAATTGAAATCAATTAGTCATATCTTTAATAAGGAGTAGTAAGTTTAGGCTATCATAAGATCTCTTCTTATTAGGTAGGAACATATGAAAGTGAATTTGACTCACAAAAAAGGCATTATTTTTTTATGATGCTTGTCATATAAAGCTTAGGGATGAGCATTTAGAAGGTGCTAGATCTTTTATGTAATATTCTATGTTTTGTAAACCAATATAGTCCTTAAAGTATGGAATGAATTAATCAAAAGGGGTCACAGTGTAATATCTGACTTTTTAATTGAATTGGGACTGGTATGTTAATTTTCATACATTATATTTTCTCTCATTATATCCTTCAATTCAAGATAATTATGTGTATGTTCATAGGGAATTATTAAGAAAAAGCCACATTTTCATGCACTTTATCGCATTACGTAGGGGTAAAGTTTTTCAATTTGCGTTACATGGCCCTGGTGGATTATCCAACAACATTCTCTAGTCATTTATCATTGGAACAAATCACAATCAACTCAAAACATCAAGCAATCCATGGTTTTCAAGTCAAAACCCCTAAATTTTTACTTAAGCTTGCGAACAGCATATGATAGATTTCAAGGGCAACTTTGAAAAATCATAACTAAATGTAAAAAACTTAAAATCATACAAACCATAGCTTTCTAGAAAGCTCTAGATGTCAAATTTACACTACAAATAATTCCTAGGCACAAAAAGCTTATCTGGATCACATTTGACAATAGAAAAGACAAGGAGTTTGAGCTACCTAGAAATCTGATATAACTTATTGATATAAAATTTGGAAATTCATAATTAATTCTAAAAAAAATCCAATCTAGGAATTTTATACCAATTTGGAAAGCTAAAGATGTTAAAGAGAGGGGAAAATAGTTCTAGACCAATCCAAGATCATTCAGACCTAAAAAATCAATCAAATAATAACACAGGTCTAGATATGCACTTGGAGCAAAATAGCAACTTCAAAAATTCATATCTCCCTCTCTAGACATCCAAATAAGGTGATTCTAATTGATGCAAGCCACTGGGAAGATCTAGTTTGTGTCTATAAAATTTCATGGCAATTGGACATCGTTTTCCTTATGAATGATAGAGATCAAAATTCAAACTATATGAACAACACATTGACCAAAACCAAAAATTTTTCCAACTTCAAAAATTCACCAAAATTTCCATAGACCTCCAAATATTCTGCGCTTTAGCTTCTCAAAGATATTTTAACAAGCTCTAGATACATGCCAAATTTCAGATCAAAGAGAGCTCATTTGGATAGAAAGTGATATAGCTCACAAAGTTAGTCTCTTTTGCTTCTCATAAGGTATCACTTTAGTCCAAATGGCTTCCTTTTAGATTTGGCACTTCTTGGGCAAATTTAAAAGCATAAATGTGACTTGTATAAACTGCCCAAATGGCCCCAAACCCCATACATCTCAAGTTGGCTATCTTACATCCATTCATACACTAATTCACACAAACCATCAACATATTTACATTGCTTTGGTGCCATTAAAGGTTCATACAATATTCAAACATCAATTTACATTTGCTCAAGGTCTTACATCTCAAAAATATGACATACATAATTGCTTTGCCATTCAATTACAAAAAAAGCTACATAATGGTTCAAATATAGCTTTTCAACACCTTTTGCTTGCATTTTTCTCTTTTTGTGTGCAACCTAGACATTTTAAGATGAGGAAGGGAAAGGGAAAGAGATTCAAGGAATCTCAATAGCTCATACACCCATTCACACACACATTCAAGGCATACATACATCAAAGGCACACTTTTAGAACATGTCTCAACATGAACATACATAAATACATACTTTCATGCCACTAATTCATTCACAATTCAAGAACATGCTCTAGGACTTTTGGTTTTGCCTCACCCCAATTCTAGGACTTTTGGATTCACCTTACCCTTGACTTAGGGACTTTTGACCTAGTCTCACTCATTCAAGAGACTTTTGGCCTTGTCTCACTCATGCCATGAGACTTTTGGCATCTCCTCACCTTCACTAAGGGACTTTTGGCATCACCTCACCCTTATGAGCCATTTCCACAATCAAAGTCATTTAAGAAAACACATTGGTACCAATGCAACCTTAAGATATCAAGTGGCATATTCTCAAGTCACATAAACATATACATGCACACAAAGACATACACATGCACAAAAATGCAAGGAGAATGAGGTAGAGAGCTACCTTTAACTTGATGCAAACTTTACTTGGCTTGTTCCTACCTTTTCTTAGTTACACAAGAGCATCTAGGTAGAGTAGGGTTCTCTTGACCTAAACATCATAATTAATACACAATTATGCTCTTGAAGTAAGCCAAGACACTAATTATATTCTTAAATGCACACTTGATTCCATAAGTGGCCTAATGGTTCCATAAATGGCCTATTGAAGCAACCTTCACAATTCAAGTTCTAGGCTCCCATCTCTTTACATTTCTAGGCCCCTTGGCCTCATTCAAAGTCCTTGCAGCCCTCACACAATTATTTGTACAAGCTTAGAATTAAGTTGTTTCACAAAGTACCATTATAGATACCATTGTCCCATCTCCCAATCTATGGCTCCTAAATTTCTTCCAATGGTTCTTCCCATCTTTTAACATCATATAAAGTTCCAAACTAAGGCTAAAACAAATTAAAACACTTCCTAACCCAATGAACCTAGCTTGGCCAAACTTATGGACAAGAATGGGGTTCATGGGGATCTTGATTTTTCTTTGATAGGAGAGCCACTTGGGGAGATTTCTAGAAGTCTTAGGAGCTCAAGGGAATACTTAGATAGTCAAAAAAACACTCACACAAAATTAAATTTCACAAAATCCTAAAGAACACCACACTTTTCTATCTTAGTTTCTATTAGTTTTCCTTGAAATTTCTTGCCATATTGCTCTTCTTCATGGTTTAAAACCCTAGTTCTCCTCTTTTTTTTGGACAAAAAATCCTGCCCTCCCTTGGTTCTGTTCTTGGCCAAAATACATATAAAGGAAGAGCAAGGAGAAGAAGCAACAAAGAACAAGAAGTACCTTGGATTCAAGCTTGCTTTCAAGACCTTTTCTTCTTAGTTTGCTTCTCCCCAAGGAATTCGAACCACCCCCTTTAGTTCTAGACTCAAAACATAACCAAAAAGCTTAACTAAACCATAAAAAGAAAGCATGGAAGCAGAGGAGCAAGATTGGAAGAAGAAGAAGCATAAATTTTTTAATGAATTTACTTACCTTTTCTTTGATTTTTTTTCATCCTTTTCTCCTTCTCTTGGTGTGCCTCAAGGAAGAGCTTATTTTTCTATTCTTGGGCAGAAAGTGTCGACCTAAAGAAGAGAGGAGAAAAGGCTTGAAGTGTGTGGCAACTTTAAGAAGCAAACTTTTCCAAAAATTTCCATTTCATCCTTCTGTAATAGCAATTTTGTTTTGGCTTTTTTTTAGCTCTTTTCTGAGAACCATCTTTTCTATTATAAAATTCAAGTTCCCAATTTAATAAAATGCCTTTGGAATCACTCAAATCGAAGTTAAAACCTTCCTGAATGAATTTGTCAAAGTTTAGATTCATTGCCATTGAAAAAAGTACATTGGAGGTGTAACACCATAACTTTCTAGCTTCTCTTATGTTATTCTCATGCCTTAAACCATGCATCTCACAAAGGAGGCAAGAAAATGGCATTAAAATAATGAATATTTTTACGTTGTGTAGCGTATAAATTTTTCATTCAATGTCCCGTGGACCATTGGAGCTCATGTATTACATTCTCATATTTAATTACATAGATATAACTCAAATGCATCACCAAAAGTGGCCTAGAACTCGTGCAAGTATAAGAAACAAATAAAATACTATAGTGTAGCCTTGGCCAGAATTTCATATTTTCTGTCACAAACTTTGAAAAATCATAACTAATTGTAGAAAAATCAAAATCATACATTCTTAACCATTTTGGAAAGATGCAGATGTCTACTTTATATTAAAAATAGATCTAGATATGATACATCAATTAGAAGACTTTTGACATTCAAAAAGCACCTAAGGTCTCAGTTGTCTGGGCTATTATCATTGGTTACTATCATAAACTTTGGGAATTCATACCTAATTCTACAAAAATCCAAATTATGGAAATTTAGTTAATCTGAGATGCTACTGATGTTAGCTTTAAACGAAAAATATCTCTAGATGATGCCAAGTCCATTTAGGAACTGAATTATGATAGAATAGCACTAGAGGTCAAGTGGCATTATTGGTACTGATATGAAACTTAAAAACTTCATAACTTTTTGTTCAGACCTCCAAATGAGGTGATCTTAGTGGCCACAGAAAGATTATAGCCTCTAGTTTATGTCTATAAATTTTCACAAGCATTGGGCACCATTCAGCCATTAGATGACATAGAATACAAAACTGACCATATGAACAGTACATGCACCAGAACAGCAAAAAAATCCCAACTTTGAAAGTTCATAATTAATTCTGTAAAGCTCCAATTTTTCTGCACTTTAACTTCCCAATAACCTCTCAATTAGTTCTATATGTTTGCCAATTTTCATGGGAAGATTCATCCATTTGGTTGGTTTGTGCTATAGGGTTCCGGTTTGGTCATTTTCATGGTCTCATCTAGCATCAAAGTGTCCAATTTTGCTTCCCAAGCTTGTGTGCCCACTTGAGTACGTGGGAATGCACTAAAATGACTCTATAAACTTGTTTCAAAGGTGAATAAACCTAGATTTCTCAAACTCACTCATCCACCCCTTGATATACAAAAATTTTCACATGCTAGCTCTAGCCATACAATGGCTAAAACATGCTATCTCATACACTTAGGATCAAATTTCATTCATATATCATACATTTGGATAATTACTTATGTTCATATGATTACAACAATTTCATCATGGGATTACATCATATGCCATGTGTACGGCTACAAGAAAGACATAACTAGGCCATTTCATACATTTTGATGTCAATCTCCTTTTCCTTGACTTGGTGGCTTTCCATTTCCTTGCTCAATTGATTCACCTAGCATGTTAAGACATTGGAGAGGAGGGGATGAAATTCAAAGAATCCCAATAGCTCATCTCTCTTTCAATCACACATAAAGTATGCAATACAAGCCTTGAAAATGTATACATGGACATATTAACATATGTGAGCATTCAAGAAACATTCTTGGCATTTGAACAAGTCATACATAACATACATAGGCTTGCCAAGTGAGTGGATTAGCCTCACCCATTCACTTGTGGATTTTGGACTTGCCTCACCCATTTTCTTTAAGAGGTTTTTGACTCAACTGTACTCTTGGGAGTTAACCTCACTTTTGGGAGACTCTTTACTTTGTCTCAACTAACTTTAAAGGTTCCTGGCTTATCCTCACCATGGCTAAGAGTTGTTGGCTTCTCCACACTCAAGTAAACCAAGGCAAGTACATAAAACATCATTTGAATGCATAAAACATCATCATGGTACCATGGAATAAAAGCTCATGCTAAAATACTTTTCATCACTTAAAACATATATACACACATTCAAAGACAATGAAGGCACACATTCATGAATGAGAGAAGGTGGGGAGAGCTACCTTTGGTACACAAGCACACTTTTCCCTTAAGCCTTGAGTCCTCTCCTTCGAGCTCACACACCTAAAGAGGTGGAGATCATTTCTTTTGGCCTAGACACATCATATGGGAGCTAATTACACTCTTGAATCACATTCTAAGGCCACACATTCACTAGAAAAGGTAAGTGACTCATAAGGCTCTTTTATGGTTCCATAATGCACTTAATGAAGCAATCTTAAGAAAACATCATCTTGGCTCCATTCTCTCCATTCATTTATGATTCTTGACTCCATTTAAACCTCTTAGAGTCATCACACAAACAATTCAAGCAGCCTAGCTAGATGTTGCTTCTTTAAGCCGTATTATGGAACATACAAGACCATCTCACTTCCTATGGTTTCTAAATTTTTTTCCAAGGCTTCCTCTCCCATCATACATGACTCAAAACTAAGCTTGGAACAAATTAAAAGTACCCTTTGGTGCTTCATCTAGCCTAGGGCAAAACTATGCATTATATGAACACCAAGTGAGTTTGCTTCATTCTTTTGATGGAAGATGCATATGAGGAGCCTTCTAGGGATCTCAAGAGCTCATCCAAACATTTATTTAGGCCTAGGAACAATTACATCAAATCAGATTTTCAAGATAGCTCATAAAACCCTAGGTTTACTATCTTGAAAATCAATGGCTTTTACTAGAATTTCCTTGCATATTCTTACTCTCCTCCCTTAAATTCATAGAATTCACCCTAGGTTCTACTCAAAATTTGAGCCTTCTTGTAGCTACATATATGGGAAGAAATAGAGAGAAGAAGGGGAAAGGAGTAGCTACCATAGGATGAAGATTTTACCTTGTTTCCATGGCTTTTCTTGCTTATTTTTCACTTTCCTTGGCCTCCTCTCTTCAAATCCGAATTTTCCTCTTTGTTCTTCCCTCAAAACAGATCCATATACTTCAATAAAACCATAGGAAAGAAAGGAAAATGGAGGAGAAGAGGTCTGCTAAAGAGAAAGCATGAAAAAACTAAAAATCCCATACCTTTCTTGCCTTTTTCTTCCTCTCTTGGTGAGCCTCAAGGAGCTACTATTTCTCTGTAATTTGGGTAGAGGAAGTCGTGCTTAAGAAGGTGGGAGAAAAAGGGAGAAGTGTGTGGGTGCTTCTAGAAACATACTTTTTCAACAATTTCAATTTCATCCTTCCATAATGGCAATTTCATTTTGGCTTTGTTTTAGCTCCTTTTTTAGAACCATCTTTTCCATTATAAAATTGAGGTTCCTAATTTAATAAAATGCCTTTTGAACCACTCAATTTGGAGCTAAAACCTTACTGAATGAATTTGTCAAAGTTCAGGCTCACTAATGTTGAAAAACATACACCGGAGGTGTTTTACCAGTTTCGGGGCTTCCATAGTTTTAGAGCCTCTGAGAACCTTGGATAACTCAAATTTCCCATTTAAAAAGCCTTCCTATGTGTTTTTCCAAAAGTTGCACTTATTTATGGAAATGCCATTACGTTTCGTTAGTTTTCATCACAAATTGTTTCACCATTCTAACTCTATTTTTCTTTTTGTCTAAGCCTAGGATTCTCACTTTTAGGAGTCTAGAATGCTTCCTAAATTTTTTGGGACCTTAAATAAGTCATTTCGGGGGACTTGCTTTTGTATCCGATGAATTTCGTTTGTTTACAGAGAAACTGTACGTTACATTTCTCGCATTTTCTCTCATTTTCAAAGAATCGGATATTACAGGAGGGGCTTTACTGATCTTAGGGCTTCTCATAGTTTTTGGGACCTTTGAAAACCCTGGGTAATTCAAAATTTCCATTTAAAAAGCCCTCTTGTGTGTTTTTTCAAAAGTTACACTTATTTACGAAAATGCCATTATGTTTTGTCAATTTTCAGCATAATTTGTTTCACCATCCTAGCTCCGTTTCTCTTTCTTTTTTATCTTGGAATTATCTTTTTTAGGAGCCTAAGAATCTGTCCAAATTTTTTGGGACATTATCTAGCTCATTTCAGAGGACTTGCTTTTATACAGCTCATTTTGTCATTTTATAGAAATTATGTTCATTACAATAATAAAAGTAATGTTGAAAAACATACACCGGAGGTGTTTTACCAGTTTCGGGGCTTCCCATAGTTTTTAGAGCCTCAGAGAACCTTGGGTAACTCAAATTTCCCATTTAAAAAGCCTTCCTATGTGTTTTTCTAAAAGTTGCACTTATTTATGGAAATGGCATTACGTTTCGTTAGTTTTCATCACAAATTGTTTCACCATTCTAACTCTATTTTTCTTTTTGTCTAAGCCTAGGATTCTCACTTTTAGGAGTCTAGAATGCTTCCTAAATTTTTTGGGACCTTAAATAAGTCATTTCGAGGGACTTGCTTTTGTATCCGGTGAATTTCGTTTGTTTACAGAGAAACTGTATGTTATATTTCTCGCATTTTCTCTCATTTTCAAAGAATCGGATATTACAGGAGGGGCTTTACTGATCTTAGGGCTTCTCATAGTTTTTAGGACCTTTGAAAACCCTGGGTAATTCAAAATTTCCATTTAAACAGCCCTCTTGTGTGTTTTTTCAAAAGTTACACTTATTTACGAAAATGTCATTATGTTTCGTCAATTTTCAGCATAATTTGTTTCACCATCCTAGCTCCGTTTCTCTTTCTTTTTTATCTTGGGATTATCTTTTTAGGAGCCTAAGAATCTATCCAAATTTTTTGGGACATTATCTAGCTCATTTCAGAGGACTTGCTTTTATACAGCTCATTTTGTCATTTTATAGAAATTATGTTCATTACAATAATAAAAGTAATGTTGAAAAACATACGCCGGAGGTGTTTTACTAGTTTCAGGGCTTCCCATAGTTTTTAGAGCCTCTGAAAACCTTGGGTAACTCAAATTTCCCATTTAAAAAGCCTTCCTATGTGTTTTTCCAAAAGTTGCACTTATTTATGGAAATGCCATTACGTTTCGTTAGTTTTCATCACAAATTGTTTCACCATTCTAACTCTATTTTTCTTTTTGTCTAAGCCTAGGATTCTCACTTTTAGGAGTCTAGAATGCTTCCTAAATTTTTTGGGACCTTAAATAAGTCATTTCGGGGGACTTGTTTTTGTATCCGGTGAATTTCATTTGTTTACAGAGAAACTGTACGTTACATTTCTCGCATTTTCTCTCATTTTCAAAGAATCGGATATTACAGGAGGGGCTTTACTGATCTTAGGGCTTCTCATAGTTTTTGGGACCTTTGAAAACCCTGGGTAATTCAAAATTTCCATTTAAAAAGCCCTCTTGTGTGTTTTTTCAAAAGTTACACTTATTTACGAAAATGCCATTATGTTTCGTCAATTTTCAGCATAATTTGTTTCACCATCCTAGCTCAGTTTCTCTTTCTTTTTTTATCTTGGAATTATCTTTTTTAGGAGCCTAAGAATCTATCCAAATTTTTTGGGACATTATCTAGCTCATTTCAGAGGACTTGCTTTTATATAGCTCATTTTGTCATTTTATAGAAATTATGTTCATTACAATAATAAAAGAATACCCTAAAGTAAATTGAATTAAGGTTAAATAAGGCTAAAATATTAATTAGAATATCAAGAAATTGGGTTATGATATCACTTACAAAAAGGAAAACAGAGTTAAAGTGGCTAAACAAAGTAAAACAGTACATCAGTGGCATAATTGTAATTTTGAGCAAAATTTTAGAAACTCAAGGAAAAGAGTCTTAAACACCAAAATTAAGCTTGCTAGGGTTTTTAAAGTTCTTGAAAACCATAAGTAATATCATTGCCATCAAAGAATAAGCACCTATTTTATATTATAACATGCCTATAGTATCAATTTCTTATCTTTAATACTTTTACTAACGAAAAAAAACCGACATTAAAGGCCTAATTTTTCCAAATAGGCATAATTACATATCTTCTTCAGATAAATCTTAAGATTCATACTAAACAAGTTTGTTCAACATGAAACATCATAAAAAGAACCATGAATTTTGTATCTTGAAGCATGTGCATCAAATGGTTATGACTACAGACTTTTATATAGGTTCTCATTTTAGACACAAACTTCAAAATTTTATATCTTGAGGTTAAAAATTATAATTCATACAATTAGGACTTTATGGAAAGCTCAAGACATGAACTATATACTATAAAAAATTTGATGGCAAAACAAGTTCATTTACCATAAAAAACCAATAGAATAATAACTATTATTGTTCTCAAACCTAAACCAGAACCCTAACTTTGATCATGTATATCTTTGGCTACACAGCTCTATTTTAATCAAACTTGGTGGCTATGGAAAGCATATAATGCCCATATATTTTTGTAAAATTTTGTGAGTGTTGGAGTTCATTTGGCTTCTCAAATGGATGAAAAACTAGATTTGACCATATAAATAGTGCCCAGTAATTGTGCAATTTTTAGGCAACTTTGAAAATTCATAATAAATTCTACAGAGCTCCAAAAATTGTGTTCTTTAGCTTTGTGGGAAAGCTCTATGAGCTTTAAATTCTTGCCAAATTTAATTTGAAAATTTGCTCATTTGGTTTAATTTTGGTTTAGGAGCAAAAGAAGGCTTAAAAGGGTGCAACTTAGGATTTAAATAGTTCATAATAGACCCCTTCCACTCATATGACCATTTGAACACATTTCAAACATAAAGCATAGCATATATACCCAATTTATCATGTCCTCAACATCATGCAACTCAAACTTACTCATCCACTTGCCATTATGTATTCACATAACATAGCTCACACATGGTCAAATCTCATAATCTTGCATGCTTACATTCAAAAATGACATTTATATCATAATCCCATGCTTTTACACTTGTAGGAATGATTGTGTAATGCCTGGTTTTCATACAAACGATGGGAATGAATACGTTTCAAAAGTAAGTCCTTCGAAATGAATTGGTTAGGGTCCAAAAAAATTAGAATAATGATCTAGACATTAAATAATGAAAAATAGGAGGCCAGTGGTGCCCTAAATAGAAACCAAACTAACCTGACCAAATTTAACAAAATTGTTACGTAATGTAATGGAATTTTCATAATTTTGGACAATTTTTAGAATACTTACATGAAGACTTTTAAATGAAAGATTTGAGCTCTCCAGAGTTCTCATAGGCCCTGAAAACCATGGGAAGCCCTAGGATAGTTCTAAAACCCCTCCGGTATACATTTTTAATGACAGTTGATCTAAACTTTGATCTTTTTATTCAAGAAGGTTTTAGCTCTAAATTGAATGATTCTAAATGCATTTTATAATATTTAGAACTAAATTTTATTATGGAAAAGACAATTCTAAAAAAAGGAGCTAAAAACAAACCAGAAATGAAATTGCCAAAAAGCCAAGACATAAATAGAATTTTCTTAAAACAATTTAAAACCCTCCTATATAAATGATGCGCCCTACTCTTAATCCTCATTTGGCCTAACTTTCTTTTTGCCCTAAAATAGAAGTGAGACCAAGGGAGAGAGGCGCACAAGAGAAAGGAAAAGGAAGAGGAAGAATAAGGTAAGAAAGGTATGATTTTTATGGAATTTTCTAGTCTTCTCTTTAGTAAGCTTACTCTCCTCTTTCTCCTCTTTCTTTCTATGGATTTGTTAAAGTTTTTGGTGTTGTTTTGAGGTCAGACCAGAGGGGAGAATTTTGAATTTGGAGAGGAGAATCCAAGCAAAAGAAAGAGCATCCAAGAAAGGCTAGGAAACCAAGGTAGTTTTGCTACTTTCAAGCTTGCTCTTTCTTGTTCTTCTTGTGTTTTCACCTCATGTATGGATAGCCAAGAAGGATTGAGTTTTGAACCAAACCAAGGATTATTCTTAAGAATTAAAGTGTGGGAAATAAGAATTTGCAAAGGAAATAAAGAAAGAACTATGATTTTCCAAGATGCATAACCTAGGGTTTTAGTTGCACCTTGGTTTATACAATGAGTTCTAGCCATAAATTAAGATGTTTAAAAGTCCATATGAGTTCCTAAGACATCAAGGAAGCTTTCCACATGCATCTCCCATCAAAGAAAACAAAACAACTCCATGGATGCTCATAGAAGGCCATGTCTTAGCTTAGGTCAGAACTAATACTTAAGGATGATTTTAATTTCTTCCAAGTTTAGTTTTGTATCATATATGATGGGAGAGTACAAGAGGAAGCCTTAGAAAAATTTTAGAAGTCATGGATAATGAGATAGAGCTATAGGTTCCATATTGTAGCATAATGAAGAAACACTTAACTAGGCTCCTTAAAATGTATGTGTGATGACTCCACGGAGTTTAAATGGAGTCAAGAGGTCATAGATTAAGAGAAAGAGGGAGCCAAGATCATGTTTTCCCCAATGTTGCTTCATTAGGTGCCTTATGGAACCATAATTGCACCATATAAGCCATTTAGCTTCTCTAGTGTATGTGTAGCTTTAGAAATTGTTCCAAGAGTGTAATTGGCTTCCATGTGACATGTCTAGGCCAACAAAATCAAATCCCACATCCTTGTGAGTGTTTAGTTAAGGGAGAGGAAGAATTTCCAAGGAAGAAGTGTGTTCTTGTGTATAAGGCAACTCCCTCTTCTTCCTCTCATGCATGATAAGGTGTTTTTCTTGTCTTTGAATATGTGTGTGTATGTTTAAGCCATGAAAGATGTTTCTAGCATGTACTTATATGCCATTGTACCATGATATTTTGCTTATATATTTGAGTGATGTTTTAGGAACATGATTGGCTTACTTGAGTGGGGTGAAGCCAAAAGTCCCTTAGCTAGGGTGAGGATGAGCCCAAAGTCCTCAAGAATGGGTGAGATAAAGCCAAAAGTCTCTAAAAGAGTGAAGCTTAGTCAAAAGTCCCTTAAAAAATGGGTGAGGTAAGTTCAAAAATCCTAAAGAGAATGGGTGAGGCTGAACCATTGTCTTGGCAAGCCTATGTATGTTATATGTGTCTTCTTGAATGCAAGAAATGATCCATGTATGTTTATGAATTTCGAGATAGGCATACATGCATTCTTAGACTTGAATATGCATCCATTATGTGTGCTTGAAAGGGAGAACAACTATTGGGATTCGTAAAATCTCATCCTTTCCTCCCCATTACCTAACATGTCTAAGTGGATTAAGTGAGCAAGGAAATGGGAGCCACCAAGTTGGAAGATGAGAGAATGACAAAGAAATGTATTATTTTGCTCTTTTGTAATCATTTTGTTATCACAAGATGTAATCCAATGATATGTATGATGTATAACATTTTGAACATGTGTAATTACAAGGATACTTGATGTATATATGAGAATTGACACCATTTGAATGATGTAACAAGTTTTTGACAATGAATGGGAAGAATTGTCTATGTGTGCTTTATGTATATCATCAAGTGGAAGAGTGAGTTTGTGAGATCTAGGTTTATGAACCTTTAAGACATGTTTAATAGGCTATTTGATGCTTTTCCATGTGTTCAAATGGCCTTGGAAGCCTTGGAAGCTAAAATGGACCTTTTGTGACCTTTAAGAAGCACAAAAATGACCAAATTGCAACTCTTTGTCAAGATCTGACCAAATGAATAAATTTCCTCATGAACTTTAGCATTCATATATATCTCACCTAAATATTTTTAAAAAGTTAAAGGCCAGATTATTTAGAGCTCTATGGAATTAATTATGAATTTTCAAAGTTGCCAAATTTTCTGTTGTTCTGATATAGTTACTGTTCATATGGTTAGTTTCTTCTCCTGTGTCATTAGAGGGCCAAATAGTGTTTGATGCTCATGAAATTTTACAAGCATAAACTAGGCATGATAAGATTTCTATGGCCACCAAGATCACCCCAATTGAATATCTAAGCAAAGAGATATGAATTTTGAAGTTTAGAGTTAGTACCAATAATGTAGCAGTACCTTTGGTACTGTTCCATCAATTTCTAGTGGCTAAATGTCTCTATTTTGGGCTGGACTTATTTTTGGCATAAAGTTAACATCTGTAGATTTCCATAATGGTATATTATGCATGATTTCAAGTTTTTATATTTAGTTATGATTTTCAAAATTGGTACTAGAAATTTGGCTATTGAACTCGAGGCAACCTTGTGTTATTTTGTGTATGTATGCTATGAGCTCAAGTTTTTGGCAACATTTTAAGATGGTTTTGAGTTGTATTTATATATTTAAATAAAAGAATGAGATGGATGAGTTCATATGATCGATGGGACATGAAATGAAATTTTTATCCCTTATGCAACATAAAATATTCTATTATTTAATGGAGTTTTTCTTGGGAAGTTGTTTCATCTAAGAGAAATGAACTTGACATGAGATGAGGAAAGCTAGTTAGATATGGTGTTACAAATTGCATTACAAAAATATCATATACAACCTCTTATGTGCACATATTACATAAAAACCTAAACTATTGTCAAAGTAATGCCATTCATGCTTTTGGGTCTCTATCCTATGCTCATTGAGAATTCACTAGACATTGATTGAATTATATGATTGAATAGGCGCCATCTAAGGTGCAAGTAATCAATGACACTTAAAAACCAATATAAGCATATTGAAGAGCTACCTTACTCAAGAAACACAAAATTTCTCCTTACTCAAGAAACACTCAAACAACCAATATAAGTATATAAGAATGGATGAAGAACTACATTACTCAAAAAACACAAAATTTCACCTTGGATTTTTAGTTCCTCAATCTCACACTTACACTTGGGAGAAGCTTTACTTGCTTGTCCTAGACACATTAAACAAGACACAAATACATCAATGGTGTGATGTCCCCATTATTTTAAAAGCTGTAAACTAAGCAAATTACAAAGGAAGTCCCCTAAATTGAATGATTAAAGACCCAATAAAATTAAAGTAATAATCTAGACAATTAAAATAGGGATACAAGGCTTAAGATACCCAGAAACTAAAGCCAAAATAGCTAAACAAAATTTGATGAAAATGGAGTGGCATTTTTGTAATTTTGAGCAACTTTTAGAAAACTCAAAGGAGAGATCTTTAAAGGAAAAAATTAAGTTTTTGAGGGTTCTCAGAGGCCTTAAAAATCTTAGGAACCCTTAGAATGATTAAAACCCCTCTGAATCTAGGTTTTGGAGTATCGGCTGACTGAAACTTTGACTGATTCATTCGGGAAGGTTTTAAATCCAATTTGGGTGAAACTAAAGACATTTTATGAATTAAAGGACCTAAATTTCATAATGAAAAATATAGTTCTAAAAAAGGATTTAAAATGAGTCTAAATGGAAAGAACCAAGAAAAGGGACAAAATTAAAATTTTGAAAAAGTCTTAAATGAGCCCCATTATGTCTTATTTACATGCCCCACTTCCTCTTTCTTTCTTGACCAACTTAATTCTGCTCTAAAACAAAAGGGAGACCATTGTGAGGAGGCCCATCAAAAGAATAGCAAAGGAGGGAAAAACATAGCAAAAAGTGTAAGAATTTCATGGATTTTCATATCTTCTCCTTCATTAATCTTCTTCTTCTCTTTCTCTTCTTTTTTCTTATGATTTTGATGACTAATTTGGGACTGATTTATGGCTAGTTCAATAGGAGAAAGTTAGAATTGGAAGGAGAAGCTAGAAGCACTTGAAAGCTCATTGAAAAAGCTTTGAAATAAGGTAAGAACCATGGCCATTTGTTGCTTCCTCTTACTTGCTCTTCTCATGGTAGTTTTGGCCAACCCCAGGCCCCCTCAATAAGGAATGAATTCAAGTTAAAAAAAGGCAGAAATAAGGGTTTTCAAGCATGAGGAATAAGAATATGCAATTAGATTAAAAAGAAAAGCTTTAAAATTCAAGTTGTATAACTTAGGGCTTTTGTGGCACCTAGCCATTCTTGAAGTTTTCCAAGGATAGTCTAGCCTATGTAAGAGTATGTATGAGATTCTAAGATATCTAAGAAGCTTCACAAGTGCCAATTCCCAAACAAAAACCAAGCAAACTTCATCTGTCCAATTCCTTGAGCATGTCTCGCCTAAGGCTAGAAGTAGCACCTAGGGAGAGTTTTAAGTAATTCTAAAGATGTGAATGGCCTAAATATGATTAATAAACATCAAGGGAAGCATTGGTTTGAATATAAAAATTATGATTTGTGAGATGGAGGTTTAGGTTCCTTTCATAAAGTAGCAACTTGGGTCTAGGCTCCTTAAATTGAATTTGTGATGACTCCAAGGAGTCTAAATAGAGTCAAGAGACTTAAATTAAATGAGGAATTGGAGCCAAGATTATGAATCCTGAGGTTGCTTCATTATGCACTTATATGGAACCATAACCATGTCTTAAAATAAAGTAAACTTGTATAGAGTTTGTGTGAAGATAGAACTTGCTCTAATGATATAAGTATGTCTCATTTGATGTGTTGAGGCCAAGTGAACCAAGCTTCACCTAGTTTTGTGTGTGTGGCTGAAAAGGGGAAAGAAAAGACCAAGGAAGGAAGTTATGATTTTTTATTCAAGGTAGCTCTTTAATTTTTCTCACATGCATGTTTTGGATGTTTAGTAGTCATTGGATGTTTATATGTATGTTTGAACCATGAGATATGTTTATAGCTTTTGATGAAATGCTATGGTACCATTAGGCTTCTTAAAATATGTTTTATGAATGCATGATGGCTTGAATGGGTAAGGTTGTGCCAAAAGTCCCTTAGAATGGTTAAGGAGATGCCAAGAGTCCCTAAGAATAGGTGAGACAAAGCTAAAAGTCTCAAGAAAAAGAGAGGCTAAGTCAAAAGTCTCTAAAAGTGGGTGAGGCAAATCCAAAAGTCCCAAAGAATTGGGTGAGGCTAGACTAAAAACCCTTAGAGGCTATGTTTGACAATGTATGAGTTTATGTGACATGAGAAAATGTTTATATATGCTTACAAGATGATTTTAGTACATGCTTGCATTCTTTGACTAGAAAACATGGCATGTTTGTATGCTTGAAATGGTAAAAGAGCTATTGGGATTATTTGAATCTCACTCTTTCCCCACATATGCCTAACCATGTCTAGGTGAGTCAAGTGGAGCAAGAAATAGAGATTAAGCACCTTGAAGACTTTAACTTTGGCAATGGTTTAGGAAATTTTACATTTTGATGTTAAAGTTTGTATCTATATGATGTACATGTGATGTAAACCATTGAACACAAGCAAATGTATGTAAATATGATGCATGAATGGGATTTGGAACCAAATGAAAGGTTATGAGTTTTTGACATCCTTATGCTTTAATGTTTGATGACTCAATTATTCTCTATATTTTTACCCATTAATTATGGACTTTTTATTCATTAATTGATGATATTTTGAGATTTAATGGGATATTATTTAGTTTAGGAAATAATCCCATCTTTTGGAATTTTGTTGAATAAATTAGGATTTTCAATGGTTTTATTTTATTTCATTTCCTTAGATGATAATTTCATTTTGTTTTTCAGGACTTTGATTTCTTATTTTTATTTCTTTTTACTTAGGGAAATTTGCATGGAAGAAGCATCATGTGGCAGCAACAAAACAAAGCTCATAGCTCCATTAGTTCGAGTCATTAGGTCCAACAGCTTCATTCTCACGTGGAAGACACACACATAAGCTCACACAAGCTTCCATGCACACGTCACACAGGGAGAAGCTCAGGTTAACATGAAGAAGTAGCCCAAGTAAAAGAACATATATAGTAGCTACAGAAACACAAATCTGATATGGAAAATAAGTGTGAAGAGTTGAAGTATGAATAAGAAAGGAAGAGGCTATGGTTTTAAAGAAATAAAGAAGGCAAAGCAGGGAGCTATATGAAGAAAACACACACTCGAGTAGAATATGTTTAAGAAGCCACGAATTCATGAGAAGGGAATGATAGAACACATGAGTAGAGGGTAATGAAGAAGCTTGTGAGGAGTCTCAAGTTTTACGTGCATGTGAGAGAAGGAAGAAGTTGGAAGAAACCATGGGCAAAGGCTACGTGAGAAGTAGAAATAGAATGTAAAGTAAGACATGGATTGAGATGAGAAAACACATGAAACCACACAAGCTGGAAGTAAGAGCTAAGTGTATAAGAAGGAACTCACATGGGAAGCAGTAAATGAGCTACCAATGTTAGGAAGTGAAAAGAGCTAACCATTCATCAAGTATCCATTCATTCCATGCATAAAGAAGAAGAAGCATGAGCTAAGAATGAAGAAGCATTCATAGGTTAAAGCATCACAGTAGACGAGAAATGCAGCTACAAGAGAGAAGCATGAGTCCAGAACCAATAGTAGCTTTTAACTTCATGCACACACAGAAGTTGACGTGGGAAACTCGTGGCAAGCATAAATGGATCCACATAGACAACAACAAGAAGAGAGGCAGAAGGGAGCTAAAAATAAAGAAAAGCTAATGTGGGAATGAAGAGAAATGAGAGCCACACATGGGAGAGCACATGAAATATCATAGATGTAGCACGTGAGGGATTAAAAACACACTTGAGCAAACTCCAAGATACACATCATCCATATTCCATTCACACTACAACATTTGTCTATCACATCCATTATCCATGTAGAACACATGAGGAGCAAAGAAACAAAATTAAATGAAGCTCACATGGAAGGCACGTGATTTAATAAAAGGTCTAGGGCATCATTGAGAAGAGGGGATCCATACGAAAAATGCATCATTCCGTCATCATTCATCTATCATCAACATGCATACACCATTCACTGCCCCATTCAGTCTGTGAGCTCTCCATCTTCATTTCTACTCCATCATCCTTCCACCTCCATTTGAGTGGCTAGCTTGGAAGAGGACCTTGAAGAAGCTTGAATCGAAGGAATTAGCAAGGGATTTTGGGCTAAGATTTCCTTTCTTTCTATACTTTTCCTTTTTCTTGTACATGCTTGGTGGAGATGTATTAGATTGAGGTTAGTGTAGTTATAATTAGTGGTTAGTTAGACACTAATTAGGAGACTTTTTGAATGATTTATTGATTGGATAAGTGTTGGATTTTTCACTTTCCTTTTATTTCTCATGTATGCAATTAAGGTGTTCGATAAAATGCATGAGTAAAATTGAGTGCTTAATTGATTGAATTGAGGATTCCTTGGAGTTTAATTAGTTAATTAAATATCCTAGGGTAACAATTCAGAGGCTAATTGATCAATTAATTAATCAAATTTAGTGTTCATTGATCCTAATGACAAGAGTTTATGATTTGATACAGAGTTGAGGTTTCAATTCAACATTAGATTGTTAATTTGTATATGTAAGGTTGGCATGAGTATAGATATGGTTTCATTGATGATTCTATGCTTCATTTGATGTGTCTAGGCCAAACAAGTGAAATTACATCCAAGTGTGTATGTAAGGCCATGGAACCAAAGGAAACTACTTGGAATTTGTATGTCAAGGTAGCTTTTCCTTCATTCTTATATATGTGCAGATGGGTTGCTTGAATTTCTTGGTTGCTTGTATGTATTATGTAATACCATATTACTTTGGCTTTTCCTTTTCATATCTTATTTCCATTTCCTTGAAATAGCAAAAGTTCTTCAAGAAATTCAATTAAAAAAATGGATTATTTTGTGTCACGTAGGGATTAAAATTTTTGTTTCACATTCCTTGGGCCACATGAACTCATTCATATTATTTTCTATTCCAAATACATGTATATACCAGCCAAAACCATCCCAAAATGTTCCATTTTGCCCCAAGCTTAGGACATCCACACTTAAAAAAACAAGATTAGTCTCGGGCTCCAAGGTTCAAGTTTCTATCATCAAAATTGAAAATTCATAATTAAATATAGAAAAATTGAAATCAAGTAAATGTAGCTTTCTAAAAATTTCTAGATTTCCACTATAGGTTAAAAATTATTCCAAACTATAAAAACACTAGTTGGACCACGATTGATAACAAAAAGCCACTAAAGGTCTAGCTATCTAGGTTTGTTGTCATATGTTACTGATATAAATTTCAAAAATTAATAAATAATTCTAGAAAAATCAAAACCCAATAAATTATATCATTCTAGAAAGTTATGGATGTTAACTAAAGGATAAAAATATTTTTAGACCAAAACAAAAGCATTTACCCCACGAAATGGGATGGAAGAATACCAGAGGTATTGTTGCATTACTGGTACTAACCACCAATTTCAAAAATTTATATCTCCCTCTATAAAACTCCAAATAGGGTGATCTTGGCCATAGAAAGATTATCATGTCTAGTTTATGCTTGTAAAAGTTCATTAATATTAGATAACATTTGAACCTCGAATGACATAGGAGAAGAAACTGACCGTATAAACAGTCTCTGAACCATTTTAACAGCTTTTTGCCAACTTTGAAAATTCATAATTAATTTTCTAGAGCTCCAAATAATGTGGTTCTTAGTTTAAAAAAAAATATAGATAAGACCTATATGCTAACCAATTTTCATGGGAAAATTCGTTCATTTGGTCAGTTTGTGACATAGGGTTACAAAATGACACTTTTATGTCTCTTAAAGGGTCAATTATGGACCATTTTGGCTTCTAACTTTTCCAAGACCACTTAAGCACGTGGGAAAGCATAAAACAGTCCTCTAAACATGTCCAAGAGGTTCAACTATCCATTCATCACAAAATCACTCACCCACGTGCCCACATACATGAGATCTTATAAGTGCATCAATGCATCTCATTGGCAAAAACATTAAATCTCATTCATAAGCTACCAATTCTCATTCATACATCATATATCCATGTATATACATATGTTCAAGAAGTCACACATCATGGAATTACATCATTTGATAACCAAATGGTTACAACACAAGCATTTAGCAACTCTTTTGCTAATCTTCTTGCCTTCAAGTATGGTGGCTTCTATCTTTTTGCTCACTTAGTCCACCTAGACATGTTAAGGCAATGGGAAGGAGGAGAGAGATTCTAGGAATCCTAATAGCACTTCACCCTTTTCCATCATACATAATGAATGCAAATTCAAGTCTAAAAATGAATGCATGGCAATCTAGCAATTCATGAAAATACATGAAACATTTCTTTCATTCAAAAAACATACTCCTCATACATAGGCTTGCCAAGACAATGATTTAGCCTCACCCATTCTCTTTGGAACTTTTGAACTTGCCTCACCCACTTTCAATGGACTTTTGACTAAGCCTCACTTTTCTAGAGGCTTTTGGCTTCACCAAGCTCATGCAAGCTAAAATACATTCATAAAGCATCTTTCAAAAATATAACAAATGCATCATGGTACCATGGCATGTAGAAACATTTTACAAAGCATAATCATAGATACACACATCCAAAGACAAGAAAACACCTGAGAATGCATGAGAGAAATGAGAGAAAGCTACCTTAGAGCCAAGGTTTCACACTTTTCCTTTGAAATCGTCCTCCCTCTTTTCAACCAAGCCTTGAAACTTGGAGGCACTAAGTTCTCTTGGCCTAGATACATCAAATGAGACATGCTTAGATCATTGGAATGAGCTCTAGTCTTATGCAACTCCTATTTATGCTCACTTTCTCACTTGTCTCCATAATGCTTCCATATAAGATATAATGAAGCAACTATTGGAATTCAAGATCTTGGCTCTATTTTCTCTTTCATTCTAGGTATCTTAACTCCATTTAGACTCCTTGGAGCCATCACATACTCATTTTGAGGAGCCTAGCTAGGATTTGCTTCACTATGCTACATTACGGAGCCTATACGTTCATCTCACATTCTAGGCTTCCTAAATTTTTTTCAAGGCTTCCTCTCATACTCTCCTATCATATATGATTCAAATCTAGGCTTAGAAAAATTTAAAACACTCCCTAAGTGCTACTTCTAGCTTAGGCTGAGAATATGCGTCCTTTAGCACCAATAGAAGTGGTTTTGCTTTCTTTGATGGCAGATGCATGTGGGAGGCTTCCTTGATGTCTTAGGTACTCATAAAAACTCTTAGACACCTTAAATTATGACTAGAAAGCTTCTTACAAACCAAAGTGCAAGTAAAACCCTAGGCTAGACATATTGCAAATTAATAGTTCTTCTTAGATTTCTTTGCATATTCTTGTTTCCTATACCCTAAATCTTAGGTTTCACTCTTGGTTTGGTTCAAAAAAAATTATCTCTTGGTAGTCTTAGGAGTGGCTAAAACTCACACACATGGGAGCAAGGGAGAAGAAACATGAAAAGCAATGAATTTACCTTGAATTCTAGCTTTTCTCAAGAGTCCATTCCTTTGCTTAGGTTCTTCTCTTGAATTTCGAACTTCTCCCCTCTAAACATGGTTGAAAATAAAACCAAATCACACACCAAAACTATGGAAAGAAAGAGGAGAAGGATGAGAATAAGTTTGCCAAAGGAAAGAATATGAAATTTCAAGAATTTGCTCACCATTTTACCTTGGTTCTCTTCTCCTTTTTTCGTTCCTTTGTGTGCCTCTCTCCCCTAGTCTTACTCTCTATTTTGATCAAATGAAATGTTAGTTAGATGAGAAGGAGAGTGGGCCGTGAGTTTATGAAGCCAAGAATTAAAAATTATTTTTTAAAAATTCCCGTTACGTCCTGTTTCTTGGTATTTTTATTTTAGACTCATTTTAGTTTCTTTTTTAGAATTTTCTTTCCCATCATAAAATTTAGGTTCTCTAACTTATAAAATGCCTTTAAAATCACTCAATTTGGATCTAAAACCTTTTCGAATGAACTAGTCAAAGTTTAGGTCAATTGACATTATAAAAAGTCAATCGAAGGGATTTTAATTGTTCTGGGAGTACCTATAATTTTTAAGGCTTCTAAGAACTTCAAGAAACTCATTTTTCCCATTTAAAAATATCTCTTATGAGTTTTCCAAAAAGTGTTCGAAATTATAAAAATGCCTCTACATCTTTATTGAATTTTGTCTGATTATTCTGGCTCCATTTTTAGGGTACCTCTGACTTTGAATCCTCATTATTTGAGGTCTAAATTATCACTCTAATTTTATTGGATCTCAAATCATTCTATCTGGGGGACTTCCTTTTATATCTGGTAAATTATGTATGTTTACAAAGAAACCAAATATTATGTTTTTTACATTTACGAAGGTACCAGATATTACATATTGTTTGCAAATTATGTGATTTGTTAATTATTTAAATATAATATGTAATTGCATAACATTCATTTGCATTTGAGAATGGATTGGCTCTTTGATGGGTGAGGCTATACCAAAAGTCCCTAAGTAATAAGTGAGGTTATGTCAAAAGTCTCTAAATATGAATGAGATTAAGCCCAAAGCCCCAAATGCAGGTGAGGCTAAGCCAAAAGTCTCTAAATATAGGTGAGGCTAAATCAAAAGTCTCTAAAGGTTGGGTGAGGCTAAACTAAAGGTCCATAGAATATAAATTTACTTTTACTTAAGCCATGAGATCCTTAGAGCATGAATTATGGTTTGGCTATAATTGCAGGACATGCATACTTGCTTCCATGTGCTTGAGTGAATCATATGTATGTTTGAATGATGGATTAGCTACTAGGATTTTTTGAATTTCACTCTTTCTTATCTCCATTAACCATGTATAGGTGAAACTCAAGGAAGAAAGAATGATGAGCAAAAGGTCTAAAGATGAATATGTAATCATATATTTTGATGTATGAAAATGCAAATATAATCAAAAGCACTAGACTATGCTATAGAGACCATTTGAGGCTTGTAGGACTTGATATAATGTGAAATGGCATCTTGGGTTCCTTGATATATGTGTATTCTTGCATGAAGGATGGTGAATTTTAGTCGCAAGGCAAATTTGACATGATGGATCAGTCCTATATGATGCATTTGTGGATTGAAATTTGTTGCTCAATTAGTATCAATTAGAACCAAAATTTAGATCATTTGAGCCATAAATTATCTGTTTATCCTTGATAGCTCAAATGACCTAGTTTGGGCTTGAAATTTGGCAAGTAATTAGAGAACATACAAAGCTTTCTAATGAGCCAAAGTTTACATTTTTTAGAGTTTTATAGAATAGTTGGTGAATTTTTGAATTTCATCCTAAATAATGGAATTATGCAATTAGTGTTCATTTTGGTCTACCTTAAATTTTGTGCTTTTCAAGGGACAAATAGATTTTGACTTGAAAATTTTATAGTAGAAAGTTTATATCATAAGTTTTCCAAAGACACCAAACTTGCATTAATTAGAGTTGCATATCTCAAGTTATGAATTTTTTAAGTTTAAGCATAAATAGGTGTTCTAGGGCCAAAATGTTCAAATGACTAATTCCATTGATTTGGTCCTTGTTTATACATTATTTTGATTGTAACAAATTGGTTAGTATAAATTTATGAAATAAAATGATAAAAATCCATGTATGAGCATTATGGAATCGATAGGCACTTTTAGTAAATATAATTTTTGCTGCTAAAGGTTTAGTTATCATAATTTGCCACCAAAGAATATATGTAATATGAAATATATTTATAATAGGTGATGGTATAAATCTTTGGACATGCCTATATAATTGAGATTGTTGTGAATTTAAAATTCAAGCATAAGAAGGACAACACTTTCATAATATGAAAAGATTTGACTAATGCAATATCCGATTCTCCGAAAATGAGAGAAAACGTTAGAAACATAACATACGATTTCTCCATAAACAAACAAAATTCATCGGATACAAAAGCAAATTCCCTGAAATGACTTAGTTAAGGTCCCAAAAAAATTGGGAAACATTCTAGACTCCTAAAAATGAGAATCCCAAGCTCAGACGGAAAGAAAAATAGAGCTAGAATAAAGAAACGAAATTTCACAAAAAAACTTATGAAACATAATGGCATTTTCATAAATTTGAGCAAATTTTGGAATTCATACAAGAGGGCTTTTTAAATGAAATTTTTGAGTTCTTTGAGGTTTTCAGAGGCCCTAAAAACCATGGGAAGCCGCAGAACAGTTAAAGCCTCGCTGATGGACATTTTCTAACGTCGATGTACCTAAACTTTAACAGATTCGTTCAAGAAGGTTTTAGCTCTAATTTAAGTGATTCCAAAAGCATTTTGTAAAATTGGGAACCTAAATTTTATAATGGAAAAGATGGTTCTAAAAAAGGAGCTAAAATGAATTAGGAACAAAAATGCCAAAAACAAAGGGCAAAACAAAATTTTTTTGAAAAGTCATCTTTCTTCCACCTATATATATAGGGTGCCCCACTCTCCCACTCATTTAGCTTCATATGTTTCTGCCCTAAACCAGGGAAGAAACCCTAGGAGAGTGGCACACAAGAGAAAGAGGAAGAGGAGGAGAAATCAAAGCTTGAAGGTATGGATTTTTGGTAGTTTTCCATGCTCTTTCCTTTCTAAACCTCTTCTCCTTCATTCTTTTTTATTTCCTATGATTATAATGAAGTATATGGATCTATTTTAAGGGAGAAATTGAGGAAAACATTCGGATTTGAAGAGAGGAGGCCAAAGAAGGCAAGATTCAAGTGAGAAAATAAGGAAAAATAAGGTAATTTCTTCTTCCATGGTTGCTAACCTTTGCTCCTCTTCTCTCCATATTTCACCCCACTCAAGAAGTCATAGGAGGGCTTGGTTTTTAGGCAAAACCAAGGGTGAATCTTAGGAAAAAGAGTGTGGAGAATAAGAATATGCAAAGAAAACAACAAAAGAACCATGGAAATTTAAGATGCAAATTCTAAGGTTTCATATGTTCCTTGTAAAATCTAATTTGATACCTTAATTTCTATGCCTAAATGAGAGTTTAAATGATCTCCTGAGATCCCTAAAAGTCTCCCCATGTGCTTCTTCCATCAAGAAAACAAAGTAAAGTCCATGGAGAGTAAATTGCTTCCTAGTCTCGGCCTAAGAAGGTTTATATACCTAAAGAGAGTTTTAAATTTTTCTAAACTCAGTTTTGAGTCATATATGATGAGTGAAGATGAAGGGAGGCCTTGGAAAAAATTTAGAAACCATAAAATATGAGTTGGCCTTACATGTTCCATAAAATGACCTAAAGAAGTAATATGTAGTTAGGCTCTTTATGTTAATTGTGTAGTTTCTCCAAGAGGTTTAAAAGGAGTCAAGAATCATATATGAAAGGAAAGAATGAAGCCTAGAATTTATGTGATGGGTGTTGCTTCATAAGGTGCAATCTTAGAACCCTAAAAGGGTTTATAGGTCAAATTACTATTTAAGGAAGTTCTGTGGCCTTAGAATTAATTCCATGAACCTAATTGGCTTCCATAAATTGTGTTTAGGCCAAGAGAAATCATTCCCACACCTTTGTGTGTGTGAGGCCGAGGAAGGGAGCATTGACTCAAGAGAAAAAGTGTGTAGTTGCTTCCAAGGTAGCTCACTCCTCCTTCTTTCATGCATGAATGTATGCTTAGCTTGTCTTTGAATATGTGTATATGTGTTTTAAGCCATGAAAAGTATTCTAACATGATTTCATATCCTATGGTACCATGATGAATCATTATGTTTCTAAATAATGTTTATGATACTTGCTTTGGTTTGCTTAAGTATGATGAAGCCATGAACCCTTAGCCATGGTAAGGATGAGCCAAGTACCCTTAGAATTAGTTGAGACAAAGTAAAGAGTCTTTCAAAAGTGAGGTTGACTCCCAAGAGTAAGGTTGAGTCCAAGAACCTCTTAAAGAATGGTTAAGGTAAGTCCAAAATCCACAAGTGAATGGGTAAGGCTAATCCACTTGATTGACAAGCCTTTGTATGCTATATATGACTTGCTCAAGTGTTGAAAGTGTCTCTTGAATGATTGCACACTTTATGATGCTTATGCATACATTTGTAAGACTTGGTTTGCATACTTTATGTGTGATTGAAAGGGAGATGAGCTATTGGGATTCCTTGAATCTCATTTCCTCCTCTCTAATGTTCTAACATGCTAGGTGGACAAAGAGAATAAGGAAATGAAAGCCAACCTTTTGAAAGATGAGAGTGTGCCATCAAAGTACATGGAATTTGCTTCTTTAAGGCCATTTAAGTGGCAATTGTTGTAACCTATTATTGTATATGACCTATGACCTCTTGAGCATGTAAAATTATGTTAATGTACCATGTATCAATGAGAGCTAAGGTTATATGTATGGAAATATGCATTTTGAACATGTAATGGAAAATTTGCATTATAGAAATGTATGTATAAATGGAAGTGAAATGGCCAAATTGAGATGCATGAGTTTTGGGACCATTTGGGCAGTTCATACAAGTCACATTCATGCTTTGAAACTTGCCCAAAAGGTGTCAAACACCAAGGGAAGTCATTTGGACATTTTGGTATCCTATATGGAGCAACAATTTACCATATTGGAAACCTATATCACTTTTTGTCGAAATAAACTCTTCTTGGTCTGAGACTTGGGAAAAATTTTGATTTTGGTTCATGGACTGTTCACACTGGTCCGAAAATGAATTTTGTCACTCAGGGGGAAAATGATGTCCAATTGTCGCAAAATTTTATAAAAAGAAACTAGACATTCCCAATGAATTATGGTAACTAGAAGAGCCCCATTTGGATGCTTAGAGAGGGATATATGAATTTTTGAATTTTCTATCTAGTAGTAGATGTCCAGACTAACCTTGGTTATTATTTGATTAATTTTTGATACCTCGACACCCTAAACTGGTCTAGAGTTATTTTTTCCCTCTAGCTAACATCCGTAGCTTTCCATATTTGTATCATTTACATGAATTGGAATTTTGTGGAATTAAGTGGACATTTTTGAAGTTTATAGCAGAAACTTGTATCAGTACCAGTAGCCAGTCTGACCTCTGCATTTTTTTGAATATCAATTATCTTCTATGTGGTGTTTCATGGCCTAGAAATATTTGTAGCATAAGGTAGACATGTGTAGCTTTCTAGAATAACAAAGAATACATGATTTTGATTTTTCTAGAATTAGTTATGATTTTCTAAAATTTGTGACAGAAAAGAGGAAATTTTGGCCGAGGCTATATGTATAAATTTTATGCATCCCCTTGCCTTGTGCGAGTTATAGGCCACTTTTGGTGATGGATTTAAGTTATATCCATATAATTAAATATGAGAATATGATATATGAGTCTCTATGGCCTATAGGACTTAAAGAAAAATTTTGTCCATGGCAAAGTGCATGCACATTCATTTTTCTCATGCTACCTTTCTTGCTTCATTATGAAATACATAGAATAAGACCTAGAAATGGCATGAGGCAAGTTAGGTAAATATGGTGTTACATTTATTAGTATTAGAGCAAAGTTCTAGGCTCTCTTAGATTGGATTTGGCTTGAGGATGTAGCAATAGGGTTATGCAAAGGCTAGTGTAGATATGTAAAACCTTATATGAGACATTTTGGGTGCGTGAAATTAGTTTGTGGCTATGATTATGATAAGTGAGTTGTAGAATGGTCTTAAAGTAGATAATGAACATTAGGGAAGATTAGCCTCTAGAATAGCTTGAGTAAAGCTAAAGGATCCGACGACTAGAGCTCTATAAGATATAATAGCTCGCCGAGATCGATAACAAGCCCTAGATATGAACGATGATCTTGTTGATATCAAGGGGCTTGCTAGAGAGAGTATGTGAGGCCTAATTCTCCTAGTGATCACACTCAGACCATTCTGAGATGTCTTGCTTAATGCAAAGACAAGTAATGATGCAGCACAGAATGAGATGAGATTGTGGCTACACATAACTAGTTTAGAGGGGAAATGAGAAAAAGAGTTACCCCCAAGCCATAATACCCAATGTCTAGATAAATTTCAGCGCCCAAAAGGTTAATTCCCTCAGGCCAGAGGTTTGAGTTATAAGCTACACCCCTTAGAGCCTAATATCCTAAAGGTGACAGCTAGTTATGCATGAATGAAGCAAGAGGTGAAACCCTCTAGCTTGATGATGGGCTAGATATAAAGGCAATGAGGCTTGGGTTGGTAGCTAAAGATGAAATTCCAATCTATGAAAAGTAAGCCAATCAGAGACCGTTAGCCGCAACCAATACTCATATAAGAAAACTAGGGTGAAATTGAGGCTAATTAGTCGCGACAAATGGTAGTATGAATGCCTTGTTAGTTATATTCAGGCTAACCTGAGAAATGAGCTGCTATGGGGTTAATTGACCCATAGAGAACGGGAACCCCTAGTATAAGTAGAGAACAAGAGTAATGAATAGTCACAAAAGATTAGTAAGAAATTAGTGGGCCTAGTAGTTGAGACTGAGAAAGAGCTCAGCATTAGAGAAAGTTAAACATAGGGACGATAAAGTTGTTAAGACCTCCCTTTAAGGTATTGACTCCAACCTAGAGTGCTACCTTGTGAGACACAAAAATGATGGAATGTTAATGTAGCCTTAAAATTTATGCAAGATAAGGCTACCAGTAGTGAGGCACATAGTGAGTGGCCTAGAAAGGTGTCCCTCATAAGTAACACCTAGGGGTGAGTATGAGTGGCCTGGTGACAGAAGTTCAGAAGAGAATGAGGATAGGTTAGAAAGTACTAAGTTATTACAAGTTACAGGTCTAATGAGATGGGCAACTCAGACTAAATATGAGCTGAAGCCTACAGGAAGTGACCAGTAGCATTGTCAAGGTGAGATGAGTAAAAAGAGAAATTATTTTGATAGGAAGCTTAGTGAAAGTTCTCCTTGGATTGAGAAAGGAAAGATGAGGCATCTAGAGTCGGGGAGGCCACTTAGTGGTGGTTAGTAAATTCCCCTAAATAGACTCCCCTAAATTGTAAGCACAGTAATAAGGGAAGCGAGGAAGAACTGAAAAGTTAGTTATAGAAGAAATACCCTCACTTTGATAATGATTAAATGAGTAAACTGAGCACAGAAACGTAAATAGTTAGGGGTCTGATAGCTAGTTAGACAAGCTCCCTAATATGAGAACGATTTAGGGTTAAGGCATGTGAGTGATTAAATCACCTAATAAAGCATGAGCTTTCAGTAAGGTAGCATCTAGACATCGAGAATACGTGTCCTGGATTAGGTCAATGAAACCCTAAAACCAATATACTATGCTCTTGGGGATGAGGCTAAAGAGGTTAAATAGAAAGAAAGTCTAGCTCTAATTTGAATGTATAAATGAGCGAAAATAAACAATTAGTGCCTTAGTACCCTCTGGGAAGCTCAAGGGAGCTAGAGACCGCCTAAGAAGGTGAGTTTTGCATTATGCAGAGAAAGAGTGTAAGCCAAGAGTGCCACAGAATATAATTCCTAGGATTTCATGAAATAAAATTTCCCTACAGAGGGACGATCTAGTTAGAAGCAAAGCAAGAGTATAAGAAATTAGACCCCTTGATGTTACAAAGAGTGAACAAGTAGAGGAGGCCAGGAAAAATGTAGGTGCTCTTGAGCGTAAAGAAACCCGAATTGGCAACAGAGACAGCCAGTAGGAGAGCATCCTTTTACCAAAGTAAATGGATAAGAAAGGTAAAAAGAAAGAGAAAATATGACAGTATTCAAGCTGATGACATAATAAATTGAGAACAAATACCCAGTTAATGTGCTTGAGTACTTAAGAAAGCACATTATCTTTGGCAAAGATGCCCTCTAGCATGACAGTGCCCTAAGTAAAAAATAGTCGAGCAATGCAGAGTGATCTCGAGATGAAGCAGAGGAAGAATCCTATTTTCCCAGAGTATCCTACGAGAATAGGGCAGATAAAGAAAAGTATAAGAGGGATACTTTAGATTATTTAAAAACTTGTAATATATAGGCGATAGTGGCTTTGAGCTCGGTCATGAGGCGCTCGTGTATTAGTGGTTAGTGTTATAGCTTGCTTGCAACAATGGTTACATGATATTGGGTCTGATCAACCTAGTAGTAATGTGACTTGAGTGCATAGCAAGCGATGACATCAGTCACCAAAGTGTCCCAATAATCGAAAGGTATCCTAGTTAGTTAAAGAACGAGATGAGTCAGAAAAGAAAGGTAAAGGGATTCCAGGAATACTAAAATAATAAGAAAAGCATACAGAGAGGATTCCCCAGTAAAGAATAGTAACATAGAAGAGAATGTGCTAATAGTAAAGAATATTCATGCTTAGATAACACGAGTTCAGTATGCATAGCCTAAGTCCCTTATAGTACATTTAAATGAAATGAACAGGGACTAGTATATAGCCTCTCTCCTATCAAAAATGTTAGCCATACTCAGAGTGTGAGATGCCCTGGTGCCAAGGCACTCAAAAATAGAATGTAGGAATAGTAAGAAATTGCAGGATAGGAGAGGAAAGTTAAAACGAGTACACATAAAATAAGTAAGTCAATAGAGTAAGAAAAGAAAGCCCAAATAAAAAAGGGCTAAAGTAGGAATCTAAAGATCCCATGAAGAATGATAAATGAAAAAATTAAGATGCTCCTGAGTATCAGTATGATGGAATCCTAGAGAATTAGATGACACAGAACCCACTTCACACGAAGAGCATGACGTACTTTTGAGTTTAGCCTTAGTTATTATGAGTGATGGTCACCGGACTTAGTGAGTATGTGTTTTAATATTAGATATAGTAATCTTAGGCTTTGACGTCTCCTAAAGATGGATCACAGTAGATCCTAGCATAGTACATCGGGTTACAAGAGACCCTAGCAAGGCTTTGAGAGGTCGTGTAGACCCAGGGGTCACAGTAGATTCGATAGAGTTACAGAGAGCCCTAGTCACAGCATGGTAGTTCTCTAGTGAGATGACGGCCTAAGATAGTTTTATAGAATATTTAGTCTTAGAGACTAGTATAGTTTCTGCTAGCTTTTGTCTCAAAGACTAGAGATCTCTTGAGTCTAGTAAATCATTGCCATAGAGATATGAAGGCTTTATTCAGACAGTTAGACCATTGACTAGATCTCTTGAGAGATGTGCATAGGATGGGATGAGGAAAGCAAGAAATTAGCTTCCCAAAGTTAGAGCCAGATGAACCACTACCCAACAGATATTAGCCCTGACCGAAGGATAAAGAGATCCCTACATGCTAGCTTATGTATTCAAAAAAGGGTCAGTGCAGTTTTTATATGAGATAAGTGGTATAATATGCCTCCAGTGATTGAAGCTGTGTGTATAACTAGCATCCCAATAAAGCTCAACTATAGTCAATAGTAGTCATTCTCTGATGCCAGTATGAGACACATAATTAGGGCTATCAATGTTGAAATAAGGGACTATAAAATGCCACTGTAAGTGAGCAAAGAAAGCGAGAAAAAGTCCTGGCCTACAAAAATAGATGTAATAGTAAATAGAGAAATTGGGATCATTAAAAGTAAATACTCCTCAAAGGAGTTGAAATCCCAGTGAGTAATTGGGATGTGAGGCCTATGATAGAAACAAATGTGTATTGTAATCATGGGATGAGCTAGTAAAAAAAGGACGCATAGATGAACAGTGGATGGTACATGTAAATAAGTAAACAGACAGACAAAAACTTCCAATGGCTCTAATGATCAGAAAAGAAGATGAAATTTTATGAGAAGCCATTGGGAGAGGATATGGGAGATTTGATATGAAATAAGTTACCTCCCAAGATGTGTAAATGAGTCAACTGAAAGAAATGTTAACCCCTGTGAATGGGTTAAGATTTACCCAATATGATTAGTAAAGCTCTCCTAAGATGGGCCTCCAAAGTTAGAAATTTCTTTCCCTTATGAGAAGAATTATCTAGTACTCTATAATAATAGAGCCCTCATTAAGAGCTAATAATGAAAATTCCCTAGAAAAGAGAAAACTCAAATGAGTGAAATCATTGAGAAAAATGTATAGAGCCAGGAAGAAGGGAAGGAAAGGATCACTTAGCTAGTATGTAAGAGTAAGAGGAAAAAGAACCCCAAATTTTGAGGATAAAATTTATTTAAGGGGGGAGAAATGTAATATCTGGTTCTTCGAAAACGAGAGAAAACATGAGAAATATAACGTACAATTTTTTCGTAAATGAACAAAATTCACCGGATACAAAAGTAAGTTCCCCGAAATGACTTAGTTAAGGTCCCAAAAAATTTGGAAAGCATTCTAGACTCCTAAAAATTAGAATCTTAGGCTCAGATAGAAAGAAAAAAGGAGACAGAATGAAGAAACAAAATTTAACAAAAAACTTAAGAAATGTAATGTCATTTTCGTAAATTTGATCAAATTTTTGAATTCACACAGGAGGGCTTTTTAAATGAAATTTTTGAGTGCTCCAAGGTTCTCAGAGGCCCTGAAAACTATGGGAAGCCCCAAGACAGTTAAAGCCTCACCGTTGAAAGTTTTCCAACGTTAGTGTACTCGAATTTTGATAGATTCATTCGGGAAAGTTTTAGCTCCAATTTGAGTGATTTCAAAGGTATTTTATCAAATTGGGAACCTAAATTTTATAATGGAAAAGACAGTTCTCAAAAAAGAGCTAAAACAAATTAGAAACAAAAACACCAAAAACGAAGGGTAAAACGAGAATTTTTGAAAAGTCATCATTCGTCCACCTATATATATAGGGCGCCCCACTCTCCCACTCATTTAGCTTCATATGCTTCTACCCTAAACCAGGGAGGAAACCCTAGGAGAGTGGCACACAAGAGGAAGAGGAAGAAGAGGAGAAATCAAAGCTTGAAGGTATGAATTTTTGGTAGTTTTTCATATTCTTTCCTTTCCAAACCTCTTCTCCTTCATTCTCCTTTATTTCTTATGATCATAGTGAAGTATATGGATCTATTTTAAGGGAGAAATTGAGGTGAAAATTCTGATTTGAAGAGAGGAGGCCAAAGAAGACAAGATTCAAGTGAGAAAACAAGGAAAAATAAGGTAATTTCTTTTTCCATGGTTACTACCATTTGCTCCTTTTCTCTCCATATTTTGCCCCACTCAAGAAGTCATAGGAGGGCTTGGTTTTTAGATAGAACCAAGGCTGAATCTTAGGAAAAAGAGTGTGGAGAATAAGAATATGCAAAGAAAACAACAAAAGTACCATGGAAATTCAAGATGCAAATTCTAGGGTTTCATATGTTTATTATAAAATTTGATTTGATACCTTAATTTCTATGCCTAAATGAGAGTTTAAATGAGCTCTTGAGATCCCTAGAAGTCTTCCCATGTGCTTCTTCCATTAAGAATACAAAACAAAATCCATGGAGAGCAAATTGCTTTCTAGTGTCGGCCTAAGAGGTTTTGTATACCAAGGGAGAGTTTTAAATTTTTCTAAGCCCATTTTTAAGTTATATATGATGAGTGAAGATGAGGGGAGGCCTTGGAAAAAATTTAGAAACCATAGAAAATGAGTTGGCTGTATATTTCCATAAAATGACCTAAAGAAGCAATATGTAATTAAGCTCTTTATGTTAATTGTGTGGTGACTCCAATAGGCTTAAAAGGAGTCAAGAATCATATATGAAGGAAAGAATAGAGCCTGGAATTTATATGATGAGTGTTGTGTAATGACCCTAACTTTTAATCATGATAATTAAGCTTAAACATGCAATTGATAGTTGTAAATCAAGGTATAACACTTATTTAAACTAATCAATCTAGGAAAAAGTGAGAAAATTTGAACCTTAATGTTATTAGAATCATTGTCCCAACATTTACAAGTATTCGTGTACATAAGTGAAACAAATCTCCAATTCAAAGCCTTTAAATCTATTACCCTTTGATTTTCAACTCCCAAGAACTACTTACAAGTGCTTTTAAGTCATCTCTCTGTTGCCATAGGAAAAACCAAGGTTTCTAGGTTAATATAAGAGTTTTAGGACCTTTGTCATGGCTAAATACTTTTGCGCCGTAGCCAAATGCTCTCAAGTTCACTTCTTACAACTTTATAGATTTTGTGCCACGGCTAAATACTTATCACCGTAGTGAGTTAGAGCTTCACTACGTTGAGCCTATATAGTGCCGCGGTGAGAGGGCCTCCTAGAGCCTACCTCTCTGGCCTCTCGCTATTGGCTGCGGCCAATTTCCCCTTTCGTCGTGGCTAATTCCTCTCTGGAACACTTGACACATTTTCACAAAATTCATCGTGGCCAATTCCCCATTTCACCGCAGTGAATTAGCTTCTAGACGACTTCCAGTTTAGCCTCTCACATTTCACCGTGACTAATTCCACTCATAACTGTAGCAAATTGCTCTTTGGCACTCTCCCTGGGCAACTTTTCCTCTATTGGCCATGGCTAAAACTATTTTGGCCATAGCCAAATGCCTTCTGGTCCTACAACTTCATAACTTTGTCTCATACACTCTAACTCTCCCTCTAGTGATACCCTAAGGCCACTCTACCTTAATTTATGGGGCTCTAATAACTTTCATTTTCCTAATTTACCAAACTTATCTATCATTACTAGTCTAAGCCTTAAATGTTAATTTCTACTCATCCAACTATCATATATCAATAAGTTCATAAAGTAATGATAGCAAGAATTCATGAACTATCAACAATTATCATTCAAATACATATTCCATTAAAGGTTTCATACATCACTGGCTTAAATCAACATCCAATATGTCACATGGTTACATTTCCAAAAAAGTAAACCAGATCATAAGATCCACAAAGTTCTACATCAGATGTTATAAACTTATACATCAAATATCCATTAAATATGAGGCCTAACTCCTCATTAGATATATTCTAAGTAATCAAAATACAAACACCTACACTTAGCAATATGATTACATGATGACGCTATATAAAAGAATAACAAAATTACATCTACTCTATGTAGGTCAGTCTAAGTGTAGCCTTCTCCATACATGGTTAGAGCTCATGGATTTTCATCTACTTGCTTCCTTTTATCCTTACCCGAAGAGCCTTCACCTGAAAGTGTGATCCCATGAAATGGGGTGAGATGCGAATCTCAATAACCAAGGTCATTTCTATTCATATAATCCAATTTAATTAACATATATGCATGAATCAAAATGAGCATCAAAATCATATTAGTCATATCAGCAAATGAAATGATTAGGCTACTATGATTACCATCCCACACTAGCAATCATATTTTCACATGTTAAAGGCCAATAACACTAAGAGGACCCATCCACAGCACCCACTCCCCAATGAGCACAATCAGGGTTCAGTGCATCTAAGATTTGATCATAAATTGGTGCTCAATCGAAGCATATGCACGGGTGGCAGCCGCACTACAGCTCCGCCATTGACTCACAAGGTCCAAACACAATACAACTGATAGCCAATCAAGTCATTTAACATTTTAAATCTTTCATGTGTAGTAAATATAAAATTAAAGCAGATATATACATGGAATTACATAATCCCCAGTTACCTTACTTGCGGATAATTTTCTGGAGATCCAACAACAATGCTACCTCATCCCAGCCACTACAAGAGTGAAATTTGGATTAAATGTTTCCTCTACCAAAAACTTCAATGTATCACCCTAAATCCTAAGCAAATTCATACAAAATTAATACCTATATTACAAACCAACCATAAGGGTCTTAAACCAGCAGAGAATACATTAAAATGGAGAGTTTATGCTTACCCAATATCCCTCATAGCCTCTACCTCTGAAAATCCTCTAAGAAAATACCAAATAAACACATTTCAGATTTTGGGTATGGTGAAAATACTCCAAATGAGGAGCCAATTAGGTCAAATCGAAGAAAAAAAAGGAGAGGATTAAGTTATATAACTATTTACGTTGGCTAAATCTTGCTCTAGAAGTGGGAAATGATGGATTTCTTGCTTAGAACCCTAGCCTCCTGCTCAAGGTGCGAAAATGCTTCTTGTGTTTGTGTTTCAGCAAGGTGTAGAGGGGCTACATGTGTTTAAGGTTTTAGTTGGGTTTAAGTTGGGTCCTAAATGGGTTATGTACTGACCTAAAGATCCAAATCCATATGGGTTCAGATTTTATACTTGTTGGGCCAGATTTCATTAGTTGGGCTACAGAATTTTTGATTAGGTTAGACCAATTTTTAAGAGTTCATTTGATTTGGGTTTGCATAAAGGATGTTGGGCCAATTATAAGAGTTCATGTAAGTTGGGTCTTGGGCCTCTATCTCACTAAATCATATTGGGTCATCACTAGGTGTTCTCTTTTGGGCCAAGTCTCACAATAAAATATTGGGTCTGCACCTAAAATCATTGGGCCTCCATTAGTCTAACCATGACCTACTTAATTTAATTTAGGCCTAGATGAGGTTTCTAACCCAATTAAATCTTAAACCCATATTAATAATATATCTCTCTAAAATTTTCATTCACATAACTTACCCAATTATTCCATATTAATTATTTTTAATTATGTCTAATCCACAATTAACACCTTAATTAATTTTGGGGTGTTACATATTACTTCATTAGGTGCAATCTTGGAACCATAAAAGGGTTTATAGGCCAAGTTACTATTTAAGGAAGTTGTGTGGCCTTAGAATTAATTCCATGAACCTAATTGGCTTCCATAAATTGTGTTTAGGCTAAGAGAAATCATTCCCACACCTTTTTGTGTGTGAGGCCGAGGAAGGTAGCATTGACTCAAAAGAAAAAATGTGTAGTAGTTGCTTCCAAGGTAGCTCACTCCTTTTTCTCTCATGCATGAATGTATGCTTGGCTTGTCTTTGAATGTGTGTATGTGTGTTTTAAGCCATGAAAAGTATTCTAACATGATTTCATATGCCATGGTACCATGATGATCCATTATGTTTCTAAATGATGTTTATGATGCATGCTTCAGTTTGCTTGAGTGTGGTGAAGCCAAGAACCATTAGCCATGATAAGGATGAGCCAAGTACCCTTAGAATTGGTTGAGACAAAGTAAAGAGTCTCCTAAAAGTGAGGTTAACTCCCAAGAGTAAGGTTAAATCCAAGAACCTCTTAAAGAATGGGTGAGTGATAGTTTATATATTTTGTATATTTTTAACCACTAATTTTGGACTTTCTATTCATGAATTAATGCACTTTGAACTTTAATGGATGTTATTTAGTTTAGAAAATAAATTTTCATATTTTGGAATTTAGTTGACTAAATTAGGATTTTTAATGATTCTACTTTATTTTCATTTCATTTTCTTAGATTATGATTTTATTTTATTTTATTTTATCTTGTTTTATTTTATTTTATTTTAGGCTTTGATTTTTGTTTTTTGTTTTTATTTTTTTTTACTTAGGAAAAATTGCATGGAAGAAAGCATATGTGAGCAACCACCCAACTTCCGCTAGCCACATATTTGCGTAACACATTCACTCCACCAGTCTAGCCCACATCCACAGGTTAAGCACACATAGCATGCACTCTCACTTTTCCAGCTCACATGCACAACAACACACTAACACGTAGTTGTAGCTTCATGCTCACTCCATAAGCTACAATTACATTCACAAGTTTAACTTCACCTCATCATACACAGATTTCCACGTACACATATAGAGCTCTTTCCATGAAGCCACAGCCATCCATATACATTGGGTTCAAGGTAATGAATGGAAAGAAGAGTTGCTACACGAGGCATGACTTGCATGTTGAGGCTGGAGAACAATGTTGTGTAAAAGTGGAGGAAGCAAATGAGAAGCATGCAACTCGAGTTGAAGGAGCTTGGGAGCAACAGATGAAGGAACTCTCAGTTGGAGGAGTTACTGGGCAGAACATGGAGAAGGGGAGGAAGAAGTAGCCTCTATTTTGGAGAGCTAGAGGAAGAGAAAGAGTTGCACGAGTAAAAGCCATGAGTTGGGAAGAAGTCTAGGCCATAAACACGCAAACATGCAGAAACATAGGTAGGCACAAGCTGAAGCTAGGAAACGAGGAAGTAACTCAAGCATGCAGCTCTAGTTGATGGTTTATATGGAAGGAAGGCATGTGGGAATGAAAAGAAATGAAGAAAAAGCTGCATGAAGGAACATATGAGGAGCTACGGGCTGACGTGGGAATGATTAAAGCTAAATAGTTGGGGAGCTGGCTGAATAAAACGTGAAGAGCAAAAGGGATCAACAAGGAACAAAAAGAAGCAGCTGGATTGAGAGATAGGCAGAAGCACAAAATCTATGGGTTTTGAGACTCCATGAAGGATGTAACACCATATATTTCTAGCTCATTTCTATCACTTTTACATGCTCATGTGATATATTCCATGAAGGAAGTAAGAAAATCCATTGCAAATAATACATTCCTTTGGATTATGTCGTATATAAAAATTCCATTTTGCGTCACGTAGGCCATGTGAGCTCATACAACACATGCCTACATTTAATTACATGAATACAACTCATTTACATCATAAAATGTGGTCTACATCTCAAGAATCATGAAGGGGAGTTCAAAATATACCTATTACATTTCGGCCAGATTTTGCTCAATTCTACCACTAACTTTGGAAAATCAAAACTAATTCTAAAAAATCAAAAACATGTATTCTTGGTCATTTTGGAAATTTATGGATGTATGCTTCATAGTAAAAATATGTCTAGACCATAATGTCCATCACAGAGGACGTTTGACATCTGAAAAGGTCTAGAGGTCAAATTGCCTTCTGAAACTGGCATAAATTTCTGCAGCAAATTTTGAAAATGTTCAATTAATTTCACAAAAATCCAATCCATGTAAATGATACCAATATGGGAATCTCTAGATATTAGCTAGAGGGAAAAAATATTTCCAGACTAGCTCAGGCAGCCCAGACCTCTAAATTTAATAAAACAGTAACTCAGGTCGGGTAAAACTCCTAATATGGGATAGAATGTTTAAAAATTCATATCTCCCTCCCTACACTTCCAAATAGGGTGATTCTAGTTGTCATGAATCACTATGAATGTCTAGTTTCTCTGTATAAAATTTCGTGATAATTGGACATCATTTGAGCCCTATGTGATAGATTTCATTTTTAGACCAAGTGAATAGTACAACAGACTAAAACCAGAAAAATTGCCAACTTTGAAAATTTATCAAATATTCTGTGGACCTCCAAAAATTATGATCTTTAGATTTCCAAAAATCTCTCAACAAGCTCTGATTGTATACCAAATATCAGAGCAAGAAGGGCTCATTTGGCCAAAAAGTGACATGGGGTTGCATTATGGTCATTTATGGCTCCATATGGGGTACCAAAGTGACCAAATGGTTTTCCCTTGGTCTTGGCACCTTTTGGGCAAGTCCAAAAGCACACTTAGGACTTGTGTGAGTTGCCCAAATGGTTTCAAACCTCATACATCTCATTTTGGCCTTTTCATCCACACATATACACATTACATCAAACTTTCCAAAATGCATACCTTGGCATTATATACCCAAAGTCTATTCTAGGGTTCATATATCATATCCATACATTTATACATCACATAATATCATAATTACACATTTCTAAGAAGTCATAGACCATATACATCATTAGATTATAAAATTGGACACAAATATGGCCTTAAAGTGAGAAAACTCTAATACTTTTTGTCAAACTCTTTCCTTTAAGGTGGTTGGCTTCTATTACCATGTCCACTTGGTCCACCAAGCATGTGACTTCATTGAAGAGGAGGGAATAAGATTTAAAGAATCCTAATAGCTTATCTCCCATTCAATCATACACAATATATGCAAAGCAAGTCTTAAAAATGCATGCATGGATGTAATAGATGTCATGAACAATCAAGAAGCAAACTTCGCATGTAAATAAGTCATACAAGACATCCAAAAGCTTGCTAAGTGGATAGATTGGCCTCACCCTTTTCTCATGGATTTTGGACTTGCCTCAACCATTCTTTAAGACAATTCTTGGACTCAACCATGCTCTTGGGAGTCCACTTTGCTTTTAGGAGACTATTTGCTTTGTCTCAACCAATCTTAAGGGTTCTTAGCTTATCCTCACCATAGTTAAGGGTACTTGGCCTCTCCATACTCAAGCAAACTCAAACAAGCATCATGGCATCATTTAGAAACATAATATGTCATTATGAAATTATGACATATAAAATCATGCTAGCATACTTTTCATGGCTTTAAAATACACATACACACATTCTCACATTTTCTTTCATTTTCAGAAAATCAGATGTTACATTACTCCCTCTTTAAATAATTTTCGTCCTTGAAATTTGGGATACACTTTCTCTTACTCTTTTCTTTTTTGGCTAACTATTCTTTTCTTTCCCTTCTTCCTAGTTCTATACTCTTTCTCAATGATTTCATTCTTTCAAATTTTCTTTCAGCCAAGGAACTTTTATTACTAGCTCTTAATAAGGGCTCTATTGCTATAAAATACTAGCTAGTTCTTCCTCAAAAGGGAAAGAAATTTCTGACTTTAGAGGCCTATCTTAGGAGAGCTTACTGATCATGTTGGGTTAATGTTAACCCGTTCGTAGGATTAATGTTTCTTTCAATAGACTCATTTACACATCTCGGGAGGTAACTTATTTCATATCATGTCTCCCGTATCCTCTTTGAATGGCTTCTCATAACATCTCATCATCTTTTCTGATCATTATAGCCATCGAAGGTTTTTATCTGTCTACTATTTGGAAGTATATTGTCCATTGTTCATCTATGCGTTCTTTTTTACTAGCTCATCCCATGATTACAATTCATATCTCTTTTTGTCACAGGCCTCACATCTCAATTATTTACTAGGACTATAGCTCTTTTGAGGAGTTTTTGCTTTTAATAATCCCAGCTTCTCTATTTACTACTACATTTATTTTTGTAGGCCGAGACTTTTTCTCACTTTCTTTGGTCACTTGCAGTGGCATTTTATAGTCCCTCATTTTAACATTGGTAGGCCTAACATACGTGTCTCATACTGGCATCAAAGAGCTACTACCACTGACTACTGCTGGGTTCTGATGGGATGCTAGCTATTCTCACAGTTTTGCTCACTAGAGACATACTATACCATTTACCTCATATAAAAACTATACCTGACCCCTTTCTGAATACATAACCTAGCATGCGGGGATCTCTCTATCCCTCAGTCAGGGCTACTATTTGCTAGGTAGTGGTTTTATCTGGTTCTAACTTTGGAAAGTTAATTTCTTGCTTTTCTTATCCCATACATTATGCTTATTTCTAAAGAGAGTTAGTCAGTGGTATAATTGTTTAAGTAAAGTATTTATATTTCTGTGGCAACGGTTTACCAGACTCAGGAGATCTATAGTCTCTGAGACAAAGACTAGCTGAAACTGTACTAGTCTCTGAGACTAATTGCTCTGTAGAATTATCTCAGGTTGTCATCTCACCAGAGAACTATCATGTTGTGGCTAGGGCTCTCTGTAACTCTGTGGGATCTACTGTGACCCCTGGGTCTACTACGACCTCTTAGAGCCCTGCTAGGTCTACTACAACCCGCTGTACTATGTTAGGATCTATTGCGATCTATCTTTGGGAGACATCAAAGCCTAAGATTACTATATATGATAGTAAAATACATGCTCACTAAGTTCAGTAACCATCGCTCATAATAACTAAGGCTAAACTCAGAGGTACATCGTGCTCTTCGTGCTAAGTGGGTTCTGTGTCATCTGATTCTCTAGGATCCCGTCATACTAGTATTTAGGAGCATCTTAATTTGTGTTCATCGCTCCTCATGGGATCCTCAGATTTCCACTTTAGCCCCTTTTTGCTTGGGCTTTCCTTTCTTACCCTATTGACTTACTTTATGTGTACTCATTCTAGCCTTCCTCTCATATCCTGCAGTTCCTAACTATGCCCACGTTCTGCTTTTAAGTGCTTTGGCACCAGGGCATCTCACACACTGAGTGTGGTAAACATCTCTGGCAGGAGAGAGGCTATACATCGGTCCCTATTCATTTCATTTATATATACTATAATGGACTCAGGTTATGCATACTGAATCTGAACATTTTCTGCCAAGGATTCCTCTTTGCATGTTTTTCTCATTATTATGATATTACTGGAATCCCTTTACTTCTCTTTTCTAACTCATTTCGTTCTTTAATTAACTAGGATACCTTTCGATTATTAGGACACTTTGGTGATTGATGTCATTGTTTACTATACACTCAAGTCACATTATTATTAGGTTGATCAGGCCTAATATCATATAACCATTATTGCAAGCAAACTATAACATCAAACACTAATATACAAGCACCTCATGACTAAGCTCAAAGCTACTATTACCTGTATATTATAAGTTTTGAATAATTTAAAGATTTCTCTCTTACTTTTCTCTATCTGCCCTATTCTCATAGAGTGCTTGAGGAAGGTAGGGTTCTTCCTCTACTACATCTCGAGATCTCTCTGCATTGTCCGACTATTTTACTTCGGGTAGTATCATGTTAGAAGGGCATCTATGCCAAGGACGAGCGTGCTTTCTTAAGCACTCAAGTACATTAGTTGAATATCTATTCTCAACCTAGTATTCCTCGGCTTGAACACTGTCATATCTTCTCTTTCTACCTTTCTTATCCTCTTACTTAGGTAAAAGGATATTCTACTACTGGCTATTTCTATTTCTAGTTTAGGTTTCTTTATGCTCAAGAGCACCTGTATTTTCCCTAGGTTCCTCTATTTATTCACTCTCTGTAACATCAAGGGGGTCTACTTTTCACTCGTACTCTTACTTTGCTCTTAGCTAGACCATCCCTTGGTAAGAAGAATTATGTTTCATATAATCCTAGCAATTTCATTCTATGGCACTCTTAGCTGACACTCTTTTCATGCATAATATAAGACTCATCTTCTGAGGTGGTCTCTAGCTCCCTTGAGCTTTTTGGAGGGTACGAAGGCACTGGTTATTTTTCTCAGCTCATTTCTACGTTCGAATTAGAGTTAGGCTTTCTCTCTGTTCAGCCTTTTTAACCTCACCCTAAGAGCAAATATACTATTTTTGAGGTTTTACTAACCCAATCCAGGACGTGTACTCTCACTGTTAGGACTCTATCTTACTGAAAACTTATGCTCTACTGGGTGCTCTAATCACTCACATGCCTTAACCCTATATCATTCTCATATTAGGGAGCTCGTCTAACTAACTCTTGGACCCCTATTCGTTTACCTCTTTGGCTCAGTTTACTCATTTAGTCATGACTAAAGTGAGGGCATCTTTTTGTAGCTAGTTTCTCAGCTTTTCCTTGTTTCCTTTATTACTATACTTTATGACTCAAGGGGGTCTATCTAGGGGAATTTACTAATCACTACTTAGTGGTTTGCCCGACTTAAAATGTCTCATCTTTTGTTTCTCAATCCAGGAAGAACTTTCACTGAGCCTTTCATTTATAAATCTCACCTAGAACGTTGCTACTGGTCATCTTCCCCAGGCTTCAGCTTATGCTCAGCCTAGACTAGTCATCTCATAGGACCTGTAGCTTACTAACTACCCTCATTCTCCATTGAGCCTTTGTCACTGGGCTACTCATACTTACCTCTAGGTGTTACCTATGAGGTACATCTCTCTAGGCCACTCACTATGTGCCTCACTATTGGTAGTCTTATCTTACGTTATTTCGAGGCTACACTAATATTCTATCATTCAGTGTCTCACAGGGTAGCATCCTAGGTTGGAGTCAACATCTTAAAGGTGAGTCTCAACAACCTTATTATCTTTGTGTCTAACTTTCTCTATGTTGAGCTCTTTTCTCAATCTAATTTTCTAGGCCCACAGATTTCTTACTAATCTTTCGTAACTATTCAATACCCTTTTCTCTATTTATACTAGGGGTTCCCACTCTCTGTAAGTTGTCTAACCCCTTATCAACTCCTTTCTCAAGTTGGCTTGAATATGACCAACAAGGCATTCATGGTGCCATTTGCCGCGGTAACACATCATTCGTCACGGCTAATTAGCCTCAGGTTCACCTTAATTTTCCTATCTGATTATTTGCCGCGATTAACTTCTTAATTGGTTGCGACTAATGGCCTCTGATTGGCTTACTTTTTTAAGGATTGGATTTTCATCTTTAGCTATCAACTCGAGCCTCATTGCCTCTATATCTAGCCTATCATCAAACTAGAAGGTTTTACCCCTTGCTTCATTCACACATATTTAGCTATCACCTCTGGGCTATCGTGCTCTAGGGTGTAGCTTGTAATTCAACCTCTGACCTGAGGGAATTAGCCTTTTAGGTTCTAAAATTCATCTAGACATTTGGGTGATGTGGCTAGGGGATGATTCTTTTTCTTACTTTGCCTCTAAACCAATCTCGTACAGCCGCAGTCTCATTTCATATTGTGCTACATCTTACTTGTCTTTGCATTATGTGAGACAACTAGGAATGGCCTGAGTATGACTACCAGGGAGAATTAGGCCTCAAGTACTCTCTCTAACAAGCCTTTTCCTATCAACGAGATCATTTCTCATCATTCATATTTAGGGCTTGCCACTGCTCCCGGCGAGCTATCATATCTCATCAAGCTCTAGCCGTCAAATGCCTCAACTTTGCTTAAGCTTAGCTCTGATCAAGCTACTCGTGACTAACGGCCTCTGATTGGCTTACTTTTTCAAGGATTAGATTTTCATCTTTAGCTACCAACACAAGCCTTATTGCCTTTATATCTAGTCCATCATCAAGCTAGACGGTTTCACCTCTTGCTTTATTCATGCATAACTAATTATCATTTCTAAGCTATCGGGCTTTAGGCTGTAGCTTATAACTCAAACTCCTAGCCTGAGGGAATTAACCTTTCGGGCTCTAATACTTATCTAAACATTTGGGTGTTGTGGCTAGGGGGTAACTCGCTTCTCATTTCCCCTCTAAACTAATCTTATGCAGCCACAGTCTCATTGCATACCGCGCTACATCATGACTTATCTCTGCATTAAGCAAGACATCTTGGAATGGATTGAGTATGACCACCAAGGAGAATTGGGCCTCACATACTTTCTCAAGCAAGCCTCTTCCTATCAACAAGATTATTTCTCATTATTCATATCTAGGTCTTGCCACTGATCCCACGTGAGCTATCACATCTTATCAAGCTCTAGCCGTCAGATCACTTAACTCTGCTCAAGGTTAGCTCTGCTCAAGCTACTCTAGAGGCCACTCTTTCCCAATGTCCACTAGCTACTCTAAGACCATCATATGGCTTATTCATCATGAATAAAGACACAAGCTATCTTCACACACCCAAAATGTCTCATATAAGGTTCTACCTACCCGTTCAAGCCTTTTATATAGCCTTATTGCTACATCCTTAAGCCAAATCTAATCCAAGAGAGCCTGAAACTTTGCTCTGATACCAATAAATGTAACACCATATATTTCTAGCTCATTTCTATTACATTTACATGCTCATGTGATATATTCCATGAAGGAAGTAAGAAAATTCATTGCAAATAATACATTCCTTTGGATTACGTCGTATATAAAAATTTCATTCTGCATCACATAGGCCATGTGAGCTCATACAACACATGCCTACATTTAATTACATGAATACAACTCATTTACATCATAAAATGAAGGGGAGTTCAAAATATACCTATTACATTTCGGCCAGATTTTGCTCAATTCTGCCACTAATTTTGGAAAATCATAACTAATTCTAAAAAAATAAAAAACATGCATTCTTGGTCATTTTGGAAAGTTATGGATGTATGCTTCATATAAAAATATGTCTAGACCATAATGTCCATCATAGAGGACGTTTGACATCTGAAAAGGTCTAGAGGTCAAATTACCTTCTGGAACTGTCATAAATTTCTATAGCAAATTTTGAAAATGTTAAATTAATTCCACAAAAATCTAATCCATATAAATGATACCAATATTGGAATCTCTAGATATTAGCTAGAGGGTAAAAATATTTCCAGACCAGCTTAGGTAGACCTCGAAATTCAATAAAATAGTAACTCAGGTCGAGTAAAACTCCTGATACTGGAAAGAATGTTTAAAAATTCATATCTCCCTCCTTAGACCTCAAAATGGGGTACTTCTAGTTGGCATGAGTCACTATGAATGTCTAGTTTCCTTCTATAAAATTTTGTGGCAATTGGACATCATTTGAGCCCTGTGTGACAGATTTCATTTTCAGACCAAGTGAATAGTATAACAGACCAAAACTAGAAAAATTGCCAAGTTTGAAAATTCATCAAATATTCTGTGGACCTCCAAAAATTATATTCTTTAGCTTCCCAAAAAGCTCTCCATAAGCTCTGATTGCATGCAAAATATCAATGCAAGAAGAGCTTATTTGGTTAAAAAGTGACATGGCATTATGGTCATTTATGGCTCCATATGGGATACCAAAATGACCAAATAGTTTTTCCTTGGTCTTGGCACCTTTTGGGCAAATCCAAAAGCACACTTAGGACTTGTGTGAGCTGTCCAAATGGTCTTAAACATCATACATCTCATTTTGGCCTTTTCATCCACACATACACATTACATCAATTTTCCAAAATACATACCTTGGCATTATATACCCAAAGTCTATTCTAGGGTTTATACATCATATCTATACATTTATACATCACATAATATCATAATTACACATGTCTAAGAAGTCATAGACCATATACATCATTAGATTACAATATTGGACACAAATATGGCCTTAAAGTGAGAAAACTCTAATACTTTGTTGTCAAACTCTTTTCTTCAAGGTGGTTGGCTTCCATTACCTTATCCACTTGGTCCGCCTAGCATGTGAGTTCATTGGAGAGGAGGAAATGAGATTCAAAGAATCCCAATAGCTCATCTCTCATTCAATCATACATAATATATGCAAAGCAAGTCTTGAAAATGCATGCATGGATGTGATAGATGTCCTGAATATTCTAGAAGCAAGTTTGGCATGTGAATAAGTCATACAAGACATCCAAAAGCTTGCCATGTGGATGGATTGGCCTCACCCTTTTCCTCATGGATTTTGGACTTGCCCCACCTATTCTTTAAGACAATTCTTGGACTCAACCATGCTCTTGGGAGCCCACTTTGCTTTTAGGAGACTCTTTGCTTTGTCTTAACCAACCTTAAGGGTTCTTAGCTTATACTCACCATGGTTAAGGGTTCTTGGCCTCTTCACACTCAAGCAAACTCAAACAAGCATCATGGCATCATTTAGAAACATAATATGTCATTATGAAATCATGGCATATAAAATCATGCTAGCATACTTTTCATGGCTTGAAAATACACATACACACATTTTAAGACAAGCTAAACATACATCCATGCATGAAAGAAAGTGGAGAGAGCTACCTTGCACACAATCACACACTTTTTCTCTTGAATTTCCCTCCCTTGCTTCGGCCACATACCCCAAATTGTGGAGGTGGTTTCTCTTGGCCTAGATACATTTTATGGAAGTCAATTAGGTTTATGAAACAAATTCTAAGGTAAATTAGGTTCACTTTTATAATTCCATGCACTATTAGAAATTTTGATTTTTTGATAATTTGATTGATCTTGGTGCTACTATAAATGTTATGCCTAAATCAGTGTATTTATCTTTGCAAATGGGAGAGCTGAAACTTACTGAAGTGGTTGTGCAGCTTGCAAATAGGAGCATCGCCTATCCTTTAGGAGTGTTGGAGGATCTCCTAGTTAAGGTGAAGGATTTGATTTTTCCAACTGATTTTTATGTCTTTAACATGGAGGATGATAAATATAGGTCTTGTGGACATGCCCCACTCATTCTAGGTAGACCTTTCTTAAAAACTACAAAAACAATTATAAATGTGTATGAGGGTACTCTTCAAATGGAGTTTGCTGGCAATGTGATAGAATTTAATATATTTGATGCCATGAAACACCTCTATGATGATAACTCTGTTTTTAGTGTTAGCCTGATTGATATTTTAGTTGATGATGCCAGTGCTGAGTTTAGGAATAGTATGTTGACTGATTCTTATGAGATTGCTGATCTTGATGATTCTCTGAGATACATTTGTGATGATTCTCATTCTTGTACTATATGTAGAGAAATTGATGAATTTTTGAGCTTGTATGATGGTATTAACTCTAAAGAATCTATTATTGATTAAATTGATTTTATTTCATCTAGAACCTCTGTTGATTCTATTGGTCTTATTGATCTTTCTAGTTTTGATGATTCTTTGCATGTTGATATTGATAGTTTAGGTAATCATAATGTTGATATTCACTTGACTATTGATTCTTTTGATTCTTCCCATACTACTGATGTTCCCAAGGATGGGAAAGGTGTTTCTTCTATCTGTGAGTTGTCTAAATAGGTATTCAATATGGTAGAGATTGAAATCAAACCACTCATACCTTCAGTTGAGCAAGCTCCTACCTTTGAGCTCAAACCGCTGCCAGACAATCTCAAGTATACCTATTTGGAGAAAGATGAGAAGCTTCCGATGATTGTAGCTAATGACATTATTCCAGAGGAGGAAGAGAAGCTTCTAGATGTTTTGAGGAGGAGGAGACATGCAATAAAGTGGACCTTGGCTGACATACCTGGCATTAGTCCTGACACATGCATGCATCGAATTCTGTTAGAGGATGGGGCAAAACCGGTGAGATAACCTCAAAGGAGATTGAACCTACTTATTTTGAATGTGGTTAAAAAGGAAGTTTCTAAACTTTTGTCTGCTGGTATTATATATCCTATTTCTGATAGTCAGTGGGTTAGTCCTGTGCAGGTGGTTCCAAAAAAATCAGGGATCATAGTGGTTTGAAATGAGAATAATGAATTGGTGCCCACCCGTGTACAGAACAGTTGGAGGGTTTACATTGATTATAGGAGACTTAATTTAGTTACCAGAAAGGATCATTACCCTCCCCTCCTTTATTGATCAGATGCTTGAACGTTTAGCTGGGAAGTCTCACTATTGTTTCCTTGATGGATTTTTAGGTTATTTCCATATATGCAGAGCCCTGGAGGATTAAGAGAAGATGACGTTCACATGCCCATTTGGAACATATGCCTACAGACGAATGCCTTTTGGTCTTTGCAATGCCCCTGGAACTTTCTAGCGGTGCATGGTTTCTATTTTTAGTAATTTTCTAGAACATTGTATTGAAATTTTTATGGATGATTTGACTATATATGGGAACTCTTTTGATGACTATCTGTATAGTCTGGATAGAGTCCTAGCAAGATGTATAGAGAAGAACCTTGTACTTAATTTGGAAAAGTTCTATTTTATAGTTCGAAAAGGCATTGTATTAGGTCATATTATATCTGAACAGGGCAAAGAGGTTAATAAGGTTAAGATAGATGTTGTCACTTCTATACCATATCTGACATGTGTTTGGGAGGTCCGGTCTTTTCTAGGTCATGCAAGTTTTTATAGAATATTCATTTAGGATTTCAGTAAAATTGCTTTGCCATTATCTAAGCTATTACAAAAAGATGTTGATTTCCATTTTGATGATGCATGTAAAATAGCTTTTGATGATCTTAAGAAAAGATTAACTTCCCCACCCATTATTCAACCCCCTGATTGGAACCTCCCATTTGAGCTTTTATATGACGCTTCTTTACTATAGGTGCAATTTTGAGCCAGAGAGTGAATAAAAGGTCTTATATGATAGCTTATGCATCCAAGACTCTGGATGGGGCCGAAGCAAATTATACAACAACAGAAAAATAATTTCTTTTTATTATTTTTACTTTGGATAAATTTAGATCTTATTTACTTGATACTAAAGTTATTGTTTTCACTGATCATACAACCTTAAAATACTTGCTGAAGAAGCCTGATGCAAAGCCAAGATTGATTAGATGGATGCTTTTACTTCAAGAGTTTGATATTGACATCTAGGATAAAAGTGGAGCTAAAAACTTGGTGGCAGGCCACTTGAGCAAAATTAAGGCTTCAAAGGTAGATTAGTTACCTATTTATATGCTATGCATAGTTTCTACCCATGGTATGCAGATTTAGTGAATTATCTAGCTACTTCTGAATTGCCTGTTGATTTGAATAAACAACAATTGAATAAATTTAGGAGTGAAGCTAGGTATTATATTTAGGATGATCCACACTTGTGGAGACTATGTAGTGACCAAGTGATTAGACGTTGTGTGCCTAATATAGAATTTGATTCTGTTTTGAAATTTTCTCACACACTTGCATGTGGAGGTCACTTCAGTCTGAAACACACAGCTAGGAAGGTTCTAGATAGTGGATTGCATTAGCCTACTTTGTTTCGTGATGCCTTTGATTTTTGTAAAAGATGTGTCAAGTGTTAACAAATAGGTAGCATATCTAGGAGAAATGAAACACCACAGCATCCCATTTTATTTTGTGAAGTCTTTGATGTGTGGGGCATTGATTTTATGAGGCCTTTTCCTACTTCTTTTGGGTTTGCATACATTCTATTAACTGTTGATTATGTTCCAAAGTGAGTGGAAGCAAAACCCACTAGGACTGACGATTCTTCTATAGTTGTAGAGTTTGTTCACTCTCACATTTTCTATAGGTTTAGTATCTGCAAAGCCATTATTAGTGACCAGGGCACTCATTTTTACAACTGGAGTATGCACAGCTTGCTTAGTTAGTATGGTGTTGTGCATAAAGTAGCTACTCCATATCACCCTCAAACAAATGGCCAGACAGAGATTTCTAATCGGGAGCTAAAGTAAATTTTGGATAAAATAGTGTAGCTAAATAGGAAAGATTGGAGCAAGAGACTAGATGATGTACTTTAGGCCTAAAGGACTACCTACAAGACTTCTATTGACATGTCACCCTATCGACTGGTATTTAGGAAAGCTTGTCACTCACTAGTAGAAGTAGAGCATAAAGCTTACTAGGTTGTGAAGAAATGCAATTTGGATTTGAATGGAGTGGGATCTCATAGAAAATTCCAACTCCAAGAGCTTGAAGAGATCAAGTTGGAAGCCTATGATAATGCAAGGATTTATAAAGAAAAGACAAAGGCATTTCATGACAAGATGATTGCAAGAAAGGAGTTGTAGTTGGCCAAAAAGTTCTACTTTATAAATCCATTTTAAAACTCATGCCAGGTAAGCTTCGTTCTAAATAGGAAGGTCCATATATAGTCTCTGATGTTTTCCCTTTTAGTGCAATTGAGCTTTTAGATGAGCAGATGGGAGATAAATTCAAAGTTAATGGACATCGGCTCAAGCACTTTCATGAAGGAATTCCAAGGGATGACAAAGAGGAGCTCCAACTTCATGACCCACGCTAATCACCCGGCTGTACCCTTTCCCTTTCCCCTTTTATATTGTGTTGTCTTTCTGTTGACTGGATTGTGTGTTGGCATTGAAGACAATGCAATGTTTAAGTGTGGGGGGGATACAAATAAAATTTTTAGTTTTGCTTTGTTTTGGTTAGTTAATTTTTCTAGTTTCTAGACTTTTAGTCTTTTGTTTTATTTTTGAAGTGTTGAAGTTCTGTGTTGTTTTTTAGCTTTTGAAAAAAAAATGTGCTTTTGTGGAAGTTACTAGTATTAAGGGGATCATAGCTTTGATATATCTTGACTAGATAAGGAGTTGATCTTGTGTTAAGAATGCAAGTTAAGTGGCAATTAGCTTTGCTTTAATGAAATGTGATGATGGTCAATTTACCTTGTGAGATTTTTGAACCTATTGCTTTTCATTTCTAGTGTGTATCCCCTATCTTGCTTTTACTCTAGAACTTGGCTTGAATCTTATTCAAGGCCACATTTATTCATTTGCCATGCATGAAAAGGATTAAGGCATTCATTGTTGTTTTGTTTTAGCTAGAGCCAAAGAGCTATCCTATATGTGTTTAATCCATTTGCTTTACGCCCTTTGAGCCATATATGTTTCCTTTGTAGCCTTTTAGCCATGAAAACAAACAAATGTTCTTCCTACCTTGATTAGGATACTTTTGATTATTAAGGGTAATGTATCTTGTTAAGGTTGATGGAGGTGCATTTTTCACATCATTTATAGGCCGTTTGTTTGTTCTTTTTTGGAAATATTCCAAGTAAAAAAAAAGAGAGGAGAAAGGAAAAAAAATGTAAAAAAAGATATACTAAAATATAAAAAAAAAACACAAATAGAAAAGCAAAAGAAAAGCATTGAAAAAAAAGGAAAAGGAAAGAAAAGTTGTTCTCTTAGTGCATATATTTGTTTGTGGTAAATGGGGCCTTAAAATGCACTTGCATTCCATTCTTATTATTCTTTTAATGCCCTTGATAATTTTTAGCATCCACTTTGCTTTTTGAATTTACTTCATTCTTTTGTTTACCACTTGTTTCATACATTGGCCTACATTACAACCATAATAAAGACCTTTTGATTCATTTGTTGGCATTTGATTTTGGTGGTGGAGATGTAGATAATTGCCAGGCTTATGGTAGAAAGGTTAGATAGGATGGAATTTGAGAATAAGCACTTCATCCTAAACACTAAAAAGTAGAGTGATAAACACTAATCCAAGTGAGGGACTTTCATTGCATTTTATTTTTGTTAAGTGTATTGCCATGGTACTTGTTGCATTGATGCAAGTAATATGACTTGGAGAATTGAGCTATTGATTTGCTTTGAGCTTCCTTGTGCTTAGTGACTTACAAATTTTTATTTTTTTATTTAATATTATTTGATTTCTTTTTCATTATCTTTTTCTTAGAATTTTGGTTCTCTTTTTCCTAGGAGTGCAAAAGTCCAAGTGTGGGGGAGTGAGGCAAGTCCAAAATCCATAAGTGAATGGGTGAGGCTAATCCACTTGCTTGGCAAGCCTTTGTATGTTATATATGACTTGCTCAAGTGTTGAAAGTGTCTCTTGAATGATTGCACACTTTATGATGCTTATGCATACATTTGTAAGGCTTGGTTTGCATACTTTATGTGTGATTGAAAGAGAGATGAGCTATTGGGATTCTTTGAATCTCATTCCCTTCTCTCCAATGTTTTAACATGCTAGGTCGACAAAGAGAACAAGGAGATGAAAGCCACCTCTTAAAAGATGAGAGTGTGCCATCAAAGTATATGGAATTTGCTTCTTTAAGGCCATTTAAGTGGAAATTGTTATAACCTATTATTGTATATGACCTATGATGTCTTGAGTATGTATAATTATGTTAATGTACCATGTATCAATGAGAGAGCTAAGGTTATATGTATGGAAATATACATTTTAAACATGTAATAGCAAATTTGTATTATGGAAATGTATGTGTAAATGGAAGTGGAATAGCCAAATTGAGATACATGAGGTTTGGGACCACTTGGGTAGTTCATACAAGTCACATTTATGCTTTGAAACTTCCCCAAGAGGTGCCAAACACCAAGGGAAGTCATTTGGACATTTTGGTATCCTATATGGAACAAAAATTTACCATATTGGAAACTTATACCACTTTTTATCCAAATGAACTCTTCTTGATCTGAGACTTAGCATGCATTTAGAGCTTGTTAAGAGCTTTTTGGAAAGCTAAAGTGAAAAATTTTCAGAGGTCTAGGTAATATTTGATAAATTTTCAAAGTTCGAAAAAATTCTGATTTTGGTTCATAGTACTGTTTGCACTGGTCCGAAAATGAATTTTATCACTCAGGGGCAAATGATGTCTAATTTCCATGAAATTTTATAGGGAGAAACTAGACACTCCCAAAGACTTGTTCCAACTAGAAGTGCCGCATTTGTTTAGAGAGGGAGATATGAATTTTTGAAATTTCGGTCTAGTAGTAGATGTCTAGATTGACCTAGGTTACTATTTGATTAGTTCTATATGCCTAGACATGCCTAAACTTGTCAAAGTTATTTTTTCCCTCTAGCTAACATCTGTAACTTTCTAGATTGGTATCATTTGCATGAATTGGAATTTTTTGGAATTAATTGGACATTTTTGAAGTTTGTAGCAGAAACCTATATCAATACCAGTTGCAGGTCTGACCTTTGCACCTTTTCAAATATCAAACGTCTTTTGTGTGGTGTGTCATGGCCTAGAAATATTTTTAGCATAAGGTAGACATATGTAGCTTTCTAGAATGACAAAGAATGCATGATTTAGATTTTTCTAAAATTAGTTATGATTTTCTAAAGTTTGTGATAGAAAAGAGGAAATTCTAGCCGAGGCTATATGTATAAATTTTATGTATCCCCTTGCCTTGCACGAGTTATAGGCCACTTTTGGTGATGGATTTGAGTTGTATCCATGCAATTAAATATGAGAATGTGATACATTAGTCCATATAGCCCATGGTACTCTGAAAGAAAAATTTTATCTATGGCAAAGTGCATGTACATTCATTTTTCTCATGCTACCTTTCTTGCTTCATTATGAAATACATAGAATAAGACCTAGAAATGGCATGAGGCAAGCTAGGTAAATATGATGTTACAACTAATGTCTCAATAAGGCCACAAATTATTTTTTTAAGGAGAAAAGTAAGTATGGTGGGAAAAAGCTTGACATAGTCAATGTCAAGTATTATATTTGTTAGGGAATGGATAACTTTACCCATGATTGCACTTAAAAGAATGATTCTTATAGATCACATAGTTAAGAATCAAGAATCCTTTATGGAATACCCTTGGCTACTTTTTTCAAAAAGCACATGACTATATGTAGGAAGCAATACAAGAATTGAAGTAAAAAGGACTAGAACATGCAAAATTGGTTTTGTGTGGAGGATAAACTCTCATCTTATATAATGTTTTATACACTTCAAAGATCAGATGAAACAGAACCTCTATTATTTCTCTTCTTAGTCTAAGTTTTATTGTTGCTTTTCCATAATAATTCCATTGACATTTGAAAATGACAATGAATACAATTCGAGTTTCCTTTATTATGGTTTTACTATGCTAGGTACAATTATGAACATGATTGTTTTACCCAATACTCTGCATCTAGTTTAACATTGAATGTGAATATTTGTCACATTAGACTAGGCTTTATAGGTAAAATGAAAATGAATGGACTAGGAAAGCAAGATATGTTAGGATCTATTTCTATTTTAAAAATGTAACATAAGAATATTGCCTATTGTAATATCTAGTTTTTTAGAACTGGACCGAAATCAATCAAATTATAAAAGCAAACCCTTAGAATGAAATGAAATAAGGTCAGATAGAGTTAGATTACTAAACAGTGTATCTAGAAAGGAGGATAAGGATCTAGAGGTGGCCTAAAATCAAAGTTGAAATAACTAAACGGCTTAATACAAAACCTAGTGGCAGAAATAGTAATTTCAGGCACTTCTCAAAAATTTAAAGAAAGGATTTTTAAATAATAAAATTGAGCCTACTAAGGTTCTCAAGGCCCCTAAAAACCGTGAGAACCATCAGAATGGTTAAAACCCTCCCAGTGTGTATTTTTGGTAAAGGGTTGACCAAAACATTGACTAAGATGATTTAGGATAGTTCCAAACTCCATAAAATTGGAAGAAAATATCTTTAATAAACTAGAGGACCTAAATTTTCATATGGAAAAGACGATTCTAAAAAAGGAGCTCAAACAAAGGAACAAAAGTGGAGGGACGTAATCAGTATTTGAAAATTGTTATAAAAATCTTCCTTCACTTTTAATATAGTCAAGTCAGCACACCAGCCATCTTCTTTAATTCAGAACTGAGAAGAGTAGCCCTAAACCAGACTAGAAATGGTGTGAAAAATGGGAGAAGAAAGAGAAAGGAAACTAAGGGAAAAAAGTATGAAAATAAATGGAATTTTACAATAAGCTAGTTATGAAACTTTCTCCTCTCTTCATTGTCCTTCTCTTGATGATTTTAGATTCTTGAAAGGAAGAGTTTGATGGCTAACCTTATGAGAAAAAGTGGAGGTTTGGAGCAACCAAATAGAGCAAGAGAATCACCACTTAGTAAGCTTTCAAACAAGGTATACCATGAGTCAAAAAACTTGATGTTCCTTAGACTTTCATCCTCCTTATGTTTCAGCCTAAAGAAAGAGGCAGAGGAGAGAGCTTGAATTCAATAAAAGTTTGATAGAAACAAGAGTTTAGAAGGGAAGAGAGTAGGATTGTGCAAAGAAAACACCATAGATAGCCATAGAGAGCATGTTATGTGTAACATCTAATTCCTCCATAAACATGAGAAACGCAATGTCCAGTTTCTCCATAAATATACAAAACGCACTGAATATAAAAGGAAGTCCTCCAGATCGAATGATTTGAGGTCTAACAAAATTAAAGCAATAATCTAGACCTTACATAAGGAGGATCTAAGGCTAGTGGTGCCCTAAAAATGGAGCCAAAATAACTAGATGAAATTCAACAAAGATATAGTGGCATTTTCATAATTTGGGGCACTTTTTGGAAAACTCATAAAAGGGATTTTAAAATGGGAAAAATGAATTTCTTAAGGTTCTTAAAGGTCCTGAAAACTATGGGAACCCTAGAACAATTAAAACCCTCTAGTTTATGTAATACCTTATATTTCTATTATCATACTCTTCCATTCTGGGCAATTGGTGTACATTCACAAGATAAAAATAAGGAAAAGTATGAAAATAATACACTTGTATAGCATTGCATTAGGGTAAAATTTTTCAATTCACATTATGTGGGCCCCATGGATTATCCAATAATGTTTCCTAGTCATTTATCATTGGAACAAATCATAAACAATTGAAAACATCACACAATTCCACAGTTTCAAGCTCAAAATTCCATTATTTCTTCTCGGACAGCATGTGGCAGATTTCAGGGGCAATTTTGAAAAATCATAACTAAATGTAGACAAATTGAAATCATACAAACCATAGATTTATGAAAATCTCTAGATGTCAAATTTACAATAAAAATAATTTCCAACCACAAAAATCCCATCCAGACCATGTTTGACAATGAAATAGCCATAAAGGTCTGACTACTACTTGATACTAATACAGTTTACTCTCATAAACTTAAAAAATGTCCAATTAATTTCAAAAAAATCCAATCCATACAATTGTACTGATTTGGAAAGCTACGGATGTTAAATAGAGGGAAAAAATAGTTCCAGACCAATCCAAGAATGTTCAGATCCCGAAAATCAATCAAAAAGTAACACAGGTCTGACTGGTCGCCTAGTATTGCGCAGCAACTTCAAAAATTCATATCTCCCTCTCTAAACATCTAAATGAGATGCTTCCAATTTGTACAAGTTACTATGAAGGTCTAGTTTCTTTTTGTAGAGTTTCGTGGCAATTGAATATCATTTGCCTCATGAATGATGGAGGACAAATTTCGAACTATATAAATAGTACCAGTGGACAAAACTAGAATTTTTGCTAACTTCAAAAATTCACCAAATATTATGTAGACCTATAAAAATTCCCACTTTAGCTTCCCAAAAATATCTCAACAAGTTCTAGATACATACCAAATTTTAGGCCAAGAAGAGCTCATTTGGATATAAAGTGATGTAGCTTACCAAAATGGTCAATTTTGCTTCATGTGAGGGGTCAACTTTTTCCAAATGGCCTCTCCAATGGTTTGGCTCCTCTTGGGCAAGTTTAAAAGTATAAATATGACTTGTATGAACTATCCAAGTGGTCTTAAAACTTATACATCTTAATTTGGCTATTCTACTTCCATTAATGCACTAATACGTCAAGCCATCAAGAAGTTAAAATTTCCATTTCCATGGATTTCATGCCACATATGGTCTATACAAGAGTCATACATCATATTACATTTTTCCATGAGCTTACATCTCAAAAATAATATGTACAAAGTAACTTTGGTATTTAAACACATAACAAGCTACATACTAAAGTTAATGGACAAAGTATGACTTTTCATTGCTCTTGGCTTGCCTTCCTGCTTCTTGAACATTACCTAGGCATTTCAAGATAATGGAGGGAAGGGGAGTGAGATTCCTTGAATTTCAATAGCTCACACACCCATTCACACACACATTCAAGGCATGTACACATCAAAGTATATGTATGGAAGGTTTAACAACCATAAAGTGTGCAAAGTCACAATTTCTATGCCACTCATTCACATTCAAGCCAAGACCATGCTCAAGGGACTTTTGGTTTTTCCTCACCCTATTTCTAGGACTTTTGGATTTACCTCATTCTTGACCTAGGGAATTTTGACTTGGCCTCACCCTTTCAAGAGATTTCTCGCCTTGTCTCACCCATGCCATGAGACTTTTGGCATCTCCTCACCTTCATTAAAGGACTTATGGTATCACCTCACCCTTATGAGCTATTTCCATAACCAAAGCCATTCAAGGAAACACATTGGTACCAATGTAATATCAAGGCATCAAGTGGCATATTCTCAAGTCACAAGAGCATATATAAGCACACAATTACATATATATGCACAAAAGAATGTAAGGAGAATGAGGTGGAGAGCTACCTTTCAATCGATGCAAGCTTCCTTTGCTTTACTCCCTCCCTTTCTCGGTCTCACAAGGACACTTAGGTAGGTGGATGTTCTCTTGGCCTAGATACCATAAACAACACACAATTACACACTTGAAGCAAGCCAAGATACTAAACTCACTCTTAAATACATACTTGGTTCTATAAGTGGTATAATGGTTCCATAAATGGCCTATTGAAGCAACCTTCACATTTCAATCTCTAGGGTCCCATCTCTTTCTATTTCTAGGCCTTTTGGCCTTATTCAAAGTCCTTGGAGCTCTCACACATTCACTTGTACAATTGGAAAACCAAGTTGCTTCATAAGACACCATTATGGATACCATTATTCCATCTTCCAATCCATGGCTCCTAAATTTTTCCCAATGGTTTCTCCCATCTTCTAACATCATATAAAGTCTTAAACCAAGGGTAGAATAAATTAAAACACTCTCTAACCTAATATTCTTGCCTTGGCCAAAACTAACACCATAATGAAGGTTCACAAGCTTCTTGATTTTTCCTTGATGGGATAGAGACTTGGGAGGGTTTCTAGGAGTCATAGGAACTCAAGGAAACATTCAAATAGACAAAGAATTATTCACACAAAATCATATTTTACAAAACCCTAGAAAACACCACACTTTCCTAACTTGATTTTTATTGATTTTTCTTAGAATTTCTTGCCATATTCCTCTTTCTCATGGTCTAAAACCCTAGTTCCTCTCTTGTTTTTGGGCAGAAAATCCTCCCCCTATATGGTTCCATTCCTGGCCAAAATATACATCAAGAACAAGCTAGAGAAGGAAGCAACCAAGGTGAGAATTTACCTTAGATTCAAGTGCATTTTCCAAGCCCTTTCTTCTTGGTTTGTTCCACCACAAGGAATTCAAACTCCTCCCTTAAATTTTGGACCAAAACAGAACCATTCACCTCAAATAAACCATGGAAAGAGAGGAGGAAAGGAGAGGAACAAAATTGGAGGAAGATGGAGCATGAAATTTCTTAGATTTCCTTACCTTTCTCTTGAGTTTTTTCCTCTTTCTCTCGTTCTGCTTAGGTGCCTAGAAGAGCTGCTTCATTTCTTTATTTTGGGCAGAAAAAGTCGTGATTAAGAAGGTGGGAGAAAAAGGGAGAAGTGTGTGGAAGCTTTAAGAAATATACTTTTTCAAAAATTCCAATTTCATCCTTTCATTATAGCAATTTTGTTTCAACTTCATTTTAGCTACTTTTTGAGAACCATCTTTTTTATTATAAAATTTAGGTTCCTAATTTAATAAAATGCCTTTGGAATCACTCAACTTGGAGATAAAACTTTCTCGAATGAATCCGTCAAAGTTTGAGTTTACTGACATTGGAAAACGTATACCGGAGGGGCTTTACTAGTCTCGAGGCTTCCCATGATTTTTGGGGCCTCTGTTAACCTTGGAAAACTTAAAATTTTCATTTAAAAAGCCCTCCTATGTGTTTTTTCAAAAGTTTCACTTATTTATGAAAATGCCATTACGTTTTGTCAATTTTCGTCACAAATTGTTTCACCTTCCTAGCTCTATTTTTCTTTCCATCAAAGCCTAACATTATCATTTTTAGGAGCCTAGGACTCTACCCAAATTTTTTTGGGACATTATCTAGCTCATTTTTAGAGGACTTGCTTTTATACGGCTCATTTCGTCGTTCTATGAAAATTACGTTGGTTACAGTTTATGTTCTAAAACATCAATAAACTCAAACTTTGACCTTTTTGTTCAAGAAGGTTTTAGATCTAATTTGAGTGATTCCAAAGGCATTTTATAAGTTAGAGAACCTAAATGTTATGATGGAAAAGACGGTTCTAAAAAAGGAGCTCAAATGAACCTAAAATGGAAAAGCCAAGAAAGCAAGATGTAAATGGAATTTTTAAACAACAAAGTTTAGAAACCATGTGATATATGTCATGCTCCTTCTCCTCCCTCTCTTAGACCGACTTATTTTTTGGCCAAAATAGAGAGAGGACCAGCAAAGAAGGGTGCACTAAGAAGGAGGAAGAAGAGAAGGAAAAATCTAAGAAAAAGGTAAGAAAAGTGTAGAAATTCATGCTCCTTCCTTTAGTAACCTTGTTCTCCTCCTTCTCCTCTTCCTTTCTATGATTTCCATAGATGATTTGGATCTATTTTGGGTTTGGTTCAAAGGGAGGAAGATAGAGTTTGAAGGAGAGGAGCATACCAAATGAAAGAGCTCTTGAAACAAGCCTAGAATCTATTGGAAATTCTGGGACATGTAGTAAAAAATTAAAACCCCGAATCCCTTTCTATCAATGTTGTTTAAATTAAGTAGATCTAGAAATATTTACCATGTTATATAATATTTCTTTCTCTATCGAATCTCAGGAATTGATCTTCAGATCTGCTCTCTTTATTAGTATCCATACGAACGATTACTCAACTTGAACGACATGCTAGCACCCCTGACCAATGTCCGTACACGTTCTTGGTAGAGAAGACACTCTCCTCTTTCTCTCTCTAGGCATTTGTATAGTGTCCGTACACTGTCCGTACGTTGTCTCTCTCTAGGGTTTTTTTCTTTTGTTCTATCATTCTAGGAAACCTAAGTCTCTTCCTTTTTTATTATAGAGGTATCTCATTAGAGTTTCAGATATATTTGATTAATTTAAAATACATTATTTTAAATCAAATCAAATTTGAATTAAAATAGATTAGTTTAAATTTAAGTTTATCTAATAAATTAAATTTAACCAATTATTTAATCTAAATATAGAACTAAATTCAAATTTAATTTATCTCATAAATTACATTTAAATTATCATATTAGTTTAAATTTAAATCTATCATATAGACTTGAATTTAAAACTAATTGATTTAAATTAATTAAAGGATATATATATTTCGAACATATAAATATATATATTTTTTGAATTTTATAAATTATATATATCAAATATATTTATTTATTTATTTATAAAATTCTTCCACCCTAGATTGAACGTGACATTCATTGAATCTAGACGCAATTCCAAATTCAATGAATTTGGACATTCTAGCTAAAGTTGACTCGTTCTTGTGTGCAACTCTATAGGCCTATATGACGTTGGCAGTGGGCTAATAACACTATTTGACCCACAAGTCACAAGCGGCCTCTAGCAAGATATTGTGACTACTCAAATCATATAGGGACCGGTGATCTGATACAACCTGTCATATAACCCTATCACATCCTTTTTGTCACACAATATCTAGATCAAGTATGAGGCATGAAAATATCATCATTATCTTACTTGATTGTCACTTTCTCGATTTACGTGTAAACTGACAGTACAAATAGAAACCCTTCCATTTGAGTACGCCATGCATTTCTTAGTTTACTCATCAAAGGGCCCAAAGATATCTCTCTACTAATCAGAGGGACAAATTCCATGTTGACCATTCATCTTCTTCTACATTAATTCTACTATACTCGATCATAGCCCTTATGATCACCCAGTTAAAGATGACTTTTGACTATGCCAAAACATAGTGTTCCTCATGTTGGAAACTATGGTGATCTTAAGTCTAAGGGCTCGGTGACACGGTTATATATGAGATACACTTATGACTTAATCCATGTAGCTATCTCATAATCCAGCATCTTGTTCCCTAACAAGTGCCTATGATTTTGATTCGTATCTATATACATGATTAACACATAATCATCAATCAAAATCATACTAGTCTTAGTTCATCATTCTTCCCACAATGATGATTGACTAGGGATATTTAGGATAATCAATATGATTTATCAAAGGATGTTATTATATAGAACATATAAATAAGATAATCATGTAATAAAAGAAAACTCTTATTCTGAATAAAGTATAATGTTTGCAATACAATGATTGGCCTAGAGCATAATCACCAACAGAATCAAGGTAACTTGTCTTATTTTTCATGCACTTCCTTGGCTATCCTTCTTGTATGTGTTTCATCCCATTTAGAGCCCAATTAAGGAAGGTTGAATTATGGTCCTAGCAAGAAAGAATCATAGGTTTTGGAGTGTGAAGAACAAGTATATGCAAAGAAATCCAAGAAAGAGTCATTGAAATTCAAGATACCAAACTTAGGGTTTCACTTGTACCTTGGCTTGTAGGAAACTTTCTAGCCATAATTTGAGGTGTTTAATAGAATGTCCAATTTTTGTAAAAACGACGAAAATGGATATATTTTCAAAGTAGATCTTCTGAAATGAATTGGTTAAGGTCCAAAGAATTTAAAATAATGATCTAGATATTAAGTAATAAATTTAAGAGGGTAAAGGTACCCTGAAACAAAGGCTAAAATAGCCATACGAAAATTAATAAAATAGCTACATAACGTAATGATATTTTCATAATTTTGGGCAAATTTTAGAATACTCATAGAACGGGTTTTTAAATAGAAAATTTGAGTTCTTCAGGGTTCTTAGAGGCCCTAAAAACTATGGGAAACCCCAAGACAGTTAAAACCCTTTCGGTGTACGTTTTCTAACATCGATTGACCCAAATTTTGACCCTTTCATTTAGGAAGATTTTAGCTCCAATTTAAGTTTGAGTAATTGCAAAAGAATTTTATAAGATTGAGGGCCTAAATTTTATGATGTAAAAGACATTTTCAAAAAGGAGCTAAAACAAACCGAAAACAAAAATGCCAAGTTGAAGGGACCTAAATGGAATTTTTGGAAATAACTTGTAAAACCTACCTATATTTACCCCATGCCCCAATCTTCTCCTCACTTAGTCCATTTCATTTTTTCCCTAAACTAGAGAAAGGAGCAAGGGAGTGAGGTGCACAAGAGAGGAGAGAAAGGGAGAAGAAAAAGTGAGAAAAAGGTATGATTTTTCATGGAGTTTCTTGGTTTCTCTGTAGCAAATTCTTTCTTCTTCTTCTTTCCTTCTTTCCTATAGAATTGTTGAAGTATTTGGGGCTGTTTTGAGGTTAGACATAAGAGGGAAATTTCAAAATTGAGGATAAGAAGCCAAGCAAAGTGAAGAACAAGCAAAGGAAGCCAAGAAACCAAAGTATTTTGCTACTTGTATGCTCGATTCTTCTTGTTCCTTCTCTTATATGTGTTTCATCCAAAAAAGACTAGCCAAGAAGGGTTAAATTTCTAGCCAAAACAAGATTGAATCTTAAGAAAATAAGGGAGGAGAACAAGAATATGCAAAGGAAACAATCAAATAATGTAATATCTGGGTCTCTGAAAATGAAAGAAAATGTGAGAAACTTAACGTACATTTTCTCTGTTAACGAACGAAACTCACCAGATACAAAAGGAAGTCCCCCGAAATAAGATAGTTAGGGTCCCAAAAAAATTGGAAAGCATTCTAGACTCCTAAAAATGAGAATCCTAGGCTTAGACGGAAAGAAAAATGGAGCTAGAATGAAGAAACAATTTCTTACAAAAAGCCTACGAAACGTAATGGCATTTTTGTAATTTTGAGCAATTTTTAGAATTCACACAAGAGGGCTTTTTAAATAAAAATTTTGAGTATTTCGGGATTCTCAAAGGCCCTGAAAACCATAGAAACCCCCGGGACAATTAAAACCCCTCCTGTGGATGTTTTCCAATGTCGATGTGGTCGAACTTTGACGAATTCATTCGAGAAGGTTTTAGATTCGATTTGAGTGATTCTAAAGGCCTTTTACTAAATTGGGAACCTAAATTTTATAATGGAAAAGACGGTTCTCAAAAAGGAGCTAAAATGAGTTAGAAACGAAAATGCCAAAAATGAAGGGCAAAATTGGAATTTTTAAGAAAGTGAAAGCTTCTTGAACACACCTTAAGTTTCTTATTTCTTCTCCCCTCCATTTGCATGACCCATTCTGCCCAAAAGCCAGAGAAAACACCAGCTCTCTTAGGCACACCATGGAGGAGAAGAAAGGAGGAGAAAAAGCAAGGAAAAGGTAAGGAATTTCATGATTTTTCATGCTTTCTCCTTTCCAAACCTCTCCTTCTCCATTCCCCTTTCTTTCCTATGATTATAATGAAGCTTATAAATCTATTTTAAGAGATATATTAAGGGGAAAATTCGGATTTGAAGAGAGGAGCTCAAAGAACACAAGATTCAAGTGAGAAAAAGCAAGAAAACAAGATAATTTCTCTTCTTATGGTTGTCATCTTTGGTTCCCTCCTCCACCATTTCGCCCCACTTGACAAAACCCTAGGAGGAGATGATTTTTAGGTAGAACCAAGCATGAATCTAAGGAAAAAGGGTGTGAAAATTAAGAATCTGCAAAGGAAATTATCAAAAAACCATTAGATTTCAAGATGCAAATTCTAGGGTTTCAAGTGTTCCTTCTAAATTCTGATTTTGTGTGATGATTTCTAGGTCTAATTAAGAGTTTAAATGAGCTCCTAAGATTCCTAAGATGCTCCCCACATGCTTCCTCCTTCAAGAAAACAAAGAGAATTCCAAGGAGGCCAAAAAGGGGCATAGTCTCGACCAAGCAAGGTTGGGGTAGCTAGGAAGAGTTTTAAATTTTTCTAAGGCCATTCTTGAGTCATGTATGATGAATGAAGATGAAGGGAGGCCTTGGAAAAAATTTAGAACTCACTGAAAGTGATTTAGTGCCTTAGGTTCCATATTGTAGCCTAAAGACGTAACATGTTATTAGGCTCTTTGTTTTAATGGTGTGATGACTCCAAAAGCCTTAAAAGGAGACAAGAATCATATTTGAAATGAAAGAATGGAGCCTAGAATTTATTTGAGGGATGTTGCTTCATTAGGTGCATTTATGGACCATACTGCAGGTCATCGAGCAATTTAGTGTTTAACCAAGTTGTATGGCCTTAGAGATTGTTTCATGAACCTAATTGGCTTCCATAAATTATGTCTAGGACAAGAGAAACCATCTCCACAAATTTGTGGGTGTGTGGCTGAAAGAGGAGGCTTGAAATCCGAGCAAAAAGTGTGATTGTGTGCAAAGGTAGCTCTCTCCACCTTCTTTCATGTACGGATGTATGTTTAGCTTGTCTTAGAATGAGTGTATGTGTATTTTCAAGCCATGAAAAGTATACTAGCATGATTTTATATGCCATGATTTCATAATGTCATGTTATGTTTTCAAATGAATGTGTGATGTTTGTTGAGTTTGCTTGAGTATGGAGAGGCCAAGAACTCTTGACCATAGTGAGGATGAGCCAAGAACCCTTGAGATTGGTTAAGACAAAGTAAAGAGTTTCCCAAAAGCAAAGTGGGCTCCTAAGAGTATGGTTGAGTCCAAAGCTCTCAAAGAATGGGTGAGGCAAGTCCAAAATCCATGAGGAGAAGTGTGAGGTCAATCCAAACACTTGGTGAGCTCTTGAATGTCTTGTATGATGTGTTCACATGCCAAGCTTGTTTCTTAAATGTTCATGACTTCCATTTTATCCATGCATGCATTTTTAAGACTTGCTTTGCATATGTTATGTATGATTGAATGGAAGATGAGCTATTGGGATTCTTTGAATCTCATTCCCTCCTCTCCAATGACCAAATATGCTAGGTGGAGCAAATGGATGTGGACATGGGAGCCAACAACATTGAAGGAAGGAGATTGGCATCAATATGTCTAGTTTTTGCCTTTTTGAACCATAATGATGTTTCATGATGTATATTATTGTTGTAAATGGTCTATAACCCTTGAGAAATATATAATTATGATATTATGTGATGTAGAAATGAAAGAATATGTCATGTGAATGATAGCATGTGAATTGAGCATGTATGGAAAAGGTAGCGTCATGAATGAGTTTATGGAAATGTGTATAAGTGTGGGTTAAATGGCTAAAATGAGATGCATGGGGTTTGGGACCATTTGGGCAGCTTACACAAATCCTAAATGTGCTTTTAGACTTGCCCAAAAGGTTCCAAAGCCAAAGAAAAGCCATTTGGTAATGTTGGTATCTCATATGGAGACAAAATTGACCATAATGGAACCCTATATCACTTTTTGGCCAAATGAGTTGGTCTTGATCTAAAATTTGGCATGCAATTAGGTCTCATTGAGAGATTTTTGGAAAGATAAAGATCATAATTTTTGGAGGTCTATAGAATATTTGATGATTTTTTAAAGTTGGAAATTTTTATGGTTTTTGGTTTGCTACACTATTCATTTGGTCCGAATTTGCATTCTGTCACACAAAGGTCAAACGATGTCCAATTGCCATGAAATTTTATACAAACAAACTAGATAATCACAGTGACTTGTGCCAACTAGAAGCACCTCATTTGGAGGTCTAGAGAGGGAGATATGAATTTTTTAAATTTCTATCCAATATCAGTAAAATTGCCCGACTAGAAGTACTATTCCATTGAATTTTGAGGTCTGGGCTTGATGTACTAATCTGGAGATATTTTTCCTCTCTAGTTAATATCCACAAATTTCCATATTGGTATCATTTGCATAGATTTGATTTTTTTGGAATTAATTGGATATTACAGTTCCAAAATTCAGTCAGATCTTTGGACCATTTTGGATGTCAAACGCCCTCTGTTATGAATGTTATGACTTTGGGGTATATTTATTGTGATGTGGACATCCAACACTTTCTAGAATGACTAAGATCACATAATTTTGATTTTTCTAGATTTAGTTATGATTTTCCAAAGTTTGGTCAGAAAATAGAACAAATCTGGCCCAGAATGAACCTTCATATTCCATGCTCCATTTCGGTTTCCATGAGTTGTAGGCATGATTTTGTGATGCAAAGAATTTGTATTAATGTAATTAAATATGGGAAAGTATAGTATGTACCCATATGGCCCACAGAACTCCGAAAGAAAAATTTATACATAGCGCAATGCAAGGAAATGCCTTATTTTAATGCCATCTTCTCTTGTTCTTGTGTAATTCATGGCATGAGACTTAGAAGTAGTATGAGACAAAGCTAGAAATTTATGGTGTTACAAATAACCATTAGATTTCAAGATAGCAAAGTTAGGGTTTCTAGTGTTCCACTAAAATTTTATTTTGATGGAAGAGTTTCTAGGCTAAAATGAATGTTTATATGACCTCTAGAGATCCTTAAGAAGCTTTCCACATGCATCTCCATCAACAAAACAAGATAAACTCCTTGCTTTTCCTTCATGTACATAGCTTCGGCCTAAGCTAGAAGAAGCATCAAAGAGTGATTTTAATTTATTCCAAGCTTGGTTTTGAGTCATATATGATGGGAGAGGATGAGAGGAAGCCTTGGAAAATTTTAGAAGTCATGGATAGTGAGATGGTATCATAGGTTCCATATTATGGTTTAAAGAAGCAACAACTAGTTTAGCTCCTTAAAATGAAGGTGTGATGGCTCCAAGAGACTTTAATGGAGTCAAGAACCTTAAATGGATTGAAAGAATGGAGCCAAGATCATGTTTTCTCAAGGTTGCTTCATTAGGTGTATTATAGAATCATAATTGAGCCATAAGAACCACCTAGCTTTTGAAATAAATATGTGGCTTTAGAATTTGTTCAAAGAGTGTAATTGGCTTCCATATTATGTATTTAGGGAAAAGGAAATAAGTTCCACCTTCTTGTGAGTGTGTGGCCGAGGGAGAGGAACCGAGTTCAAGGAGAAAAGTGTGTTATTGTGACAAAGGTAGCTCTCTCTTCTTTCTCTCATGCATGAGTAGATGTTTATCTTGTCTTAGAATGTGTGTATGTATGTTTTTAACCATTAAATATGTTTTAACATGTATCTATATGCCATGGTACCATGATATTATGTTATGCATTCAAATGATGCCTTGTGAAATTGCTTTGGTTTGCTTAAGTGTGGTAAAGCCAAAAGTCCCCTAGCAATGGCGAGGATGAACCTAGAACCCTCAAGAATGGATAAGATAAAACCAAAAGTCTCCCAAGAGTGAGGCTTTGTCAAGAACCCTTTTAGAACATCGGTGAGGCAAGTCCAAAATCCCCAAAGAAAATGGGTGAGGTTAAACCACTTGCTTGGCAAGCCTATGTATGTCTTATGTGACTTCTTGAATGCTAAAAATGTTCCATGAATGATTATGAAAGCCATGATGCCCATGTATGCATTTTTAGATATGGATTTACATTCTTTATATATGGTTGAAAGGGAGAAGAGCTATTGGGATTCCTAGAATCTCATTCCTTCCTCCCCCATTGTCTAACTTGTCTAGGTAGACCAAGTGAGCCAAGGAATGGAAGCCACTAAGCATAAAGGAAGGAGATTGAAATAAAATTATGGAAATTGTCCATTTTGTAGCCATATGAATGGCATATGATGTAATCCAATGTTGCATATGATGTATGAACTCATGAACACTTGTAAATGTATAAATATATTGTATATGTATGAGAATTGATGTTATATGGATGTTGTAGCCACTTCTTGACATTGAATGACAAGATCTAGCTTATGTATTCTTGTGAATACCTTGGGGTGAGAGTGGGTTTGTAAAATCTGGGTTTGTGCACCTTTAAGACATGTTTAGTAGACTATTTTGGTGCTTTCCCACGTGCTCAAGTAACTGTGGTGTCTTAGAAGTGGATTTGGACCATTTGAGACCCTTATAAGACACACAAAGTGCCATTTTGCAATCCTAGATCACAAGCTGACCAAATGAATGAATTTACCCATGAAATTTGGCATGGATATAGATCTCATTTAGAGCTTCTTGGGAAGCTGAAGATCAAATTATTTGGAGCTCTGTGGAATTAATTATGAATTTTCAAAGTTGCCAAATTTTAGTTGTTCTGGTATGGTTACTATTCATATGGTCAGTTTTTTCTCCTATGTCATTCGAGCGTCAAATGGTGTCCCATGCTTATAAAATTTTATAGGCATAAACTACACATGATAAGATTTGTATGGCCATTAAGATCACCCTAATTGGATGTCTGAGTAAGGAGATACGAATTTGTAAAGTTCTGTGATAGTGCTAGTAGTGCCAGGAGAGCTTAGTTATTGTTCCATCAATATCTAGTAGCTATAAGTCCCTATTTTGATCTATGCTTATTTTTAGCATAAATTAGACATCTTTAGCTTTCCAAAATGGTATAATTTTCTTGATTTAGATTTTTTTAGAATTAGTTATAAGTTTTCAAAGTTCATGATAGAAAACTGGCACACTAACCCGAGGCTGCACATGCAATTTTTATGTATATGGTTCATGAGCTCGAGTTATTGGCCACTTCTTGAGATGGTTCTAAGTTTTATTTTTGTATTTAAATATGAGAATAAGATGGATGAGGTCATATGGCTCACGAGACATGAAATGAAAAATTTATCCATGATGTAACGCAAAATAATCCATTATTTTTATTATATTTTCTTTGAGAAAGTAGCTTGGCCAATGAATATGAACTAGAAATGAGATGAGATGAGCTATATAAACATGGTGTTACATTTTTTGATATCAGAGCAAAGGTTCAAGCACTTTGATGTAGGTTGTGGCTTACGAACATGAGTTTGCCTTTGTATATAAGTTTATTTCAGATGAATTGAGTGTGATGGTGGTGAGTGTGTTTCAATTTGATGCTAAAGTTTGCTAATGATGTTTCAGAACAATGGTGAACAATAAGAGAGGTAGGCCTTCTAGAGAGGCTCATGCAGAGGATAGAGCCGAGTCTAATGATCCAGTAGCTAGAGCCTTGCAGGCTATAGTGGCTTGCCTGGATCAGCAGCAAGCCGTAATTATGCAGTTACAAGAACGGCTTGCACAGAGAGACAGTCAGGGCCCTACACCTCCTCCTTCACAACCACCATAACACTCAGATTGTATCAAGCATTCAAGGGTGACTCATTCAGATCCACAACCACACATACAAATATAGTAGGTTGCTCAGACTCCACCCACTCAGACACCTCCAACCTTGGAGTAGCCTTCCACTAAATAGATTATAACACAATTCAAGAAATTGGGCCTCTCACCATTGATGGTGAGTTGAACATAGAGAAAGCCAAGGCTTGGATTATGTAACTTAAAAAGATATTCCTGGTGATGGAGTGTACTTCTAGAAAAAGGTCGTGATGGCCATATTCCAGTTAGAGAAAGAAGCAAACTATTGGTGGAGGAGCACTGAACCTATTATCAAGTCAAGGAACCTCTTGATTAACTGGGAGACATTTTTACTAGCCTTTTATGAACATTATTTCCCCAGTTCAATTTGGGATGAGAAAGAGTCAAAGTTTGTACTCTTGAGGCAAGCTGAAGGAATGTCCATGGACCAGTATATGGCCAAATTTGTTGAGCTTTCTAAGTATTCCTCATACTTATAGAGACATGATGACAAGCGCTGAAGAGTAGACAAATTAGAGAAAGGTTTGTTGCCAGAGATTAGGGACAGGGTAGTTCACAGAGAATTAGGAACTTGAATACCCTGGTTGAGATTTGAAAAGTTACAAAAGTGAATCTCAAGATGATACAGCCTACTTCTAGAGCTAGACCTCCCTTCCTTCAGCCTAAGAGGCCTAGAGAAGAAACACAGGCCACAGCAACTAGCAGGAGAGGTGGTAGAAGCCAGTGAAATAGAAGAGGCAAGAGAAGAAGGACTTAGTCCAGCAGAGGCAGTTTCACACCTACAGTATATCCTCAGTATGGCAGAAATCATAGGAATAGACCTTGTTACATAGGGCAAAATGTATGTTACAAATGTAGTAGGCCAGGGCATATGCCCAGGGATTGCACACAGGCTCTCCAGTAGTTTTCTCAACAGAGAGAGATGGCTCCTACACCCAGACCTCAGACCCAGGGTAGAGTCTTTGCCTGACACAGCAGGAGGCTAACTGGTCCCCGAGTCTGATCCCCCGAGTCTGATCTAAGGTATTATTAAGATTAATAATTTTTTTGTAACTGATTTATTTGATTTGGATGTTAGTCACTCTTTTGTATCACATGACTGTGCTAGGAGGTTGGGTTTGAGTATGTATACACTAGCATATGACTTGCATGTATCTACCCCCACAGGAAATAGAGCCATTACCTTCCATTCCTATTTGAATTGTGTGGTCCAGTTTAATTATTGTTATACTACCCTTGATTTAATACGTATGCCCCTTGTTGACATTGATTTGATTATCAGTATGAACTGGATGCCTGTAAATAATGAAACACTTGATTGTTCTCATAAATGTATTACTTTGCCTAAATGTAGAATTATACCTAGTATGAGGATTGAGTTATCTGTTATGATCACTTCCTAAGCTGAGAGGTCTCTAGAGCATTGTTGTTAGGGACACCTAGTTTTCTTTTCAATCTAGGCTGAGGTAGAAGGGGGTATAAAGGAAATTCCAATAGTGAGAGAGTTCCCATAAGTCTTTCCTAAAGAAATTAGCAAACTACCCCCAGAGAGAAAAGTTAAGTTTCCTATAGATATTGTACCTAGGGTGGGTCCAGTGTCCAATGCCACGTACAGAATGGCTCTCACTGAGCTAGTTAAGCTTAGGAAACAAATAAGCTAGCTAAGCTTAAGAAACAAATAAGAGATAGGAGCTCCAGTCTTTTCCCTTTATTAATGTCCTTCTCCTCTTTCTCCTCTCTCTTTTCATGGTTTTGGTGCTTTAAATGGTCATGTCTTATGGCTAGTTCAATAGAGGGAAAGAAGAATTTGGAGAATCTCTTAGAAGCTTGAGAAAGCTCTCTTTGCAAGTTTTGAAACAAGGCAAGATTCGTCTTGAATAACATGTTATCTTGCTTCTTCCATGAGAGTACCATTTCGGTCAAAGCTAGGGGCATATGTAGGAGATTTGATTTTGGTCTAAACTTGACGAAAATTAGGGTTTTGAAGCCTAAGGAATCATGTAGAAGCAATAGAACTCAAAAAGAACCAATAGATAATAAGTTATGGAAATTAGGGTTTTGATTGCACCTAGGGATTTATGAAGCTTTCTAGTGATGATTTAATTTGTGTGAGAGCATGTTTGGATTCTTAAGAGACCTAGGAAGCTTTATGGATGTCAAATTCCCTAAGAAAGCTAACAAAACTCCATAGGCTTCTAAATTGCTATATGGCTCAACCTAGAAGGGAATCACACATCTAGAGAGAGTTCTCTTTGATTCTAGGGATAGAAATGGTCTAAAAATGAATAATAGAGACCAAAGGAATTATTGGCATGAATTTAGAAACCATATTTTGAAAGTTAGAAGTTTAAGGTTCCTTTAGGCATAAAGAAGCAACTTGGTGTTTGGCTCCTTCAAATGAGTTTTTGATGACTCTAATGAGTTTAAATGGAGTCATGTGACTTAGATTGAGTGAGAAATTGGAGCGAAGATGATGAATTATATGATTTGCTTCATTGTGCCCTTGTATGGAACCGTATGCATGCCATAAGCTAGAAGTAGCTTGTGTAGAGTTTATGTAAGGCTAAAGGTGATTCCATTAATGCATGTATCTTGTTTGATGTGTCTAGGCCAAGCAAAACAAGCCTCTTCCAAGTGTGTGTGTGAGGTCTAACCAAGAAGCTAAAGAACCAAGAGAGAAATTGTGCTTATTGACTCATGGTAGCTCTTCATCCATTCTTGTATGCATTTCATGATTGTTTGATTATCATGGATTGCTTGTATGTATGCTTAAATCATGAAACATGCCTATAGTTATTGGTTTGATGCTTTGGTACCATTATACTTCTTAATTTTCATTTTAAATGTAAGATGGCTCTTGATAGGTGAGGTTGCGCCAAAAGTCCCTTGAATTAGGTGAGGTGAAACCAAAAGTCCCTAAGTAAGGGTGAGACAAAGCCAAAAGTCTCATGGAATAAGTGAGGCTACGTCAAAAGTCCTTGAAATAGGATAGGCTAATCCAAAAGTCTCATATAATAGGGTAAGGCTAGACCAAAAGACTATAAAACATGTTCTTGACATCAATAGATCTCTATGACTTTGTGAACATGTTTATCTTTGATACTTGAAAGCATTTGATGCATACTTGCTCTCTTTGATATGATAATATGCCATATATGCATTCTTGAAAGGGTGAATGTGTAATACCATATATATATATCATTTAATTTGTAGCACAATTGGCCTAAAACATCAATTTTCATAAAATTATTACTTTTCGCAATGGAAAATGCCAACATTATAGGTCAATTTTATTCATTTTCACTTAAATGAACCATTTGAGGTTACCAAACTCATCTCTCATCCATAACATACTTATTCAACTAGAAACATCACAATTTGAAGCATGCATTTCGGGTTTGGACCATATACAACAAAATCAACATTTTCCTTGCATTTCCATAGGTTCCATATTCTAACCCAAATTTTAGAAATTCATAACTTGAGTTAGAAAATTCCAAATCATGCAAATTTAGACTCTCTATAAATCTCAAGACATCATATAAATATTGTAAAAATTTCATATCAAAATAATATCATTTGGCCTATGAAAAGCTAATGGAATAGTAACTGGGTTTGATTTACGTCCTACAACAGACTAGCAAATTCAAAAATTCATATCTCACTCTACAGAGCTTCAATTTAGGTAGTCTTAGTGGCTGTGGAAAGCTTACAATGCCAACTATATTCTTGTAAAATATCACAAGCATTAGACTTCGTTTTCCTCTTTAAAGACACCAAAAACTAGACTAACTAAATGAACAGTACCATGACAATTTCTATATAATTTAGCTAACTTTGAAAAATCATAATAAATTCCACAGAGCTCCAAAAATAGTACTCTTTTACTCTAATAAAATATCTAGATGATATCTATATGTTTGCCAAATTTCATGCCAAAATTTATCCTACTTGTTCATATACACATGCATGGCAAGGCTCTAAAATGTCAAAATCATACATTCTTATTCATTTGGCTCCCAATTTGGTTCATACAACATATTTACATGCTTTTATATATGCTCAAAGGTTTACATCTCATACATAATTTATACAGACAATCTTTGACATCAAATTACATCAAAACTATCTTATTGTCAAAGTAATGTAAATCACACTCCTTGCCCTCTATTTTTGCTTCTTTGGGCTTCACCTAGACAAGAGTAGATGAAAAATAGGGGAGAGTGAGGTTTAAATAATCCCAATAGCTCTTTCACCCTTTCAAGTAAGCATTCATGGTATATCATCGTGTCAAAGAACACATGTATCAAACACTTTTAAAAACCAAACAAATCATGTTTCCAATATCACATAAATATGTCAAGATCAAGGTTAAGCTTTAAGGACTTTTAGTCTAGCCTCACCTTATTATTTCGGACTTTTGGATTAGCCTCCCCATTTTCTAGGGATTTTTGACTTAGCCTCACTCATTCTTGAGACTTTTGGCCTTGTTTCACCCATTCTTATGGACTTTTGGCTTCACTTCACCCATTTCATAGGACTTTTGGCACAACCTCACCCATTAAGTGGTATCTCACATTCAAAACACAATTCAAGAAGCATAATGGTACCAAAGCATCAAACCAATAGCTATAGACATGTCTCATGATTCAAACACACATACAAGCATTCAATAACAATCAAACAACCAAGAAATGCATACAAGAAAAGATGGAGAGCTACCTTGGTTCAAGAAACACACACACTTTGTAATGTCCAGGTCATAAAAATGACAGAAACAAAAACGTATTAAAAGCAAGTCCTCTGAAGAAAAAGAGTTAAGGTCAAAAAAAATTAGGATAATAATCTACACATCAAATAATGAAAATAGGAGGCTAGAGGTGCCCTGAAACTAAAGCCAAAATAACCAAACAGAATTGAATGAAATAGTTGCGAAACGTAATGGCATTTTCGTAATTTCTAAAATTTTTAAAATACTCACAAGAGGGCTTTTTAAATGGAAAATTTGAGCTCTTCAGGGTTCTCAGAGGCTCTAAAAACCATGGGAAGCCTCAAAAAAAGTTAAACCCCCTTCAGTGTACGTTTTCTAATAATAGTTGACCTAAATTTGACCTTTTCATTCAAAAAGGTTTTGTCTCTAAGTTGAGTGATTCTAAAAGCATTTTATAAGATTGAGGACTTAAATTTTATCATGAAAAAGATGGTTCTAAAAAAGAAGCTAAAATGATTCAGAAACAAAAATGCCAAGAAAATGGGACGTAATGGAAATTTTTAAGAAACAATTTTTAATTCTCTTTCTATATATGATATGCCCCACTTCTCTCCTCATTAGCTGACTTAACTTCTGTTAAAAACTAGGGGGAGACCAACAAGAAAGGGCGCACAAGGGAAAGCCAAAGAAGGAGGAGAAAGCTTAAGAAAAGGTAAGGAAAACCATGAAATTTCTTGCTTCTTCCTTCATTAAACTTACTCTCCTTCTTCTCCTCTTTTTTCCTATGGTTTTGTTGAAGTATTTAGTTTTTTTTTAGCCTAACTAGAGGGGAGAAGTTTGAATTTTGAAGGGAGAACCAAAGCAAAGGGAAAGGCTCTTAATAAAAGCTAGAAAACCATGGTAAACTTCTTGTTTCCATGCTTGCTTTCCTTACTCCCCTTTATGTATGTTTCAGCCACTCATAGGACAGTAAGGGAGGAATGAGTTTTGAACCAAACCAAGAGTGAAACATAAAAATTAGAGTGTAGGAAACAAGAACATGCAAGAAGAACAAAAAAAGAACCATGAATTAGTAATATGTGTAACCTAAGGTTTTAGTTGCACCTTGATTTGTAGGAAGATTTCTAACCATAATTTAAGGTGTCTAAGAGTTTGTAAGAGTTCCTAAGACACCAAGGAAACCTCCTACATGCATCTCCCATCAAAGAAAATAAAACAACTTCTATTAGTGCCAAGGAAGGCTAGGTCTTGGCCAAAAAGAGAAGAAGAACCAAGGGAGTGTTTTAATTCCTTCTAAGCCTAGATTTGCGTCATATATGATGAGAGAATATGAGAGGAAGTCTTAGAAAAATTTTAGAAAGCCTAGGAAATGAATGGAGGTGTAGGTTCTATAATGTTACTTAAGGAAGCAACCTATAGCTAGGCTCTTCAAATTGATTATGTGATGGCTCCAAAGAGTCTAAATGGAGTCAAGAATCGGAGATTAAAGGAAAGAATGGAGCCAAGATAATGAATTCTTAGTGTTGCTTCATTAGGTGCTTTATGAAACCATAATTAAACCATATGAGTGCCAAAGTTCTTCTAAAGTGTGTATGGCATCAGAGATTATTTCAAGATTGTAATTAGATCCCTATTGATGTATTTAGACTAAAGGAATCAAGTTCCACCTCCTTGTAGGTGTTTGGCCAAGGGAGAGGAAGAAATTCCAAGGGATAAAGTGTGTTCTTGCATTCAAGGTAACTCTCTCTCCATTCTCTCATGCATATTTAGGTGTTTTTCTTGTCTTTGAATTTGTATATATATGTTTATGCCTTGAAAAATATTTCTAGCCAATGTTTACAAACCATGGTACCATGATGCTTTGTATATGTTCTTGAAAGATGTTTTATGAATGTGTTTTGGCTTACATGAACTTGGTAAGGCCAAAAGCCCCTTAGCAAGGGTGAGGATGAGCCAAAAGTCCCTAAAAGTGGGTGAGACAAAGCCAAAAGTCTCTGGAAGAGTGAGGCTTAGTTAAAAGTCCCTTGAAAGTGGGTGAGACAAGTCTAAAAGTCCCAAGGGAAATGGGTGAGGCTAAACCATTTTCTTGGCAAGCCTATGTATGAAGAATAAGTCTTCTTTAATGTAAGAATTGTTCCATGCATGTGTATGAATTTCAAGATAGTCATGCATGCATTTTCAAACTTAAAATTGCATCCATTATATATGTTTGAAAGGGTGAAGAGCTATTGGGGTTCCTAGAATCTCACTCTTCCCCTTCCATTGCCCTAACATGTCTAGATGGACCAAGTAAGCAAAGAAATGCAAGTCACCACACTTGAAGGCAAGAAGATTGACAAGAGACTTGCTAAATGCTTGTATTGTGACCATTTTGTTGTCAAATGATGTAATCTTATGATGTATATAATGTATAACCTTGTGAACATACATGGATATGCGAAGTATGTATGAGAATATGAAGCATATGAATGATATGGAATGTTTTTGACATTGAAATACCAAGTTATATATATAAATTCTTTAGGTATAGCAACAAGTGGGAAAGTGATTTTGAGATGTATGGATATTTAAACCCTTTAGATATGTTTAAAGGACTGTTCTTATGCTCTCCCACATACTCAAGTGGTCTTGGAAAAGCTAGAAGCCAAAATGGACCATTCTTGACCCTTAAAGAGGCATAAAAATGTCATTTTGCAGCCCTATATCACAAACTAACCAAATGGATGAATTTCCCCATGGAATTTGGCATGCATGTAGGTCTCCTCTAGATCTTTTTGGGAAGCTAAAATGTAGATTAATTGGAGTTCTAAAGAATTAATTATGAATTTTCAAAGTTGCCAAAAAGCTGCCGAAATGGTATGGTTATTATTCATATGGTCAGTTTCTTTTCTTATGTCATCTAAGGGTCAAAGGGCATCCAATGCTCATGAAATTTTATAGGTATAAACTAGACATAATAAGCTTTTCATGGTCACCAAGATCACCTCATTTGGAGGCCTGAACAAAGAGTTATGAATTTTTAAAATTGTGAGATAGTATTAGTAATGCAGCAGTACCTTTGGTTTGGACTTATTTTTAGCCTCAAATTAACATCTATAGCTTTCTAGAATAGTATAGTGTGCTTAATTTTGATTTTTTTAGATTTAGTTATGATTTTCCAAATTTTGCACTTGAGATATACACAACAACCCGAGATTGATTCGATGGTTTTGTGTATGTATGCTACAAACTCGGGTTTTATGTTTGGTGATGGTTTTAAGTTGTATGAATGTATTTTAATTGGAAGATGATATGGGTGAGTTCGTATGGTCCATAGGATGAAAAATGAAAATTTTAAGTATGACGTAATGCAAAATAATGCAATATTTTAATTAAATTTTCTTTGAGAAGTTGCTATCCTAAGGGAAGGAAACTAAGAAATGAGATGGAAAAAGCTAGATAAATATGGTGTTACACTTTTTGGTATCAGAGTAAAGGTTCAGGCACTTTAATGTGGGTTGTAGCTTAAGAACATGAGTTGCCTTTATGTATAAGCTAATTATGGATGAATTAAGTGTGAAGGCAGTGGGTGTGTTTATATTTGATGCTAAAGTTTGTTAATCATGTTTCAGAAAGATGGTGAACACACGGAGAGGTAGGCCTTCCAGAGAGGCTCATACTAAGGATAGAGTCGAGCCCACTAATCCAATGGCTAGAATCCTACAAGCTATAATGGCTCACCTAGATTAATAGCAAGCCATGATTATGCAACTTCTGGAACAGCTTGCTTAGAGAGATAGTAAAGGGCCTACTCTTCCTTCGTGATAGCCACCACAACACTTAGATCGTTCTTAGCATTCAGGGGCAACTCACTCAGGTTCACAACCACAGATACAACAGATGTCTCAGACTCCACTAGCTCAGATGCCTCCAGCCCTTGAGTAGCCTTCTACAAGACAAATTATTGTATAGTTTAGGAGGTTTGGGCCTCCCACCTTTAATGGTAAGTTGAGTATAGAGAAAACTGAGGCCTGAATCATGCAGCTTGAGAAGATATTCAAGGTAATGGAGTGTACATTTGAGCATAAGGCCGTGATGGCCATTTTCCAGTTAGAAAAAGAAGTAGATTATTGGTGGAGAAGCACTGAACCTATCATCAAGTCAAAGAACCTCCCAATTAACTGGGAGACATTTCTGCAGGCATTCTATGAACAATATTTTCCCAGTTCCATCCAGGATGTAAAGGAGTCAGAGTTTGTGCTCCTAAGGCAGACTGAGGGAATGTTTGTGGACCAGTATGTAGCAAAGTTTGTAGAGCTCTCTATATATTCCTTCTATTTATTGAAACATGATAATGAGCGCTAGAGAGCAAATAAGTTAGAAAAAGGGCTGTTGCTAGAGATCAGAGATAGAGTAGTCCCATAGAGGATTAGGGACTTTAATGCCCTAGTTGAGGTTTGCACAGTCACTAAAGCAAGCCTCAGGATGATGCAAATAGTCCCCAGTGCCAAGCCTCCCCTCCTTGAGAACAAGAGACTGAGAGAAGAGACACAGGCCACAATTAGTAGTAAGAGAGGTGGAAGAAGCTAGTGGAACAGAAGGTGTAAGAAAAGAAGAGTTCAGTCCACCAAAGGCAGTTCCCCACAGTATGCAACTAGTGTGGCAAGAATCACAGGAACAAGTCATGTTATGCGGGGCAGAATGTATGCTACAGATGCGGTAGACCAGGGCACATAGCCAAAGATTGCACACAGCCTACCCAACAGAGGGAGATGGCTCCTACACTTAGACCTCAGACCCAAGATAAAGTCTTTGCCCAGACATAGTAGGAGGCTAGCAGATCCCTAAACCTAATCTAAGGTACTAGATTAATGATTTTTCTGTAATTGCTTTATTTAATTCGAATCATATGATTGTGCTAGGAGGTTAAGTCTGAGTATACATACATTACCATATGATTTGCATGTGTCTACCCTTATAGGAAATAGAGCCATTACCTCCCATACTTGTTTTAATTATGTAGTCCAGTTTAACTAATGCTATACCACACTTGACTAGATATGTATGCCCCTTATTGATATTGACTTGATTGTTGGTATGAACTAGATGTCTACAAATAATGCCACACATGATTATTACCATAGATGTATCACTTTTCCTGAATGTATAACTGTGCTTAGTATTGGGACTGAGCTAGCTTTTATAACCACCTCCCATGATGAGACGTCTCTAGAGCATGGTTGTCAGGGGTTCTTAGTTTTCTTTTCAATCCAGGCTAAGGTTGAATAGGGAATAGAGGAGATCCCAATAGTAAGAGAGTTCCTAAATATGTTTCTTAAAGAGATTAATGGACTACCCCTAAAGAGAGAAGTTGAGTTTGCCATAGACATTATACTTAGGGCAGGTCTAGTGTCTAAGGCCCCATATAGACTAACTCCCACAGAGCTAGTAGAGTTTAAGAAATAGATAGAAGAGCTTTTAGAGAAGGGTTTCATTAGACCAAGTGTCTCTACGAGGGGAGTTCCAGTTTTATTCATAAAGAAGAAAGATGTAACATCCAGTTTTTATAAAAACAACAGAAACAAATATGTTTTCAAAGTAAACCCTCTGAAATGAATTAGTTAAGGCCTAGAAAATTAGAATAATGATTTAGACATTGAGTAATGAAATTAGGAGGCCAGAGGTGCACTAAAATAGAAGCTAAAATAACCAAACAGAATTTAACAAAATAGCTACATAATGTAATGGTATTTTCGTAATTTTGGATAAATTTTAGAATACTCACAAAAGGGCTTTTTAAATGGAAATTTTGAGTTCTTCAGAGTTTTCAGAGACCCTAAAAACTATGGGAAGCCATGGGACAGTTAAAACCCCTCTGGTGTATGTTTTCTAATGTTAGTTAATCCAAACTTTGACCCTTTCATTTAGGAAGGTTTTAGCTCCAATTTGAGTGATTCCAAAGGAATTTTATAAGATTGAGGACCGAAATTTTATAATGGAAAAGATGGTTCTCAAAAAGGAGCTAAACCAAACTAAAAACAAAAATGCCAAGATTAAGGGACATAATTGAAATTTTGGAAACAATTTCTTAAACCTACCTATATATACCCCATGCCCCACTCTTCTCTTCATTGGGATCATTTCATTTCTACACTAAACTAGAGAAAGCACCAAGAGAGTGAGGTGCACAAGGGAGGAGAGAAAGGGAGAAGAAAAAGCAAGAGAAAGGGATGGATTTTCATGGTTTTCCTTAGTTTATCCTTAGCAAACTTCTTCTCCTTCTTCTTCTCTTCTTTGCCATGACTTTATTGAAGCTTTTGGATCTGTTTTGAGCTTAGACCTAAGAGGAAAATTCTTAAATTCAAGAGAAGAAGCTAAGCAAAGTGAAGAGCAAATAAAGGAAACCAAGAAAACAAGGTAATTTGCTATACTTCAAGCTTGATTCTTCTTATTCCCTCTCTTGTGTTGTTCGACCTATATATGAATAGCCATAAGGAGTTGAATTTATAGCTAAACCAAGAGTGAATCTTAGGAAAATGAGAGAGAAAAACAAGAATATGTAAAGGAAACAACAAAACAACTATTAGATTTTATGATAGCAAAGTTACAGTTTCAAGTGTTCCACCAAAATTTGATTTTGATGTAAGAGTTCCTAGGCCAAAATGGATGTTTGGATGAGCTCCTAAGATCCCCAAAAGACTTCTTACATGCATCTCCCACCAAGAAAACAAAACAAACTCTTTTAGTGCTCTCTTGATCCATAGCCTCAACCTAGGGAGGATGAAGCACCAAAGGGTAGTTTTAATTCATTCCAAGCTTGATTTTGTATCATATATGATGGGAAAGGATGAGAGGAAGCCTTGAAAAAATTTTAGAAGTCATAGATAGTGAAATAGTATCATAGGTTTCATATTATGACTTAAAGAAGCAACACCTAGTTTGGCTCCTTGAATTGGAATTCTTATAGGAGTTCTTTTTAAATGGAAAATTTGAGTTCTCTAGGGTTCTCAAAGGTCTTAAAAACCATGAGAAGCCTCAGGACAGTGAAAACCCCTCCGGTGTACATTTTCTAACATTGGTTGACCCGAACTTTAATTATTTCATTCGAGAAGGTTTTAGCTCTGATTTGACTGATTCCAAAAGCATCTTATAAGATTGAGGATCTAAATTTTTTATGGAAAAGATGGTTCTAAAAAAGGAGCTAAAATGAACCGGAAACAAAAATGCCAAGATTAAGGACAAAATGGAAATTTTTATGAACAAGTAGCTTCTTGAACACTCTTTAAGAGCCACGCCCCTTCTTCATCCTTCTTCACTAACTTTATTCTGCCCAAAAATAGAGAGGGAGGCCAAAAAATTTAGGCATGCAAGAGAGGAGAGAAAGGGATGAGAAAAACCCAAGATAAAGGTATGAAATTAATGGAATTTCTTAGTCTTTCCTTTAGCAAAGTTGTTCTTCTCCTTCTCCTTTTTCTTTCTATGGTTTTGTTGAAGTTTTTGGGTCTATTTTGAGGGCAGAACAGAGGGGAGATTTTCAAATTCAAGGAGAAGAAGCCAAGCAAAGGGTACCAAGAAACTAAGGTATTTTGCCATGCTTCAAGCTTGATGTTTCTTATTCTTCTTCTTATGTTGTTCGATCTATGTAAGGCCAGCCCTAAGGGGTTGAGTTTATAGCCAAACCAAGGATGAATCTTAGGAAAATGAGAGAGGAGAACAAGAATATGCAAAGAAAATAATAAAATAACCATTATATTTCAAGATATGAAAGTTAAGGTTTCAAGTGTTCTCTTAAAATTTTGTTTTGATTCAAGAGTTTCTAAGCCTAAAGGAGTATTTGAATGAGCTCTAGAGATTTATAAGAAGCTTCCCACATGCATCTTCCATCAAGAAAGCAAAGCAAACATACTTGGTGTTCATTTAGTTCATAGCCACAGCCTAGGCTAGATGGAGCACCAAGGGGTAGTTTTAATTTGTTCCAAACTTGGTTTTGAGTCATATATAATGGAAAAGGATGAAAGGAAGCCTTGGAAAATTTTAAAAACCATGGATAGTGAGATGTAGTTATAGGTTCCATATTACGGCTTAAGGAAGCAACACTTAGCTAGGCTCCTTGAATTAATTGTGTGATGACTCCAAGAGGCTTAAAAGGAGTCAAGAATCATAAATGGAGGGAAAGAGTGGAGCTAAGATTTTGTTTTCTTAAGGTTGCTTCATTAAGTGCATTATGGAACCATAAATGAGGCATAAGCATAACCTAGCTCTTGTAATGAATTTGTAGCTTTAGAAATTTCTCCAAGAGTGTAATTAGCTTCCATATTATGTGTCTAAGCCAAAGGAAACAAGTTTAGCCTTCTTGTGAGTGTGTGGCTATAATATCTAGTTCTTTGAAAACAAGAAAAAACGCAAGAAACGTAACGATGATTTCTCTATAAACGAACGAAATTCACCTGATACAAAAGGAAGTCCCCCAAAATGACTTAGTTAAGATCCCAAAAAATTTGAAAAGCATTCTAGACTTCTAAAAATGAGAATCATAGGCTCAGACGGAAAGAAAAATTGAGCTAGAATGAAGAAACGAATTTGAAGGAAAGGTGACAAAACATAAGGGTATTTTTGTCATTTTGAGCAAATTTTGGAATTCTCATAGGAAGGCTTTTTAATTGAAAGTTTTGAGTTATTTGGGGTTCTCAGAGACCCTGAAAATTATGGGAAGCCCCAAGATAGTTAAAACCCCTCCGATTGATGTTTTCTAATGACGATAAACCTGAACTTTGATGGATTCGTTTGGGAAGGTTTTAGCTTTGATTTGAGTGATTCCAAAAGCATTTTATTAAATTGGGAACCTAAATTTTATAATGGAAAGGTAGTTCTTAAAAAAGAGTGAAAATGAGTCAGAAACAAAAATGCAAGAATGAAAGGCAAAATTAGAATTTTTAAGAAAGTGGAAGCTTCTTGAACACTCTTTAAGTTTCTTGTTTCTTCTGCCCCTTCATTTGCACAACCTATTCTACCCAAAAATTAGAGAAAACACCAGCTCTCTTAAGCACACCATGGAGGAGAAGAAAGGATGAGAAAAAGCAAGAAAAAGGCAAGGAATTTCATGGATTTTCATGCTCCTTCTTATTCCAAACTTGTTCTTCTCCTCTTAAGCTTTCCTTCCTATGATTTTATTGAAGTTTTTGGATCTGTTTTAAGGGAAGAACAGGGGGGGAAATTCGAATTTGAAGAGAGGAGGCCAAGGAAAGTGAGAAACAAGCAAGAAAAGCCATGAAAATAAGGTAAAATCTTTATCCTATAGTAGCTATTCCTCCCCCCTTCTTCTCCCTATTTCGCTCCATATATGTAGTTGTAAGAGGGCTTGAATTTTGGGCAAAACCAAAGGTGAATTCTATTAATTTAAGGGAGGAGAGTAAGAATATGCAAGGAAATCCAAGTAAAAGCCATTGATTTTCAAGATAGTAAACCTAGGGTTTTATGGGTTCTCTTGAAAATATGATTTGATGTAATTATTTCTAGGCCTAAAGGAATGTTTAAATGAGTTCCTAAGATCCCTAGAGTCCCCCATATGCATCTTCTATCAAGTAAATAAAGCAAACATCCATGGAGGCCAAATGCTATATAGTCTCAGGCTAAAGGGGATGAGACACCTAGGGAGAGTTTTAAATTTTTTTAAGCCCATTTTTGAGTCATATATGATGAATGAAAATGAGAGAAAACCTTGGGAAAAATTTAAGAGGCCTAGAGAATGAATTAGTGTCTTGGTTCCATAATATGACCTAAGGAAGCAACATATAGTTAGACTCTTTGTTTTAATTGTATGATAACTCCAAGAGGCTTAAAAAGAGTCAAGAATCATATATGAAAGGAAAGAATGAAGCCTAGAACTCATTTGATGGATGTTGCTTCATTAGGTGCATTTTTGGAACCATAAAGGGCTTAATAGACCAAGTTAGTGTTTAAGGAAGATGTGTGGCCTTAGAATTAACTCCATGAACCTAATTGGCTTCCATAAATTGTGTTTAGGCTAAGAGAAATGATCTCCACCTTCTTGGGTGTGTGAGGTCAAGAGAAAGGACTCAAGACTCAAGGCAAAAGTGTGTAAATGCAAGCAAGGTAGCTCTCTATACCTTTTCTCATGCATGAATGTGTGCTTACATTGTCTTTAAGTGTGTGCAAGTATGTTTTAAGGTATGAAAAGTATTTTAGCATGAGCCTTTATTCCATGGTATCATGATGATGTTTTATGCATTCAAATGATGTTTTATATGCTTCTCTTGGTTTGCTTGAGTAGCCAAGAACCCTCTAGCCATGGTAAGGATGAGCCAATAACCCTTAAAGTTGGTTGAGACAAAGTAAAGAGTCTCCCAAAAGTGAGGTTGACTACCAAGAGTAAGGTTGAGTCAAAAACCTCTTAAAGAAAATAGGTAAGGCAATTCCAAAATCTACAAGTGAATGGGTAAGGCTAATCCACTCACTTGGCAAGCTTATGTATGACTTGTTCAAATGCCAAGAATGTTTCTTGAATGCTCACATATGTTAATATTCCATGCATGCATTTTCAAGGCTTCTATTGCATACTTTATGTGTGATTGAAAGGGAGATGAGCTATTGGAATTCTTTGAATCTCATCCCCTTCTCTCCAATGGCTTAACATGCTAGATGAATTAATTGAGCAAGGTAATGGAAGCCACCAAGCCAAGGAAAAGGAGATTGACATCTAAACGCATGAAATGGCTTAGTTATGTCTCTCTTGTAGCCATACACATGGCATATGATGTAATCCCATGATGAAATTGTTATATAATCATATGAAAATATGTAATTATCCAAATGTATGATATATGAATGAAATTTGATGGCAAGTGTATGAGATAACACATTTGGGGTATTGAATGGCAAGAACTAACATGTGAAATTTTATGTATTAATGGAAGTGGAATAGCCAAGTAAAGATGCATGAGGTTTTGAACCACTTAAGTAGTTCATACAAGTCATATTCATACTTTTAAACTTACCCAAGAGGTTCTAAACATCAAAGGAGGCCATTTAGACACATTTGGTATCCCATGTGGAGCAAAATTGACCATCTTGGTGAGCTATACCACTTTCTATTTAAATGATCTCTCCTTAGTCTGAAATTTGGCATGCATCTAGAACTTGTTGAGAGCATTTTGAAAAGCTAAAGTGTATAATTTTTGAAGATCTATAGAATATTTGATGAATTTTCAAAGTTGAGAATATTTCTGGTTTTGGTTTAGTGTACTGTTCATTTAGGTCCGAAATAAAACTCTGTCACTTATGGGGAAAATGATGTCCAATTGCTACAAAATTTTATAAGAAGAAACGTAACCTTCCCAGTGAATGGTACCAATTAGAAGCACCTCATTTGGATCTCTAGAGAGGGAAATATAAATTTTTGAAGTTTCTATCCAGTATCAGGTATCCAGTCATACCTATGCTACTATTTGATTGGTTTTCGAGACTTGGACATGACTAGACTAGTCTAATGTTATTTTTTTCTTCTAGTTAACATCTGTAGCTATCCAAATTGGTATCATTTTTATGGATTATATTTTTTGGAATTAATTAGACATTTTTGAAATTTATAGCAGAAATATATATTAGTACCAGTAGCCAGTTGGACCTTTGTACATTCTTTTATGTCAAACATGGTCTAGATGTTATGTTCATGACTTGAAATTATTTTTAGTGTAAAGTTAACACTCAAATATTTCTAGGAAGCTATAGCATGATAGATTTCAAGGTTTCTATAATTAGTTATGATTTTTCAAAGTTCAAGCACAGAATTTGGAAAACTGATCCAAGGCTGCACTAGTGTGTTTTGTGTAATTGCTCCCTTTGCTCGAGGCATGGACCATTTCTTGAGATTGCTATGAGTTGCAATTGTCCATTTAATTATGAGAATGAGATGGATGAGTCCATATGACCCAGGGGACACCAAAAGAGAAAATTTATCCGTGGTAAAATGCAACTTATCTATGAGAATTAATGCCATTATGTTGCCTTCTATAGAACAAGCATGAGATGAGGCATGGGAATTGCATGAATTGAGTCTTAAAAGTATGATGTTATAGTGGCCATGGGAGAGGAACTAAATTGAAGGAAAAAAGTGTGCAACTATGACAAAGGTAGCTCTCTCTTTTTTCTCTCATGCATGAGTGGATGTTTCTCTTGTCTTTAAATTTGTATATGTTTGTTTTAAGCTATGAAAAATGTCTTAACATGTATTTATATGCCATGGTACCATGATGTTACATTATGTCTTCAAATGATGCTTTATGTATTTGCTTTGGTTAGCTTGAGTGTGATGAAGCCAAGAACCCACTAGCCATGGTGAGGATGGGCCAAGAACCCTCAAGAATAGTTGAGACAAAGCCAAAAGTCTCCGATGAGTAAGGCCTAGTTCAAAACCTTTAAGAAAAATGGTGAGGCAAGTCCAAAATTCTTGAAAAGAATGGGTGAGGTTAAACCACTTACTTGGCAAGCCTATGTATGTTTGGTATGACTTCTTGAATGCTAGAAATGTTTCATGAATGACTATATGCACCATGATATTCATGCATGCATTTTTAGACTTGGATTTGCATTTTTTATGTGTCTTTGAAAGGGAGAAGAGCTATTAGAATTCTTAGATCTCATCCCTTCCTCCCCATATGTCTAACATAGCTAGGTGGACCTAATGAGTGAAGGAATGGAAACCACCAAGTCTAAAGGAAGAAGATTGACAACAAAGTGTGGAATTTTGCCATTTTGTAGTCATATGAGTGGCAAATGATGTAAACCCTTATTGTATATGTTGTATGACTTCATAAACACATGTAAACATGCAAATATGTTATGTATGTATGAGATTTGATGCCATATGTATGATATAGCATAAATTGGACAGTGAATGGCAAGAACTAGTATATGTGCTATTGTGTATATCTTGGGGTGGATGAGTGAGTTTATAATGTCTGGTTTTCGTTAAATGACAGAAATGGGCACATTTTCAAAGCAAGTCCCCTGAAATGAATTTGTTAAGATTCCAAAAAATTTGAGAACATTCTAGACTCCTAAAAATGAGAATCCTAGCCTCAAACGAAAGGAAAAACAGAGCTAGAATGAAAAATTAAATTTTGACGGAAAACTTACAAAACGTAATGACATTTCATAATTTTGAGTAATTTTTGGAATTCACATAGGAGGGCTTTTTAAATCAAAGTTTTGAATTCCCTGAGGTTCTCAGAGGCCCTGAAAACCATGAGAAGCCTCGGGACAATTAAATCCCCTCTAGTGGACGTTTTCCAATGTCAGTGTACCCGAACTTTGATGGATTCGTTTGGAAAGGTTTTAGCTCTGATTTGAGTGATTCCAAAGGAATTTTACTAAATTGGGAAATTAATTTTTTTAATAGAAAAGACGATTCTAAAAAAGGAGCTAAAATGAAGGAGAAACGAAAATGCCAAGAACAAAGGACAAAATAGGAATTTTTGAAAAAGTGTTTCTTCCTCCTTTATAAATAGGTGGCGTCTCACACTTTCCCTCATTTAGCTTCAGATTATTCTACCCCAAATCAGAAGAAAAACACTAGGAGAGTGGCGTACCAAGGGAAGAAGAAAAGGGAGAGAAAATCCAAGCTTAAGGTATGGAAATTTGCTTGTTTTTCATGCTTTCTCTTAGCCAATCTCTTCTCCCCTTTTTCCCTCTTCTTCTCCATGATTTTTTTGAAGTTTTAAAGACTTTTTTAAAGGAAGAATAGAGGGGAAAGTTCAAAATTCAAAGGAGTGAGCCAAGGAAACCAAAGAACAAGCAAGAAAAACCAAAAAAATCAAGGTATCATGCAATCCTTTCACTTGATCTTCCTCCTCCCTTCTTGATAAGCATGATTTTTATACATTTTAATTCTCCTAACTCAACCATTTTTATAATTACATCAGGTTTAATGGTCTTTGTTAGTTGAATAATTGAGTTTAATAGCCATTCTTTGCACTTTAAAAAATAATTTACAAAATCTTGGATTTTTAATGCATAAATTTCTATAGATAATTTTGTAGTTTTTCCTACTTAATTTTTTCTTTCCATTCTTGGTGTGCAGATCATTGGACTTTCTGAGTTTCATACATGGGATGGACTTCCACATGTGGCTCCACTTGTAGCAAACACACACTCATACATGGAGAAAAGAAATTAATGAAAAGAAGGTATATGAAGATGCATATGAGCATGCACTAGTTCTATGTGGCAAAGGATTCACATATGCAAGTTGGTCAACGTGATTTACTAATGAAGCTGCATGAAAGGAAGCTGCGAATAGAACATGGTTTATGAAGAGTGGGAAGAAGCTCCATGTAGAGAAAAACACACACACCTACGGGGTCATCAAGAAAACGTGTTGAATGAGGTCTAGTACAGCAGAGAAGAAGCAGCAAAACACATAAAGTCCAGAGCATAGAGAAGAAGAAAAAGGCTTGAAAGGTGAAGGAAGATAGAGTTGAGAACATGAACAAACAGCTCTCACATTACTCAAGGCTTGCATGGGCTCCAAACTCACCATTAACACGAGTTAAAGGAAGAAGCTGAGCTTACATGGAGCAGAGGAGAAGAAACACGTACAAGGTTATGGGTTAACAAGCAGAAAAATACACACACATGCAGAAACAAAGTAGAAGCAGCTTGAGTAGAAGCTTTTATGGAAAACTCATGAACAAGGTTGTGAAAAGAATGTGATTAGGGGGGTTGAAGCTAGGAGAGCTGGATAGAGCATGGAAGAGAAATGAAAGCAAACAAACGTGAAGAAGGGCAGCTGAAAATTAACGTTAAAAACATGATGAGAAATGAGCTGGAGAACAACGTTGAGTAGAGTGGGTAAAAGAAGCAAAGTGAGTAGTAGAAGGAGCTACAGTTTCAGCATGAAAAGATGAGAATGAAAAGAGAATAAAAACACTTAAGTTTGGGCTAAAGTTTAAGAAAAGCATGAGCTACATAGATGACTGGAAGCAACAAAGGAAAACTCTCATGTGATTTAAGAAACATACAACTCGAGTTCTACGTGGAACGTGAGCAAAATGAAGAGGAAGCACGAGTATAGATTACATACACACTTGAGCAAAACGTGGACTAGGTTTAAAAGAAGAAACAAGCATGCAAGAAGAGAAGAAGAAGCTACGTCAAGACAGCAGCAGAATAAAAATGCGAAAAGGAGCAACGTGAATGTAATAAAAGAAATAAAATAAAGCTCACATGGGAATGAAGTAGGGCCCACCTTATATACATATGATGTGGCTACGGGTAATGAGAAGGAATGAGATGGCCGAGCACATGAATTTGGCTGGGTCAGTAGCTAAAAATAGGCTGAAAACATATGATAAATTAATTAAGTATATGAAAGATTAAACAAATAATACATGCAGGTAGCATCTCATCCGTTGATTAAAAGCTCACCATCCCATCCATTGATTAAAAATGCAGCACCCATCATGGAATAAAACACACATCCATCGTCATTCGCATCGAGATGCAACCATATTCCATACCCACTCTAGCGTCCATCCCCACCATGCTGTAGCCATTTTCATCATCCATTTCCTCCATTTTCCTTCCACCTCCATGAGAGGTTAATTGAAGATTGTGATTAGCTTGGAAGACAACCTTGGTTGAAGCTTGAGTCCATCGAATAGCAAAGGAATTTTTGCTAAGATTTTCCCTTTTTCTTGCATTTTCCCTTTTCTTGTATTATCTTGGTTGAGGTTATATTTGATTGGGAATTTGTATTGTCTACAATTAGTGGCTAGTTAGACACTAATTAGGATATTGTTTGATTGATTATTTGATTAATTTCAATGCTAGATTTTCATTTTCCTACCATTGTCCAAGTGTGCAATCAAGGTGTTTGATGAAATGCTTATGAGAATTGGTGTACTTAATTGTCTAATTTGAGGATTCATTAGAGTTTGATTAGTTAATTAAACATCCTAGGTTGTTAATTCAGAGGCTAATTGGTCCATTAATCATCAATTCAAGTGTTCATTAAGCCTAATGACAAGAGTTAGCAATTTGATGCGGGATTGAAGTTTTAATTCAACATCAAATTGTTAGTTTCTTGAATCTTGCATGGTAACTTAAGATACAATTGTTGTGAACATAATTAGAGATTCTTAGACCAAAATTAATCACAATTGGATTAGGATAAGGATAGTGAAAACTAAGGGGCAAATCCAAAGCTAGTCACAAGCCCATCATTCAACCATAACTCATACAATTAGGTAGTATTTAGGAACTTTATTTCAATTTCATTTTAGATAGTTTAAGTCAATTAAAACTCCCTAAATTAGATAGTTCGAGGATCCTTTAATACTTAGAAATCCAATTAAACATTAAACTCCAATTCTAAGGGAGATGACCTAGGTTGTGCCACTAGCTATATATAATCCAACCTAATTTTATTTTGAGGGTTGCGTGACACAACCATCACTTCTCTTGTGCATATTTCGACCCATATCTAACCAGCCTTAGGGAGTTCAATTTTCAACCAAACCAAGGGTGAATCTTAGGTATTTGAGGGAGAAGAATAAGAATATGCAAAGGAAACAACAAACTAGTCATTAGATTTCAAGATGCAAATTCTAGGGTTTTGTGTGCACCTTCCCAAATCTGATTTTGTATGATAATTCCTAAGCCTAATTAAGAGTTTAAATAAGCTCCTAAGATCCCTAAGATGCTTCCCACATGCTTCCTCCTTCAAGGAAACAAAGAGAATTCCAAGGAGACCAAAAAGGGGCTGTAACATCCAATCCCTCCGTAAATGTGAGAAACACAATGCTCGGTTTCTCTGTAAACATCAAAAATAGGCCAAATATAAAAAGAAGTTCTCAAAATAGCAGGAATTGGGGCCAAATAAAATTATGATAAAATTTCAAATATTAGAAAAGGAGGATTTGAGTTTAAGATGCCCAAAAATCAGAGCCAGAAGAGCTCAGAAAATTTGTCGAAAGAAGTAGGAGCATTTTTGTAATTTTTGAAAAATTTTGAAAACTCACAGGAGGGCTTTTTAAATGGAAAATTTAAGCTTTTTGGGGTTCTCAGAGGCCCTGAATACCATGGAAACCCCTAGAACAATTGAAAGCCCTCCGGTGAGAGATTTTAGCTGTTAGTTGACCGAAACTTTGACTAAACAGTTCAGAATGGTTTCAAATCCTTTTTTAGTGATTCCAAAGGCAATTATTATAATTAAGAGCCTAAGGAGTATGATGGACAAGACAGTTCTTCGAAAGGAGTTGAAATGAGCCCAAACAAACAAAACTACAAAGAGGGACTAAATTGCAAATTTTAAAAGTTACTTAAATGAATCCTTAGGCTTATAAAAACATTCCACCTCTGGTCAGATCTCCTCACCAACTCTCCCACACATTAAAATAGAATTAAGAAGGGCTGAGAGTGGCGCACAAGAGGGGAGACCAAGGAAGGAAGAAGAAGCTTTGAAAAGTGTAAGTTTTAGCAACTTTTTCCTACTCCTTGCCTTATTAAACTTCTTCCCCTCTTCTTTCTCTTCCTTCTCATGGTTTTGGCATTTAATTTGGTGTTGTTTTGAAGGCAAAACAGAGGTGAAATTTTTGGATTTGGTGAGGGGAGGCTAGCCAAGTGAAGAACAAACCAAGAAAACCAAGAATCCAAGGTATTTTGCTATTTCCTAAGTTTAGGTCTTCTTGCTCCTCTTCTCTTCAATTCCCCCCATGTAAGACTAGCCATGAGGGATTAAATTTCTAGCCAAACCAAGAATGAATCACACGAATTAGGATGTGGGAATTAGAATATGCAAAGGAAACCAAGTAAAAGCCATTGAATTTCAAGTTTGCACAGTGTAGAATTCTTGAAGAGTTTGTAAAATCTGTTTTGATTCATGAATTTCTTAGGCTATGTAAGTGTTTAATTGAGCTTCTAAGACCTCTAGGAAGCCTCCCAAGTGACTCTCCCATCAAGGAAAAATTGGAAACCCCTTGAACCTTAAATGCTTCCATAATACCAATCTAGGCTAGAAAGAGTATTAAGGGGAAGTTTTAATTTGTTTCAAGCTTATTTTTTAGTCATGTAGGATAGAAGAAGATGAGAGGAAGCCTTGAAAAAATTTTAGAAGCCATAGATAGTGAGATGGAAGTGTAGGCTTCATAATGTAGCATAATGAAGCAACTCCTAGCTAGGCTCTTTAAAATAATTGTGTGATGACTCCAAGGAGTCTAAATGGAGTAAAGAATCATAGATTAAAGGAGAGAAGGGAGCCAAGATCATGAATTTTTGTAGTTGCTTCATTAAGTGCCTTATGGAAGCATAATGGAGCCATAAACTAAAGTAGCATCATGTAAAGTGTGTATAATGCCAAGGCTTATTCCCATGAGTAATTCATGTTTCTTTTGGTGTGTCTAGGCCAAGAGAAATGGTCTCCACCTTCTTGGGTGTGTGAGGTCAAGGGAGAGGAGTCAAGGCTTAAGGAAAAAGTGTGTAAATGCAAGCAAGGTAGCTCTCTCCATCTTCTCTCATGCATGGATGTGTGTTAGCTTGTCTTAGAATGTGTGTATGTATATTTTCAAGCCATGAAAAGTATGCTAGCATGATTTCATATGCTATGGTTTTATGATGACATATTATGTTTCATATGATGTTTTGATGTGTGCTTGGGTTTGCTTGAGTGTGGTGAGGCCAAGAACCCTTAGCTATGGTGAGGATGAGCCAAGAACCCTTAAGATTGGTTGAGATAAAGCAAAGAGTCTCCTAAAAGCAAAGTGTGCTCCCAAGAGTATGGTTGAGTCCAAGAATGCATTAAAGAATGGGTAAGGCAAGTCCAACATCCACAAGAAATTGGGTTGAGGCCAATCCACTTGCTTGGCAAGCCTTTGTATACTATGTATGACTTTCTTAAATGATGAAAATGCTTCTTGAATGTTCGCACATGTCCATATGATTATACATGCATTCATGAGACTTGTTTGCATCCATTATGTATGATTGAATGGGAGATGAGCTATTGGGATTCTTTGAATCTCATCCCCTCCTCTCCAATGCTCTAACATGCTAAGTGGACTAAGTAACTATGGCAATGGGAGACAACAACATTGAAGAAGAGAGATTGACATTCATATGTTTAGCTTTTACCCTTTTTGAATCATAATGATGTTCAATGATGTATATGATTATTGTAAATGGCACATGACCCTTGAGACATATGTAAATATGATATTATGTGATGTATACATGTATGGATATGATGTATGAAATTTAGAAATGAATTTGGGTATGTAATGCCAAGTTATGCAAATTGGAAGTTTCATGGAAATGTGCATAAGTGTGGGTTGAAGGGCCAAAATGAGATGCATGAGGTTTGGGACCATTTGGGCCACTCACACAAGTCTTAAATGTACTTTTATACTTTCCCAAAAGGTGCCAAAACCAAAGGAAAGCCATTTGGCAAGTTTGGTACCCCATATGGAACCAAATTTGACTATAATAGAACCCTATGTCACTTTTTGGTCAAATGTGTTAGTCTTGATCTGAGATTTGGCATACAATTAGGTCTCATTAAGAGCCTTTTAGGAATCTAAAGATCATAATTTTTGGAGGTCTATAGAATATTTGATGATTTTTCAAAGTTGGCAAAATTTATGGTTTTGATCTGCTGCACTATTCATATGGTCCGAAAATAAATTGTCACATGAGGCTTAAACGATGTCCAATAGCCATGAAATTTTATACAGAGAAACTAGACAATCACAAACTTGTGCCAATTGGAAGAACCTCATTTAGAGGTCTAGAGAGGGAGAAATGAATTTTTAAAGTTTCTGTCCAGTATCAGTAATCTTGCCCGACCAGAGGTATTGTTCTATCGAATTCTGAGGTCTGGGCTTGATGAATTGATCTAGAGATATTTTTTCCCTCTAGTTAACATCCATAGCTTTCCAGATTGGTATCATTTGCATGTATTGGATTTTTGTGAGATTAATTAGACATTTTCAAAGTTTTCTACAGAATTCTATGACAGTTCCAAAATTTAGTCTGACCTTTGGCCCATTTTGGATGTCAAACGCCATCTGTGATAGATGTTATGGTCTAGAAATATTCTTACTATAAAGTAGACATCCTAAGTTTTCTAGAATGACCAATATTGCATGATTTTGATTTTTCTAGATTTAGTTATGATTTTTCAAAATTTGGTTAGAAAGTGCAGCAATTCTAGCCGAGAATGAACCTCCATATTCCATACTCCATTTCAGTTTCCATGAGTTATGGGCATAATTTTGAGATGCAAATGAGTTGTAATGATGTAATTAAATATGAGGATGTATAGTATGAACTTCCATGGTTCACGTTACACCGATTGCAAATTTTTAGATATGACGCAACGCAAAAATAATCCCATTTTCCTTGCTTTTTCTATGGGAAATCTATATAGTTCATGATATTATGCCATTTAAAAGCATGAGATGAGCTAGAATTTATGGTGTTACAGGGGCTATGTCTCGGCCAAGCAAGGATGGAGTAGCTAGGGAGAGTTTTAAATTTTTTCAAGCCTATTTTTGTGTTATATATGATGAATGAATATGAAGGGAGGCCTTGGAAAAAAATTAGAACCCATGGAAAGTGAATTGGTGCCTTAGGTTCCATATTATGACCTAAAGAAGAAACATGTAGTTAGACTCTTTATTTTAATTGTGTGATGACTCCAACAGGCTTAAAAGGAGTCAAGAATCATATTTGAAAGAAAAGAATGGACCCTAGCATTTATTTGAGGGGTGTTGCTTTATTAGGTGCATTTATAGGCCATAATGGGATTTGTAGAACAACCTAGTATCTAAGCAAGTTGTGTGACCTTAGAAATTATTTCATGGACCTAATTGACTCCTATAAAGTTTAGGCCAAGAGGAAGCATCTCCACAAGTTTATGGGTGTGTGGCAGAAGCAAGGGAGGGAATTTCATAAGGAAAAGTATGTGATTGTGTGCAAGGTAGCTCTCTCCATCTTCTCTCATGCATGGATGTGTGTTTAGCTTATCTTAGAATGTGTGTATGTATATTTTTAAGCCATGAAAAGTATGCTAGCATGACCTTATATGCCATGATTTCATGATGACATATTATGTTTTAAATGATACCATGATGTTTGTTTGAGTTTGCTTGAGTGTGGAGAGGCCAAGATCTCTTAACCATGGTAAGGATAAGCCAAGAGATTGGTTGAGACAAAGCAAAGAGTCTCCCAAAAGTAAAGTGGGCTCCCAAGAGTATGGTTGAGTCCAATAATCTCTTAAAGAATGGGTGAGGCAAGTCCAAAATCCATGAGGAAAAGGGTGAGGCCAATCCATCCTTTTGGCAAGCTCTTAGATGACTTGTATGACTTATTCACATGCTAAGCTTGCTTCTTGAATGTTCATAACATCCATTATATCCATGCATGCATTTTCAAGGCTTGCTTTGCATATATTATGTATGATTGAATGGGAGATGAGCTATTGGGATTCTTTGAATCTTATTCCCTCCTTTCCAATGATCTAATATGCTAGGTGGACCTAAAGAGCAAGGCAATGAGAGTCAACTACATGAGAGATGAAGTAATGACATTGAAATGTGAAAATTTTATTACTTTAAGGCTATGAAAATGGCAATTGATGTATTTAATAGATGTATATGTAGTATAATGTTATGAACATATGTAATTATGATATTATGACATGTACTAATGAGAGAATATGCTATGTGACCACTAGAATGAAATTTGGACATGTTATGGCCTTGTAGCTTCTTTAATGATAATATGGAATTATGCACAAGTGTAACACCCTAAAATTAATTAAGGTATTAATCATGGATTTAGGTTAATTAAGAATAATTAATATGGAATAATCGGGTAAGTTAAGTGAATGAAAGTTTTAGAGAGATAAATTATTAATATGAGTTGAGAATTAATTGGGATAGAAACTTTATCTAGACCTAAATTAATGTAGGAGATCATGATAAGATGCTAATGGAGGCCCAATAAGTTAAGTGCAGGCCCAATCTAATTCAATGTAATAGAGGCCTAAGATCCACCTTGTATAGGCTCTTAGGAATGGCCCAATAAACTTTGTGCATACTCAAAACAATAGAGTTTTCAAAACTAGGTCTGGTCTAACAAAATTCTACAGCCCAATACCTTAAAACTGGCCCAACAAAGCTAAAATCTGAAGCCCATTTGGAGTTAGACCTTAAAGCAACCCATGACCCACCTTAGACCCAACTTAAACCCAATTAAAACCCTAAACACTTGAGCCTCTTCCTCATATTTGCTGAAACACAAGAGAGAAATTCGGAGGTTTGAAGGGAGGCTAGGATTTGGGGCAAGAAATTCATCATTTCTCATATTTAGAGCAAGATTCAGCCAAGGTAATAGTTATATAACTTAATCCCCTCATCTTTCTCTTTAATTTGGCCTAATTAGTTTTTCATTTGGAGTATTTTCACCCACACGTAAAAATCTGAAACTTGCAATTTGATGTTTCCATGGTGAAAATTCATAGGTTGAGGTTGGGGCTGACATTAGGTAAGTATAAACTTTTCTTTTTGAGGTATTTCTATTGGTTTGAGACCCCAATGATTGGATTATAGTATGGGTATTAATTTTGTACGAATTTGCTTAGGATTTTGGGTGAAATATTGAAGTTTCTGGTAGAGGACATTTCAATCCGAATTTGGAGACTTGTAATGGTTGGGTAAGTGTTCCCTAGGTAGTCATTAGCATTTAAATTCTTTGGGTACTTGTTGCTACTGTAAATGATGAATTAAAGTAGTAATTCTCTAATGCTATGGTTATAGGGAGATTTTTTGTACCATTAGTGGCTATTGCAAATTGTCTACAAGTGAGGTATCCAGGACTATATTAATTCCATGCTTATATCTATTTTAATTTCATATTTGTTGTACATGAATGATTTGAAATATTGAATGAATTGGTTGGCTATCTATTGTATTATGATTGGACCTTGCGAGTCCATGGTGGAGCTATGGTATGGCTGTCACCCGTACATGTGCTTCGATCGGGCACTGGGTTATGATCAAACCCTAGATGCACTAAGCCCTGGTAGTGCTCAATGGGGGGTAGGTGCTATGGACGGGCCTCTCCCGATGTTATTGGCCTTTAACATGTGGAAATATGATTGCTAGTATGAGATAGTAACCATGATAGTCTAATTGTTTCATTTACTGATATGACTGGTATGCTTTTTGATGCTTATGTGAAATTATGCATATATGTTAATTAAACTGAAATATATGATGGAATTGCCTTGGTTACTGAGATTCACATCTCACCCCATTTTATGGGATTAATATTGCAGGTGAAGGTTCTTTGGGTAAGGATAAGGGGAAGCAAGTGAATGAAAATCCATGAGTTCCAACCATGTTGGGAGAAGGTTACACTTAGGCTGATTTATTTAGGATAGATGTTAAATTTTGTATTCCTTTTCGTATAGCATCATATGCAATCATGTTGCCAAGTGTAGGCTCTTATATATATTGCTTACTTAAGATGTATTTATTAAGGAGTTAGGCCTTATCTTAATTTGATATTGGATGTATGAACTCATAACACCTGATATATGAATGTTACTGAATTTATAGTATGGTATATTGTTGGAAATATAATTATGTGATGTATTAGATATTGATATGAACCATGGATGTATGAAATCTCTAGTGGAATATGTAATGAATGTTAATTATCGATAGTGCATGAATTCTTGTTGTTAATACTCTATGGACTTGCTGATATTAGGTAGTTCGAGAAGTGGAAATTTACATTTAAGTTTTGAATTGGTAATGGTAGAATAACTGGGTGAATAGAGTAGATAAATATCATTAGAGTCACGTAAAATGAGAGGAAGGGGTCCTAGGGTGTTTCTAAGATGAGAATTAGAGTATATGGGATGAAATTTGGGAGATGTAGTTATAGGAGGGAGTCACGCTATGGCTAAAAAGGCCACGTCGTAGCCAAATGAGTGACAGAGGCGAGGGGTGCCGCCACATGAGAAATCTCGCTGCAGCGTAAGCAAAGAAAATTTTTCTGGGGAGTAACAGTGGCGAGGAACGCTGCGACTTGAGGAATCTCGCACACGACTCAATGTGAAAAAAATCGCCCAGGAGGATAGCAGAATGAAACCTCGTCACGACGCTTGTTGAGGAAACAAAGTGAGGCATGTCCAGTAGCGTGTCTCTCCACGGCATGAGTGTATTCTGCTTAGGCAAGGATCATGGGATTTAGAATAGTAACTCCAGGAGGCATATCCGCCGCGGCACCATGTAGGCCGATCGCGGCGATGGTCCAACTTCCCGCAGTGAATTTCGCGAAAGTTGCCCAATGGTTCCCGAGAGTAACTTAGCCGCAACATGAAAGGTCGAGGCCACGGTTCAGGTCTCCAAACTCCTACCTTTAGCCTAAAAACCCTAGTTTTCTTCAATGGTAATGCTTGGGAATGATATAGGAACACTTATGGGAGGTTTTTGTGTGTTTAAATTGATGGATGGATGAATCATAAATCCCTCATGATAGTATGATCTCTTTTATGCATTTTCATGTTGTGGTTGTTTATTGATGACCCTAACAACAAGGTTCAAATTTTTCCTATATTTTCTTAATGTAATAAATTGTAACAACTCCAAACCTTGATCATTAATTATTAATCGCATATTTGACCATAATTACCAAGTGTAGAAGATAGGGTTGTCACAATAAGTGTGGATGAGATGGCCAAAATGAGAGGCATGGAGTTTGAGACTATTTGGGCAGCTTACACAAGTCTTAATCATGCTTTTAGATTTGCCCAAAAGTTACCAAACCCTAATGAAAGCCATTTGGTTACTTTGGTACCCTATATGGAGTCAAAAATGACTATAATGGAATCCTATATCACTTTTTAGCCAAATGAGCTCTTCTTGATCTAAGATTTAGCATAAAATTAGAGCTTGTTGAGTGCTTTTTGAAAAGCTAAAGAACATAATTTTCGGAGGTCTACAGAATATTTGAGGAATTTCCAAAGTTGGCAATTTTTCTAATTTTAGTCTGCTGCACTATTCATTTGGTCTAAAAATGAAATCTATCACACAGGCCTCAAAAGATGTCCAATTGCCATGAAATATTATACAAATAAACTAGACATTCACAGTGACTTGTGCCAACTACAAGAACCTCATTTGGAGGTCTAGAGAGGGAGATATGAATTTTTAAAGATTCTATCCAGTATTAAGACCCTTACCCGACCATAGTTACTGTTCCATTGAATTCCAAGGTCTGGGCTACTTGAGGTAGTCTGGAAATATTTTTCTCCTCTAGCTAATATCCATAGCTTTTCATATTGGTATCATTTGTATGGATTGGATTTTTTTGAAATTAATTGGATATTTTCAAAGTTTGCTGCAGAAATCTGTGACAGTATTAGTGATAGTTTGACCTCTGGAACTTTTTGGATGTCAAACGTCCTCTGTGATAGATTTTATGGTCTAGACATATTTTTAGATGAAGTATACATCCAAAGCTATCCAGGGTGGCCAAGAATGTATGATTTTGATTTTTTTAGAATTAGTTATGAATTTTCAAAGTTTGATCAGAAAAGAGGCCAATTCTGGCCGAAATTTAATAGGAATATTTTAAGCTCCCCTTCATGATTCTTGAGATGTAGGGCACATTTTATGATGCATATGAGTTGTATTCATGTAATTAAATATGAGAATGTATGATATGAGCTCACATAGTCCACGTGGCACCGAATGGAATTTTTAAATATAACACAACGCAAAGAAATTCATTATTTTTATCCCTTTTTTCATACACCCTCATGGAATTTAATGATGCGAAGCATATGAGTATCATAGAATAAGCTAGAAATTATGGCGTTATAGAGTTTATGAAATCTAGGTTTGTGCACCTTTGGGACATATTTGGTAGACCATTTTAGTGCTTTCCCACATGCTCAAGTGGCCATGGGAGTTTTGGAACCAAAATTGACCCTTTTGGAACCATTCAAGAAGCATAAAAGAACAATTTTGCAACCCAATGTCAAGATCTAACCATATGAATGGATTTGCTCATGAAATTTGGCATGCATATAGATCTCATCTAGAGCTTTTAGGGAAGCTAAAGATCATATTATTTGGAGCTCTGTGGAATTAATTATGATTTTTCAAAGTTGCCATTTTTCTGTTGTTCTGGTATAAGCACTTGTCATATGGTCAATTTCTTGTGCTATGTCATTTGAGGGACAAATGGTGTGTTTAATGCTCATGAAATTTTATATACATAAACTAGATATGATAAGATTTCTATGGCCACTGAGATCACCCTAATTGGACATCTGAGCAGGGAGATATGAATTTGTGAAGTTTAGGGATAGTACCAGTAATGACAGGCAACTTTGGTTATTACTCTATTGATTTTCAATAGCTAGGCATCCTTTTTGTGATTTGAATTACTTTTAGAATAAAGTAGACATTTGTAACTTTCTAGAATGGTATAGTGTGCTTGATTTATATTTTTTTAAAATTAGTTATGATTTTTCAAAGTTCACGACAAAAAACTAAAATGCACACCTGAGGCTACACACATTATTTTCAAGTGCATACTCCATTAACTCGAGTTCTTGGCCACTTCTTGAGATGGTTATGAGTTATATTGGTGTATTTAAATATGAGAATGAGAGGGATGAGTTCATAAGGTCCACATAACATAAAAAAAAAAGAATTTACCTATGACATAACACAATTTAAATGTATTTTTTATGGCTTTCCTTGGAATTCTTGCATTATGCATGGAAGGAAGCCTAGAAATAAGATGAGATGAGCTAGAGAATTATGGTGTTATAGAGGATGGGCATGTAAGAAAGATTAGATCCCAAATATCTCAGGGTAGCACTCTAAACTTCAATCTGTCTGAGGATGGGCTAGTGAAATATAAGAATAGACTGTATATGCCTAAGAATGAAGAAATCAAAGAAAGAATACTAGATGAGGCACACAAGAGTAAGTATACCATTCACCTAGGCAGTAACAAAATGTTCCATGATTTGAGAAAGATATTTTGGTGGCTTGGGATGAAAGTAGACATAGTGGAATACGTCTCTCGATGTTTAGTGTGTCAGAAGGTTAAGATAAAACACTAAAGGCCAGCTAAGTTACTTTAGCCCCTAAATATTCCTAAGTGAAAATGGGATAGTGTAGTAATATATTTTGTCATGGGTTTACCTAAGACATCATCAAGGCATGATGCCATATGGGTAATAATGGATAGATTAATAAAGTCAGCTCATTTCTTAGCAATGAAAGCCACTTATACCCTAGATAAATTAGCCCAGCTATATATCTGGGAGATAGTGAGGCTACACAGGGTGCCTAGAGGCATAGTATTAGATAAAGATCCTAGATTCACTTTGAACTTTTGGAGATCATTATAGGATGCTCTAAGAACCAAGTTAAGATTTAGCACAGTCTATCACCCTCAGATAGATGGGCAAACAGAGAGAACTATCCAAATCCTAGAGGACATATTGAGGGCATATGTATTAAAGATGAAAGAAAATTAGGATACATACTTGCCTCTAGCAGAGTTTACCTATAATAATAGTTATCATGCTAGTATTCAGATGACACCGTATGAGACATTATATGAGAGGAAGTGTAAGTCCCCAATCTATTGGGTTGAGCTTGGAGAGAAAGGCCTAATAGGCCCAAAATTAGTGGACCAAACCTCTAGAAAAATTGAGACCATAAGAAAGAAACTCCTAACGACACAAAGTAGATAGATGTAAAAAGCCATTAAAGTTTAAGGTAAGGGACCATGTTTTTATTAAAGTGTCTTCAGTCATGAGAATAGCTAGATCCATTAAGAGTAAAAAGCTCAGTCCAAAATACATAGGTCTGTTCCAAATTCTTGACAAAGTAGGACCTGTGGCCTACAGACTTGCCTTCCCTCAAACCTGAGCCAAGTACACAGTGTATTCCATGTATCCTAACTCAAGAAATGCTAGGCTGACCTCTCACATGTCATAGAATATAAAAATGTACAATTACAGGATAATTTGTCTTATATAGTATTACCAGATCGAAGGTGGATGTTAGACTCAAATAATTACGAAATCAGATGATACCATTGGTTAAAGTGGTTTGGAAGGGGTTATCTCCAAAGAAGCTACCTGGGAGGTAGGAAAGGAGATGAGAAAAAAATATCCAAAGCTCTTCACATGAGGTATGTTATTTAAATTTCATGGATGAAATTTTATTTAAAAGGAGGAGAAATGTAATATCCGGGTTCATAAAAAGGACAGAAACAAACACATATTAAAAGAAAGTCCTCTGAAATGAAAGAGTTAAGGTTTAAAAAAATTAGCATAACAATCTACACATAAAATAATGAAAATAGGAGGCTAAAGGTACCCTGAAACCAAAGCCAAAATTACCAGGCAGAATTTAACAAAATAGTTGTGAAACATAATGACATTTTTGTAATTTCAGGCAATTTTTAGAATACTCATAGGAGGGATTTTCAAATGGAAAATTTTAGCTCTCTGGGGTTCTTAAAGGCTCTGAAAACCATGGGAAGCCCGGGACAGTTAAATCCCCTCCAGTGTATGTTTTCTAATGACAGTTGACCCAAACTTTGACCTTTTCATTTGGGAAGGTTTTAGCTCTAAATTAAGTGATTCTAAATGCATTTTATAAAATTGAGGACCTAAATTTTATGATGCAAAAGTTGTTTCTCAAAAAGTAGCTAAAATGAATCAGAAACGAAAATGCCAAGAAAATGAGACATAATGGAAATTTTTAAGAAACAATTTTTAATTCTCTTCCTATACATGCTTCTCCCCATTAGCCGACTTAACTTCCGTTAAAAATTAGGGGGGAGACCAGTAAGAAAGGGGGCACAAGAGAAAGCCAAAGACAGAGGAGAAAGCTTAAGAAAAGGTGAGCAAAACCATGAAATTTCTTGCTTCTTCTTTCATTAAACTTTCTCTCTTCTCTCTTTTCCTATGGTTTTGTTGAAGTATTTAGTTTTGTTTTAAGCCTTAACCAGAGGGGAGAAGTTTGAATTTCAAGGGGAGAACTAAAGCAAAAGGAAAGGCTTTTAAGAAAAGCTAGAAAACCAAGGTAAACTTCTTGTTTCCATGCTTGCTTTCCTTGCTCTCCTTTATGTATGTTTCAGCCACTCATAGGACAACAAGGGAGGAATGACTTTTGAACCAAACTAAGAGTGAAACATAAGAATTAGAGTGTAGGAAACAAGAACATGCAAAGAGAACAAAAAAAGAACCATGAATTTGTAAGATGCCTAACCTAGGGTTTTAATTGCACCTTGATTTATAGGAAGATTTCTAACCATAATTTAAGGTGTCTAAGAGTTTGTAAGAGTTCCTAAGACACCAAGGAAACCTCCTACATGCATCTCCCATCAAAGAAAATAAAACTACTTCTATTAGTGCCAAGGAAGGCTAGGTCTTGGCCAAGAAGAGAAGAAGCACCAAGGGACTGTTATAATTCCTTCTAAGCCTAGATTTGCATCATATATGATGGGAGAGTATGAGAGAAAGTCTTGAAAAAATTTTAAAAAGCCTAGGAAGTAAAATGGAGGTGTAGGTTCCATAATGTGACTTAAGGAAGCAACCTATGGTTAGGCTCCTTAAATTCATTGTGTGATGGCTCCAAGGAGTCTAAATGGAGTCAAAAATCATAGATGGAAGGAAAGAATGGAGCCAAGATCATAAATTCTTAGTGTTGCTTCATTAGGTGTTTTATGGAACCATAATTGAACCATATGAGTGCCAAAGTTCTTCTAGAGTGTGTGTGGCATTAGATATTGTTTCAAGAGTGTAATTAGATCCCTTTTGATGTGTTTAGACTAAAGAAATCAAGCTCCATCTCCTTGTAGGTATTTGGCCAAGGGAAAGGAAGAAATTCTAAGGGATAAAGTGTGTTATGGCATTCAAGGTAGCCCTCTCTCCTTTCTCTCATGTATCTTTGGGTGTTTTCTTGTCTTTGAATGTGTATATGTATGTTTATGCCTTGAAAAATACTTCTAGCCAATGTTTACATGCGATGATACCATAATACTTTGTATATGTTCTTGAAAGATGTTTTACGAAAGTGTTTTGGCTTGCATGAACTTGGTGAGGCCAAAAGCCTTTTAGCAAGGGTGAGGATGAGCTAAAAGTCCCTAAGAGTGGGTGAGACAAAGCCAAAAGTCTTTAGAAGAGTGAGGCTTAGTCAAAAATCCCTTAAAAGTAGGTGAGGCAAGTCCAAAAGTCCCAAGGGAAATGGGTGAGGCTAAACCATTGTCTTGGTAAACCTATGTATGAATGTCTTCTTGAATGTGAGAATTGTTCCATGTATGTGTATGAATTTCAAGATAGTCATGCATGCATTTTTGGACTTGTAATTGCATCCTTCATATACATTTGAAAGGGTGAAGAGCTATTAGGATTCTTAGAATCTCACTCTTCGCCCTCCATTGCCCTAACATGTCTAAGTGAACCAAGTGAACAAAGAAATGCAAGTCACCACACTTGAAGGCAAGAAGATTGACAAGAGATTTGCTAAATGATTGTATTGTGACCAATTTTTATTGTCAAATGATGTAATCTTATGATGTATATGATGTATAACCTCTTGAACATACATGGATATGTGAAGTATGTATAAGAATTGGAAGCATATGAATGATATGCAATGTTTTTGACATTGAAATGCCAAGTTATATATATAAGTTCTTTGTGTATAGCAACAAGTGGGAGAGTGATTTTGAGATGTATGGACATTTAAACCCTTTTAGATATGTTTAGAGGACTGTTCTTATGCCTTCCCACGTGTCAAATGGTCTTGGAAAAGCTAGAAGCCAAAATGGACCATTCTTGACCCCCTAAAGAGGTGTAAAAATGCCATTTTGCAACCCCTATATCACAAACTGACCAAATGGACGAATTTCCTCATGAAATTGGGTATGCATGTAGGTCTCCTCTAAAGCTTTTTAGGAAGCTAAAATGCAAATTAATCGGGCTCTAGAGAATTAATTATGAATTTTCAAAGTTGCCAAAAAGCTATTAAACTGGTATGGTTACTATTCATTTGGTCAGTTTATTTTCTTATGTCATCCGAGAGCCAAATGGTATCCAATGCTTATCAAATTTTACAGGTATAAACTAGACATAATAAAATTTCTATGGTCATTGAGATCACCTCATTTGAAAAATCAAGAAGAGAGTTATAAATTTTTAAAATTTGGAGACAATACTAGTAATGCAACAGTACCTTTGGTACTATTCCATTGATTTTCAATAGCTAAACATTTCTGTTTTGGCCTAAACTTATTTTTAACCTCAAATTAACATCTATATCTTTCCATAATGGTATATTGTGCTTGATTTTTATTTTTCTAAATTTTGTTATGATTTTCCAAATTTTACACCAGAAATCTGGCATAGCAACTCGAGACTAATTTGATTACTTTATGTATGTATGCTCCAAACTTGAGTTTTATGGAACATTTGGTGATGGTTTTGAGTTGTATGAATGTATTTTAATTGGAGGATGATTTGGTTGTGTTCATACGGTCCACGGGATGCAAAATGAAAATTTTAAATATGACGTAACCCAAAATAATGCAATATTTTAATTGAATTTTCTTTGAGAAGTTGCTATCCTAAGAGAAGGAAACTAAGAAATGAGGTAGAAAAAGCTAAATAAATATGGTGTTACACACTTGGAGGAGGCTTGCTTTGCTTGGCCTAGATACATCAAACAAGACATAAATACATCAATGGAACCATCTCTAACCTCACATAAACTTTATACAAGCTATTTCTAGTTTATGTCATGCTTATGGTTCCATACAAGGGCATAATAAAGCAACTCATATAATCCATGATCTTGGCTCCAATTTCTCACTCAATCTAAGTCATATGACTCCATTGAAACTCATTAGAGTCATCTCTAACTCAATTCAAGAAATCTAACACTAAGTTGCTTCTTTATGCATAAAGGAACCCTAAACTTTCAACTTTCAAAATATGGTTTCTAAATTCAAACCAATGGTTTCATTGGTGTCTATAATTCATATCTTGACCATTTCTATCCTTGGAATCAAAGAAAACTCTCCTTAGGTACTAGTTTTCCCTCTTGGCTGAGATACACACTTGCCTAAGGAGCCCATAGAGTTTTCTTCCATTTCCTAGGGAATTTGCCATTGATGAAGCTTCTTAGACCTCATATGAACTCAAACATACTCTTAGATAATCTAGATTACCCTTAGAAAACTTTATAAATCCTTAGGCGCAACCAAATCCTAATTTCCACAACTTGCTATCTATTGTTTCTTTTTGAATCCTAATTGTTCCATTTGATTCCTCATGATTCAAAACCCCAATTCCTATCAAGTTTGGATCAAAATAAAGTCCCTAACATACACCCCTTATTATAGCCGAAACATAAAGGCAAGAAGAAGCCAAGAAGAAGCACTTAGGTTATGGTTTTCTTATCTTATTTGCAAGATTTTCAAAAGAGCTTTTCTATGCTTCCAAGCTTCCCTTCAAACTCTCCCTCTCCTCTACTAAACTAGTCACAAAACATGTCCAAATAAACATCAAAACCATGAGAAGAGAGAGGAGAAAGAGGAGAAGAAGTTTAATGAAGAAGAAGGCATGAAAAAATGTTGAATTCTTACTCTTTAAAGGCTTCTTTCTCATCCCTTTACTCCCTCACTTGGTGTGCCTCTTGGGATAGCTCTTGAATCTATTTTGGACCAAAGGAATGTCAATTAAGACAGTGGGCAGAAGTGGGACGTGATTTAAAAGGCTAGGGGTTCATTTACAACAATTTTTAAAATTTCAATTTCGTCCATCATCTTGGTTCTTTCCATTTGAGCTCATTTCAACTCCATTTTAAGAACCATCTTTTCTATCATAAAATTTAGGTCCTCTAATTCATAAAATGTCTTTGGTTTCACCCAAATTGGATTTAAAACCTTACCAAATGGTCTAGTCAAAATTTTGATCAACTGACACTCTAAAATGCATACTGGAAGGGTTTTAACCATTCTATGGTTCCTATAGTTTTTAGGGCCTCTAAGAACCCTGAGAAACTCAATATTCCCAATTAAAGATCCTTCCTTTGAGTTTTCTAAAAGTTACCTAAAATTACAAAAATACCACTAGCCTTTGTAGCTTTTTGTTTAGCCATTTTGGCTCTGGTTCCAAGCTAACCTTAGGCTCTAATCCACATTTTAAGATACTCTAATTAACATTCTAATCTCATTTAGCCTTAATTTACCTTGTTTTAGGGTATTCTCGTATTAGTTTATCGTGTTCAGTTTAGTTTCTGAATTTCCGATTATTACAAAATGAGCTATTAAGATTCTTTGAATCTCACTCTCCTTCACTTAATGTCTAACCTTGTCTAGGTGATGCTCATGGAACCAAGAATGGAGGCCAAGAAGCTTAAGACATGTTACTTTGACAATAGAATAGGATTTTATATAAATTGGTATCAAAGTATGAATGTATATGTTATTTATGAGATATAAACCCTCACTCATGTGTAAAAATATATAAATATGTTGTATAAACCATATTTGGAACCAAATGTATGGTATCTTGAGTTTTTAACATCCTTAAGCCATAGAATGCATGTGTATATGATAAATAAGGGAGTGGTTTTGAGTTCCATAATGATTTGGATCCATTATGATGCTCTTATATGTTGTATTTAAGGTTTTGGACATGCTAAAATAGTCACATTGTATAGGAGAAGCCATTTTGGCTCTCTTGAGCCCAATTATGCACCATTTTGAGCCATATTCTTCCCCTGAACCAAAACTAGACCAAATGAATGAATTTTGGCAGAAGATTTTTCAGACATTTAGATCTCATTTAGAGATTTTCACTGTAACACCCCAAAATTTAATTAAGGTGTTAATAATGTATTTAGACTAATTAAGAATAATTATTATGGAATAATTAGGTAAGCTATATGAATGAAAATTTACAGAGAAATAAGTTATTAATATGGGTTTAAGATTTCAGTTAGATTAAAGCTTAATTTGGGCCCAAAATTAATTTGAATAAGCCATGGGTAAGGATTTATGGAGGCCCAATGATTTTAGGTGCAAGCCCAACTCCTTATCATGAGATTTGGGCTAAGAGAGATCACCTAGTAATAGCCCAATTTGATTTAGTAGAAGGGAGGCCTAAGACCCAAGTTACATGAGCCCCTATAGTTAGCCCAACACACATTATGCAGACCCAAGTTAGATTGACCCTTGGAACTTGGCCTACCCCATCAAATTTCTACAGCCCAACTTATGAGATAAGGCTCAACAAGAATAAAAATCTGAACCCACAAGGAATTGGGCTATTGGGTCAGCACATCCCACTTATAGAATTAAGTTTTCTGCAGCCCATTTCATCTAGTGCCAGCCCACATGAAATAATAAGCCCAATTGGACCTTGGGCTGATGGGTCAACCCATTTTTCATTAAAAACCCTAAGGGTTTAGCAGCCTCTCTCCCCATTGAGCAAAAAACACAAAAGGCAAGGGAGAAAATTCGGAGGTTTAAGGGAGGCTAGGGTTCTACCAACATGGGAGCTCCATTTTTGACTCCTAGAGGATGATTTAGCCAAGATAAGTTATATATAACTTGACCCTCTCATCCCCCTCTTCATTTTGGTTCGATTAATTTCTGGGTTTGAGTATTTTCATCTCCTTCTTAAATTTGAAATTTGGTGTTGGGTGATTCCTTGCAAGATTTTCGGACTTGGAGGTTAGAGGGAGGATTAGGTAAGCTTTTCCCTTCCATTTTGTGTATCACATTGCTAGAAAATGCTTCTAAGGATGCATTATCATAATGGTTCTGTTATTGTGTGAAATTACAAGGGGATAATGGTGGAAAACCTAATTTTCTGGGCTTGATGATTGAAATGCGAATTTTGGTGAGTCCATGGTGGATTTTCGGAGGTGAGGCTATGGCTATTGTTAAGTGAGTATATCCTTCTCATTTTGATGCATTTTCTGTTAGTTTGAAATCTCTATAGTTGACCTATGATATGGGCTTTAGTTTCATGTGAAATTACCCAGAAATTGAAGTGAACTATGGCAATTTTTGGTGTGGGAAAGTTGGAATCCGAAATTAAATTCCTTGGTAAGTAGGTGAGTAACCTCTAGTCTATCATTAGTAGTTCAACTCTTTGGATATTTGATTGTGATTGGAAATGATGATAATTATGCTTGTTATAGGCTTGGTGTGCATTTGGATTATTATGGTAGCTAGGGGAAGAGTAATTGGCTTCATTGAGGTAACTGGGGTTATTCTTCACTTCCATGTATATGTTCATGTTGATCTGATATTGTTTACACATATATGGTTTTGAAATGTTAAATGATTGGTTGACTACTTGAATTGTTATTGTGATTGGACCTTGTGAGTCCATGGTGGAGCTGTGGTGCGGCTGCCACCCGTGCATGTGCTTTGATCGGGCACTGGGTTGTGATCAGACCCCAGATGCACTGAGCCCTGGTTGTGCTCATTATGGAGTAGGTGCCGTGGACGGACCTCTCTCGATGTTATTAGTCATTAACATGTTGTGTATGACTACTGGTATGGGACAGTAGTTCTTTGTAATTTAACTAGTTCATTTGCAAATTGAATTGATGATTCTGGTATTGATGACATGAAATTGCATTGGATTGATTAACTTGTACATATATATGGAATCTACCCTTTTGTTACTGAGATTGTATATCTCACCCCGTTATGGGCTAACATTTTTCAAGGACCGGACCTCTTAGTGGCAAGAAGAAAATTAATGGGAGTTTGCTAAATGGTTTGGTAGCACATCGGTTTAGAAGCTTTGACAAAATGTATTGTAACTAAATTGCTAGTTTTGTATCATTGCTGCATTGCATCATGAGTTGCCAAGTATAGGGATTGTATATGTAATTTGATTATTATGGGATTGAATACTTTAATTGTAATTGGCTAATAATGGATAAGTGATTCAATTTTATATGAACATTAAGCATTGACCCCATGCACCTTGTGACCATAATACATTTACTGTCATTTATTCTTGAATTTGCTGATATAAGCTAGTTGGGCAAGTAGGAAATAGTATCTAAGTTTTGCAATGGTAATGGATGGATTGATGGGTAAATAGGATAGATAAATACCATTTCAGTCATATAAAATGAGAGAAAGCGGTCCTAGAGTGCTCCTAGGGTGAGGATTAGAGTGTGTGGGACGAAACTTGGGTAATGTAGTCACAAGAGGGAGTCTCGCCACGGCCAAGAGGGGAAAAATTGTCTAAAAGCTGACAGAATGAAAATGCGCCAAGGCGGAAATATATTGCACCGAGGCGGAGCTGACAGAATGGAAACGCGCCGAGGCGCAAATATATTGCGCCGAGGCAGAGCTGACAGAATGGAAACACGCCGAGGCACAAATATATTGTGCCGAGGTGAGAATCGTGGGGTTGAGAAAAGTAGTTCCAGGAGGCATTTCTGCCGCGGCGCCATGAAGGTTGGCCGCGGCGCAAGTCCCCAAACTCCTTCTTTGAGCCTAGAAACCCCAATTTCTTCAATGGTAAATGGTAAGAAATGATATAGGAACACTTGTGAGAGGTTATTGGGTACTAAAACTGATGGACAGATGAATTATAAACCCCCTATGGAAGTAGAATTTCTTTTATGCAAATTTTGTTTTGTTTGTGGTGGTATGGTGATGACCCTAACATCAAGGTTCAAATTTTCTCCATATTTTCACAATGTGATGAATTGTAATAACTCCAAACCTTGATAATTAATGATTAATCGTATATTTAACCATAGTTACAATGATAGGAAGGTAGGGTTATCACATTCACAAAGCTAAAAAAACATAATTTTTGAAACTTTGTAGAATTTATTATGATTTTTCAAAATTGACTAAAATTAGTAGAAATTATCAATGTACTATTTATTTAGTCAGTCTGGTTTTTGGTGTATTTGAGGGGTCAAATGAAGTCCAATGCTCATGAAATTTTATAGAAACATATTTGGCATCATAAGCTTTCATAGCCACCAAGATCACTTAATTTGGAGCTTTGTGGTGTGAGATTTGAATTTTTAAAGTTCCAAGTCTACATTAGTGCATGATTTTGACTCAGCTATTGTTCCACTAGAATTTTGTAGGTCAAATGATATTGTCTTGGTCTGAAATTTTTACAGTAGTAAGATGATATCCACAACTTCCCAAAAAGTCTAAGTTTCCATGATTTAGAATTTTTTAGCTCAAGTTATGAATTTTTGAAGTTATAATAGAATTATAGAAGCTATGAAAATGAATGCACATTGTTCCATCTTGATGTGTATTGCTTATATCCGAATTCCATGCCTCATTTTGTGATGTTTCTATATGAACAAGTATTAAGGATGGAAGATCAATCTAGAAATTTGAAATGGTCCATTTAATTAAAAATGAATAAATTTGACATTTAAAGTTGACAAATTCTGCTGCTAAAAGTATTAAAATTAATAAAATGGAGGATTTAGTCACTTTGTGATATAAATTAAGTGCTATCTTAATATGGTATTACATAAATAAAGACATACCTTAGTTAATTAGAAGGAACAAGTTGAGATGATCCAAGAAAGTTAAAATTTCCATAAGTGAAATGTAATATTCGATTTTCGTTAAATGATAGAAATTGGTGCATTTTCAAAGCAAGTTCCCCGAAATGAATTAGTTAAGGTCTCAAAAAAATTGAGTAACATTCTAGACTCCTAAAAATGAGAATTCTAGGCTCAAACGGAAAGAAAAATGGAGCTAGAATGAAGAAACAAAATTGTGCATTTTCATAATTTTGAGCAAATTTTGGAATTCACATAGGTGTCTTTTTAAATGAAAATTTTGAGTTCTCTAGGGTTTTCAAAGGCCCTAAAAACCATGGGAAGTCCCAAGATAGTTAAAACCCCTTCAGTAGACATTTTTCAATGACGACGAACCCAAACTTTGACGAATTCGTTTGGGAAGGTTTTAGTTCTAATTTGAGTGATTCCAAAGCATTTTATTAAATTGAGAACTAATTTTAGAATGAAAAAGATGATTCTAAAAAAGGAGCTAAAACAAACTAAAAACAAAAATGCCAAAACTAAAGGGGCAAAATTAAAATTTTTGAAAAGTCTTTCTTCCTCCCATCTATATATATAGGGTGCCCCACTTCTCCACTTACTTAGCCAAATATGTTTCTACCCTAAACCAGAGAAAAACCCTAAAGAGTGAGGCGCACAAGAGGGAGAGGAAGAGAAAAAGAAAGACAAGATAAAAGGTATGGATTTTTGGTTATTTTTCATGCTCTTTCTTTAGTAAACCTCTTCTCCTCCATTCCCATTTCTTTCCTATGATTATATTGAAGTTTATGGGTCTGTTTTGAGGGATGAATAGAGGGAAAATTTTGAAATTTAAGTGAGGAAGCCAAGGAAGGTGAAAAACAAGCATAATGAACCAAGGAAATCAAGGTATTTTGCCATCTCTTCACTTGATTTTCCTTCTTCCTTCACTCATGGATGTTTCGACTTATATATGGCTAGCCCTAGGGAGTTGAAATTCTAGCTAAACTAAAAGCAAATCTTAAGAATTTAAGGGAGGAAAATTAGAATATGCAAAGAAAACGACAAAAGAATCATAGAAATTCAAGATAGCAAATCTAGGGTTTTAAGCGTTCTTTGTAAAATCTGATTTGATACCTTAATTCCTAAGCCTAAATAAGTGTTTGAATGAGCTCTTAAGATCCCTAGAAGTCTCCGTATTTGCATCTTCCATCAAGAAAACAAAGCAAAGCCCATGGATGCCAAAGAGGGAGCTAGTCTTGGCCTGAGTAGGTTAGGACACCTAGGGAGAGTTTTAAATTTTTTTAAACCCATTTTTGAGTCACATATAATGAATGAAGATGATGGGAAACCTCTAGCAAAATTTAGGAGGCCTAGAGAATGAATTGGTATCTTAGGTTCCATAATATGACCTAAAGAAGCAACATGTAGTTAAGCTCTTTGTTTTATTTGTGTGATGACTCCAAGAGGCTTAAAGGAGTCAAGAATCATAAATGAAAGGAAATAATAGAGCCTAGAACTCACTTGATGGGTGTTACTTCATTAGGTGCATTCTTGGAACCATAAAGGGGTTAATAAACCAAGTTAGTGTTTAAGGATGATGTGTGGCCTTAGAATTAATTCCATGAACCTAATTGGCTTCCATAAATTGTGTTTAGGCCAAGAGAAACCAATCCCACACCTTTATGTGTGGGAGGCCGAGGAAGGGAGAGTAAATTCAAGGAGAAAAGTGTGTGGTTGCATCCAAGGTAACTTACTCCTCCTTCTTTCATGCATGAATATATGTTTGACTTATCTTTGAGTGTGTGTATGTGTGTTTTAAGCTATGAAAAGTATTCTAGTATGAGCTCTTATTCCATGGTACCATGATTGTAACATCCAGTTTCCTAAAAATCCAAGAAAACGTAAGAAAATGCGAGAAACGTAACATATGGTTTCTCCGTCAATGTACAAAATTCACCAAATACAAAAGGAAGTCCCCCTAATAAAGTAAATCGAGGTCTAATAAAATTAGAATAATATTCTGGACTACAAATAATGATGAGTCAAGGCCAGAGGTGCCTTAAAATTAGGACTAAAATAGATGAAAAAAAAGTATAAGAAAAAGGTCCCGAAGAGTCTCCGAAGTTAAGTATGAAGGAGTCAGAGATTAAAATGTAAAGAAAAGTTATGTGCAGAGCAAAATGTATAAATTGCCCAAAAGTTCAGGGAACTCTAGTTTCACCCTTTATTCATGACTTTAGGCACGAATATCAAAAAATCAGGCAAGAATCTTAGAAATCCGTGACCCACGATTAAACTCAATTTGATGAGACAGATCCAATGACGTCACATTGTCCAGATGGTTGGGCAAGATCCAGTTCGGGATTTGGTTAGCCCTATCAGTAGCTATGAGTAAAATAGAAAAAAGAAGTTGTAACAACTATAGAGATAAAAATAGCTAAAGGGCTAAAAAACCTTGACAGAGTTTCAGGGACAAAATTGTAGGAAATGTTTTATAGCACAATCATAATACAAAATGGTGAAAATTATACCTATAGACCTAGGTGTCCGATTGACACCGAAATTTATAAGGATTGAGGTTGAGGGCTCCAAATCCATGTTTAAGGCTTAGTATGGCTAGAAAGTAGAGGAAACAATATTTATAAATTGTAGAAAGTCTAAAGGTATGTATTGTATCGTAAAACCTTAATCGGGCCCGGACACCGATTTTTAGACTATTGTAAAGCCCAATAGCTGATTCTAAAGGCCCAATAAGAGAAAAGAAGATATAATTAGGGTTTTAGAGAAGATGAAACCCAACTATAAATTTAAAATGAAAAAGAAAGGAGAAAATGATTTTAGTTATTTTAAAGAATTAACTATGGTTAAGTTAGAAACTAACTATGGTTGAGTTAAAAGTTAGCCATGGTTGAGTTAAGGAAGTTAACCATGGTTACTATTCATGACTTAAGGGCTAAGAAAAGGTGTCCAAGTGTGTGGCCAAGAATTTTTAGAAGAAGATATTTAGTTATAAAATTAGAAAATCAAAAGAAAAAGGAATGGAAGGTTAAGATTTGATCTTGAAAAGGTTGATCCAAGGGTCCAAATTTAGTATGACCATTTAACTTTATCCAAATTCATCTCCTTCACCTCCATTCCACCATTTTCATGCCACACACAAGGGATAAAGAAAGAAAAACATGAAGAGAGAGAGAGAGAGAAAAAGTGAAAGAAGAAGTGAAACCAAGCAAAATTACCACCATTCTTCACCAAATTTCTTCATCTTCTCCATCCTCTAACCATTTCCTCCAAAGGGAAGCTGCATATTCATCTTTTCTTCAAGGTGAAATGTTGCTCTAAGTGGGAAGAGAAAGGATTTTAGTGTGAGAAAAGCAAAGGAAGCAAATATTAAGCTTAAAGAGTAAGTTTTCTCTATCTTATACTTGCAAATCACATGCTTTAAGCTAGTTTCATTAAACCCTAGCTATGAGTCATTTTTGGACAGCATATGAATCATTAGAAATGGAGTTTATATGTTGAATATGAAGGCCTTGAAATGAAGTTTATATGTTGAACATGAAGGCCATATGAGCTTAGTTATTGTTGTTATGTGCTGGGACTTTGAAAAACACAAAGATTGTAATTTTTGGGAAAATAGAAATCATGGGGAGATGCTGTCCGAATTTTCCCAAAATTTTTATGGTGTTTTATTGATGTCTTAAAGTCATGTATACCAAATTTCAAGTCCTAAAACATAAAGAAAAAGGCTATGGAATTTTAAGAACCAAAGAAATGCACTTTTGAGCCTAAAATGGAGCTAGATTATGTTATGACCAAAACGTGATGTTGGGGCTGGAATTTCATAATTTTATCCATTCCAATGGGTTCAAAAGGGTGTTTTTAGCTAGGGATAAATATGGTAAAGTCCCCAAAACTCATGGAATAAAATTTCTAAATCTTGGCTAAGAAATGCGCACTATTCGAGCATCGCGAATTGGAAGGGAAGGAGTTAGATTTTTCCAATTCTAATGGTTCCAATGAGTTTAAAAAGGTCATACTAATTTAGAAGTTAAGGTTTATGTGTTGATTGTGATGAATTATGATTATGATTATAGGATTTGATGTTGTTTTGGGAACTCCAAAAGTAAGTAAACCGAGTCCCAAGGATTGAGGAGCAAAGTTTGCTAAGATAGTAGTTTTCCTTTCTCTTTCTTTAAGATTGTATGTTTGTATAATGATGAGTGTTATGCTATATCAAGTTGTTATTTATGCTAAAGATAAGACATGTATGTTTAGACCATGCTTGGCCTTGTATGAAATTCCTTGTATTCCTATATGGTATGTGGCACTTTGATTGCCATTATGTTATGTACTTACATGCTAGCTTGTGAATGAGATTGGTTTACTACTATTGAGATTTCATAATCTCACCCCAAATATAACCCATGCTAGGTCTGAGTTCAAGCAAAGAAAGAGCAAAGAGTGTGGAAACATAAATCGAGGACCTTACTTTTATGCACCACATTTTGTTATGTAATTAAATATTTTAGATGACTGCATGTATGAGTTATGTTATGACACTGTAAGGTACTCATGTATATAATGGAAAGTCATGAATATAATCAATCCTTGAGTAAATAAAATATGACTAGTGAGCCTAAAATGCAAAAATACATCTGCTTATATAAAGGTAAAATAATAATAACATGTCAAGTGAAGGGTAAAATTGTCCAGTTTTTGTAGGGACACTTTAATATGAATTTATATGCATTCTGCTGAGAAAGTATTTTCCCCTTATAAAGGGCTTGGAGAGCTTGAAGTAGAGCCCTGAACCGACCTCATATGATTTTTCTATAATTAATTATGTATTTTCAAAGTTAGATAAGAAATTGAAAATGACCAAATGAATAGTAAAATTGTATGAGGAAGTTTTTAAAAGGAAAAATTTTAATTAGTTCAGGTTTCCATTGACTCCTCTAAGTTTTATATGAGGTAATTGTAGTAGAAAAAGTGTTATAAGATAAGGTATTATAATGATGATGTATTATGTTTTCAAATGATGTTTATGATATTTGCTTGGGTTTGCTTGAGTGTGGAGAAGCCAAGAACCCTTAGCCATAGTAAGGATGAGCCAAGAACCTTTAAAATTAGTTGAGACAAAGTGAAAAATCTCCCAAGAGTGAGGTTGACTCCCAAGAGTAAGGTTGAGTCAAAAACCTCTTAAAGAAAATGGGTGAGGCAAGTCCAAAATCTACAAGTGAATGGGTGAGGCTAATCTACTTACTTGGCAAGCCTATGTATGCTATGTATGACTTGTTCAAATGTTAAAGATGCCTCTTGAATGATTGCACATGTCAATATGCCCATGTATGCATTTGTAAGACTTGGTTTGCATACTTTATGTGTGATTGAAAGGGAGATGAGCTATTGGGATTCCTTGAATCTCATTCCCTTTTCTCCAATGTTCTAACATGCTAGGTGGACCAAGTGGACAAGGTAATGGGAGTCAACAACTTGGAAGATAAGAGATTGACAACAATTTACATAGATTTTGCTTCTTTAAGGCCATATGAATGGAAAATGTTGTAATCCATGATTGTATATGTCCCATGACCTCATGAACATGTATAATTATGCTAATGTATTATGTACAAGTGATAAATTATGTTATGTGAATGTTACAATACAAATTAGGTATGTAATGGCAAGACTAGCATTATGAAAATTTGTGTATGGCATGGGGTGAGAGTGTGAGTTTCCAAATTCTGGGTTTGTCCATCTTTGAAACAAGTTTAGAATGTCATTTTGGTGCAATCCCACATTCTTAAGTGGCCACACAAGCTTGGGAAGCAGAATTGGACACTTTAATACCAGTTAAGACCATAAAAATGACTAAACCATAACCCTATAGCACAAACTGACCAAATGGATGAATTTGCCCATGAAATTTGGCACACATGTAGATCTTATCTAGAGCTTTTTGGTAAGATAAAGTGTAGAAAAATTGGAGTTGTAAAAAATTAATTATGAATTTTCAAAGTTGGGATTTTTCTGTTGTTCTGGTACATTTACTGTTCATATGGTCATTTTTGTTTTCTATGTCATCCAATGCCCATATGGTGTCCAATGATTGTAAAATTTTATAGACATAAACTAGAGGTTATAAGCTTTCTGTGTCCACCAAGATCACCTCATTTGGAGGTCTGAGCAGAGAGTTATAAGTATTTGAATTTAATGTCAGTACCAGTAATGCCACTTGACGTCCAATATTATTCCATCATAATTCAGTCCCCAAATGAATATGGCATGGAGTGCAGATATTTTTTCCTTAAATTTAACATCTATAGCTTCTCATAGTGACTAAATGTTCATGATTTAGAATTTTGTAGAATTAGTTATGAATTTCTAAAGTTTATGATAGTAATCTGTGACAGTAGCCCAGGTAGCTGAGACCTTACGTATTTTTAGAATGTCAAATGTCTTCTACTTGATGTTTCATAGCCTGGACATATTTTTAGCATAAATTAGATATCTGTAGCTTTCTATAATGATAAAGAATGCATAATTTTGATTTTTTTTAGAATTAGTTATGATGTTTCAAATTTTGTGACAGAAAACATGGAATTCTGGCCGAAGCTACATTGACATTTTACATGCTTCTTGCACTTACATGGGTTCTAGGACGCTTTTGATGATGGATTTTAGTTGTATCTGTGTAATTAAATATGATAATGTGATACATAAGCTCACATGATCCACGAGACACTGAATGGAAATTTCATCCCCTACGCAACGCATAAATATTCACTTTTTATATGCCATTTCCTTGTCTATTGAAAAATACATGGCATGAGACTTAGAAATAGCATGAGGCAAAGCTAGAAATTCATGGTGTTACATGAAATGACCCATAAATTGCAAGGATAGGCTAAAAGCCAAGTAACAACAACATATGCAGTTCAGTGGTTAGATGTGAGATGGAGTAAAATAAAGTATTGGTGTTTAGGAATCCTGAATTATGTAATAAAGGATGAGTACCAAATCCCCTATGTAAAGTATTAAACTAGTTAAGGAGATTGATATCCCATTATCTTGTAAATTTTATGACCCGATGATAGTGCAATGAGTGGTAGATACTTAAGGCAAAATTCTTGAGAACTTGGTGATCTCCTTATGAGAAGAGAGTGGCCATGATGTGATGAAGGACAATGTTAATTGTAGAACTAATTCTGTAGTAGTAAGTGAATAAGATGCAAGTGACCATGACTTCAAGAGTAGTCACCTAGGCATGAGTAAGCCTAAGTGTAAGGTGTTGCAATACCTTAACCACTTTACCCTTACACACAATGGTCCCATGGTCTATCCCAATCCATTTTAAGCATATTGGACAACATTTACAAGGAAACATATGTTTTCATACATGAAAATTTGCATGATTGGGAAACCAAATTCATGATTTATGGCTTTAGGGACCATGTGAACTCATCCATATCATTTCCTTTCCATAACATATCCATTTGAGTCATAAAAAAATATCATTTAACTCAAGCATTAGGGGTTTGGAAGCCATGCACCAGAAAATTGAAGTTTGCTCTCGGGTTCACTGTTTTAGTTTTCATATATGAATATTGGAAATTCATAAATAATTCTAGAAAAATTGAAATCATGCCTATGATAGCTTTATAGATAAATCTAGATTTTAACTAATGACTAAAAATAATTATAGACCAATGTAGTGGCATTTAGTCTACATAAATTGATAGAATATTACCAAAGGTCGAGTCGCATCATTAGTAATATCATGCAACTTCAAAAATTTGTTTCTCCCTCCACAATGCTCCAAATGAGATGACCTTAGTGGCTATGGAAAGTGTACAATGTGTAGTTTATGCCTGTAAAATTTCATGAGTATTAGACTTCATTTGACCTATGTGCAACACAGAAACATAAATTGACTATATAAACAATGTACATACCATTTCTACATAATTTGGCCAACTTTGAAAAATTATAATAAATTTTATAGAGCTCCAAATTGAGTGCTATTTATCTTTGTGAAAAAATCTAGATGTGACCTACTAGTCAGCCAAATTTCATAGAAAAACTCATTCATTTGGTCAAACTTTGGTACAACACATATAATAGTCAAATTTGAAGTCCAAATTGGTATCTCAAGGCACCAAAAAGCTTTCCTCTCATTCCATAGCCACTTGGGAAAATCTAAAAACATAAATACAACATATAAAAGCATGCCAAATAATCTAAATTATCATGGAGCTCATTCTCACCTTGCCACTTGCATTCATACACATGGACATAAAGGCAAAGGAATGGCAAAAACTCACATTCTCATTCATTTGGCTTCCAACTTGATACATACATCATATATACATCCATTTAGACATGTTCAATGGTTTACATCATATATACATCTTATGGTTACAATTCTTGACATTAAAATGCAAGTAAAAAGGCCATTTCTCTATCTCTTTGGCAAATTTTTGCTTCTCAAGGTTGTTGGCCTCCATTTTTTGGTCCACATGGCTCACCTAAACATGGTTAGGCATATATGGGGGAAGAGTGAGATTCAAAGAATCCTAATAGCTCTTAACTCTTTCAAACATACATAATGGATGCATATATATGTCAAAGAATGCATATCTGATATTCAAGTTACTAGTGAGCATATATAAAACATTTTCCTTGTCATATAAACTCATACATAGAAAACATAAGCTCTCAAGGGCATTGGTCTAGCCTTACCCAACCTTCTTGGGATATTTGGATTTTTCTCACCCACTTTCAAGGGATTTCTGACTTAGCCTTACTCTTCTTGAGACTTTTAGCTTTGTCTCACCCATTTTTAAGGACTTTTGGCTCATCCTCACCCTTGCTAAGGGACTTTTGGCAAAACTAAACCCATTCAAGCCACTTTGTATACATAAACACATTTCAAGAAGCATAATGGTACCATAGCTTGTAAGCAATAGCTAGAAACATTTACCATAGCTTGTAAGCAATAGCTAGAAACATTTCTCATAGTTCAAACATACACACAAGCACTCAAACACAAATAAACATCTAAGCCATGAATGAGAGAAAGGTTAGAGAGCTACCTTAAAGCAAGATTCACATACTTTTCCCTTAATCATTCTTCCCCTCTCTTGCCCACACACTTGTAACTAGGAGAAAATTGATTCCCTTGGCCTAAACACATCAAATGGGGCATGATTACATCATGGAAGCAAGCTTTAGCATCACACACACTCTATGGAAGCTCACTTTCTCATATAACTCTATTATGGTTCCATTACTAGAATTCTCTTGGCTCCATTTTCTCCTTCTATCTAGGTCTCTTAACTCCATTTAGACTCTTTGGAGTCATCACAATGTCATTCCCAAGAGCTTAGATATAAGTTACTTCTTTAAATCTCATTGTGGAGCCTACACATCCATCTCAAAAACTAAGGCTTCTAAATTTTTTCCAAGGCTTTCTTTGATGTTCTTCTATCATATTTAGTCTCTTTCTAGTCTCAGAAAAATTTAAAATACTCCCTAGATGCTTCCTCTTGCTTAGGCCAAGACACCCTCACTAAAATGGACCCATGGAGTTTACTTTGTTTTCTTGAAGGGAATGGCACATGTGAGGCTTTCTAGGTGTCTCAAGGACCTTAGACACTCTTAGACAACTAAAAATACCACTAGGGAGCTTCATACATATCAAGGTGCAATAAAATCCCTAGGTTTTGGAAACTTGTTTTCTAATGCTTCTTTTTGGCATTTCTTTGCATCTACTTATTTCTCACACTCAAAAACCTAGGTTTCATGCTTAGTTTAGGTCAAAATTTACTCCCTCTTGGATGTTACATACTTGGCCAAAAATCATCTATGGAAGAACAACAAAGGAGAAGCAACAAAGACCATGATCCATACCTTGATTCAAGCCTTTTCCAAGAGCCCTTTCCTTTGCTATAGGATTCTCCTTGAAATTCTAATCTCCTCCCTTTGACCTAGACCCAAAATAGTCCTAAATCACACACCAAAACATAGAAAAAAAGAGGAGAAGGAGGAGAACAAGTTTAATGAAGAAAGGAGCAAGAAATTTCATGATTTTCCTTACCTTATCCTAGGTTTTTCTCCTCCCTTGAAGCTCCTTCTTGTGTGCCCTTCTTAGCAAAACTTTTCTCTGACTTTATGTAGAAATGAGGGGGAAGGGAGGATGCCATATATATATAGGTAGGGAACTAATTAAAAGCTTTTCAAAATACTAATTTTGTCCTTCATTCTTGGTTTTTTCCTTTAAGGATCATTTGAACTCCTTTTTTAGGACCATCTATTCTATCATAAAATTTAGGTCCTCTAACTTATAAAATGCCTTTGGAATCACGTGAATCAGATCTAAAACCTTCCTAAACAAAGGAGTCAAAATTTGGGTCAACCGACATTCTAAAATGTAAATCGGATGGGTTTAAACTATTTTAGGGGTTCTTATGCTTTTTAGGGCTTCTAAGAACCTCGAGAAACTTAATTTCTCCATTTAAAAATTCCTCCTTTGAGTTTTATAAAATGCTTTCGAAATTACAAAAATGCCACTACCTTTCGTTAAATTTTATTTGGCTACTCTAGCTTCGATTTTTGGGCATCCTAAGCCTTGGATACTCATTTTCCATTATTTAGAATTTTATCCTAATTTTATTTGGCCTCAACTCATTCATTTTAGGGAACTTTCTTTTATAACTAACTTGTTTTTGTCGCTTTTACAAAAATTGGGTGTTACAGTTGCCAAACAATAACTAATATAATAAAAGAGGCTTGAGTAATCTTAGAGAATATGGGTTTTAAAATAAATCAAGTAGGGTGGTATTAGAAACCATGCTTAATTGACAAGGCAATGAATGGATATAAGGTCCCATCAAATAAGGTTTGCAACATGTGTGTGTGTGTGTTATTATATGCGAGAACAAAATTGGGAATAATAAAGATACAAGTATAGTTGCCATAAGATACCAACTTAATATGATTAGCATAATAAGTAAGATGGTGGACTTTTGTAAGTAGATATGGAACTATAAAGAAGAACATAAAATGGATGATCACCTATATACATATTTTGATGTCTAGTGTTACCCCTAATTGTAAGAATTTTGTGATCCCTTTCTTCATCCATTGTATATGTAATTGTGTAACATCTGATTCTCTGAAAACGAAAGAAAATGTGAGAAACTTAATGTACAATTTTTTCGTAAATGAATGAAACTCAACGGATACAAAAGGAAGACCTTCAAAATAATGTAGTTAAGGTCTCAAAAAATTTAGGAAGCATTCTAAACTCATAAAAATGAGAATCCTAGGCTCAGATGGAAAGACAAATAGAGCTAGAATGAAGAAATAATTTCTTACAAAAAACTTACGAAACGTAATGGCATTTTCATAATTTTTGGAATTCACACAAGAGGGCTTTTTAAATGAAATTTTTTAGTTCTCCAAGGTTCTCAGAGGCCCTGAAAATCATACGAAGGCCGGGAACAGTTAAAACCCCTCCGGTGGACTTTTTCCAATGTCAGTTAACCCGAACTTTGATTGATTCATTCGAGAAGATTTTAGTTTTGATTTGAGTGATTCCAAAGTCATTTTATTTAATTGGGAACCTAAATTTTATGATGGAAAAGACAGTTCTCAAAAAAGAGTTAAAATGAGCCTAAATGGAGCAAACAAGCACGTAGGGCAAAATGGTCATTTTGAAAAATTTTAAAAGAGGCTTCTTAAGTAAGATTACACCTTATCACCTTCTCCAATCTTTCATTTGCAAAAAAATGGATAGCAATGGCATGACATTAAGAGGGGAGAGAGAGAAGAAGTTTAAGCTTCCATTTAGGTAAGTAAACGATCCTGTTTCATCCCGCGCCAATTAGGAAAGTTGTTCTTCTCTCTAAAAGCTCTCTAATGGTGTTTTTCTTTTCTTGAAAACTTGAAAATTTAGGTTTAACCTAAGCCAAAAAGGAACTCTTTTCAAGAAATCAATAGGTGAAAAATAATCTACGCGAAGAGAGCTCTATTTTAAGGTAAGACTTCACTTGAAACACTTGTAAAATCTTGTATTTTTAAGCCATTTAAACTTAGGTCTAGAGAGAGAAAGTGAGGAGGAGAGTGAGGAGAGTTTTTCTTTTTATGTTCTTGATGGAACCAAAGGTTATGGAGGGTGAGGATTAAGAATATACAACTAGAATTAAAAAGGGAGCTTTAGAATGCAAGTTATGGAATTTAGAGATTTGATTGCATCTAGGCTAAGATGAAGCTTCCTAGTAGTAATTTAAGTTGTCTAAGAGTATATATGAGTTCCCAAGACACCAAGAGAGCCTCCCACATGCTTCTCCCATCAAAGAAATTAAAACAACTCCATTGGTGTCATATGGAAGCATAGCTTCGGCCAAGGAGAGTTCATACACCTAGGGAGTGTTTTAATTCCTTCCAAGCTTAGTTTTGTATCATGTGTGATGGGAGAATATGAGAGGAAGCCTTGAAAAATTTTTAGAAACCATAGATAGTTACATGGCCTTATATGTTCCATAATATGGCTTAAAGAAGTAACACCTAGCTAGGCTTCTAGAATTGATTATGTGATGACTCTAAGAGGTTTAAATGGAGTCAAGAATCATAAATAGATGGAGAGAATGGAGCCAAGATGATGTTGTCCAAAGGTTGCTTCATTAAGTGCATTATGAAACCATAAAAGAGCCTTATGAGTCACCTAGCTTTTCTAGTAATTGTGTGGCCTTAGAATGTGATTCAAGAGTATAATTAGCTTCCATATAATGTGTCTAGGCTAAGAAAAGTGATCTCCACCTTCTTGGGTGTGTGAGGTCAAGGGAGAGGATTCAAGACTTAAGGAAAAAGTATGTAAATACAAGCAAGGTAGCTCTCTCTACCTTCTCTCATGCATAGATGTGTGCTTACATTGTCTTGAATGTGTGTATGTATATTTTAAGTCATGAAAAGTATTCTAGCATGATTTTATATGCCATGGTACCATAATGATACATTATGTTTCTAAATGATGTTTATGATGCTTGCTTTGGTTTGCTTAAGTGTGGTGAGGCCAAGAACCCTCTAGCCATGGTGAGGATGAGTTAAGAATCCTTAGAATTGGTTGAGACAAAGTAAAGAGTCTCCTAAAAGTGAGATTGACTCACAAGAGTAAGGTTGAGTCCAAGAACCTCTTAAAGAAATGGATGAGGCAAGTCTAAAATCCACAAGTAAATGGATGAGGCTAATCCACTTACTTGTCAAGCCTATGTATGTTATGTATGACTTTTTTAAATGCCAAGAATGCTTTTTAAATGATTGCACATGTTAATATGTCCATGCATGCATTTTTAAAGCTTGTTTGCATACTTTATGTGTGAGTGAAAGGGAGATGAGTTATTGGGATTCTTTGAATTTCATCCTCTCCTCTCCAATGTTCTAACATGCTAGGTGAATCAATAGAACAAGGTAATGGGAGCCAACACCTTGGAAGATAAGAGATTGACAATAAAGTACATGAATCTTGCTTCTTTAAGGCCATATGAATGGCAAATGTTATAATCTATTGTTGTATATGTCTTATGACATTATGAACATGTTTAATTATGTTGATGTATCATATACAAATAAGATTGAATGTTATATGAATGGTATAATGCAATTTGAGTATGGAATGACTAGACTAGCTTATGGAATTGTATGTAATAATGAAAGTGGAGAGGCCAAATTGAGATGTATGAGGTTTAGGACTATTTGGGTAGTTCATACAAGTCACATTTATACTTTCAAACCTGCCCAAGAGGTGCCAAACACCAAGGAAGACCATTTGGGTACACTTGGTATCTAATATGGAGCAAAATTGATCATATTGGAAACTTATACCACTCTTTGTCCAAATGAGCTCTTCCTGATCTAAGGTTTGGCATAAAATTAGAGCTTATTGAGAGCTTTTTGGTAAGTTAAAGTATATAATTTTTGGAGGTGTAGTGAAATATTTGATGAATTTTCAAAGTTGAGAAAATTTTTGGTTTTGGTCAAGGGTACTATTCACTTAGGTCCAAAAATGATTTCTGTCACTCAGGGCTCAAATGATGTCCAATTGCCACAAAATTTTATATGGAGAAACTAGAAATTTTTAGTGTGCCAACTAGATGCACCTTATTTGGAGGTCTAGAGAGGGAGATATGAATTTTTGAATATTCTACCCAATATTAGGGGCCCCAACTGACCTCAGGTATTGTTTGATTGGATTTTAAGGTTTAGGCTACCTGAGCTGGTTTGGAGTTATTTTTTTCCTCTAGCTAACATCTACATCTTTCCATATGGATATGATTTACATGAATTGGATATTTTTGGAATTAATTGGACATTTTTGAAGTTTGCTACAAAATTCTATGATAGCACCGATGGATAGCCAGACCTCTGAACCATTTTAAATGTCAAACGTCTTTTGTGTTCTATTTCATGGTCTAGATGTTTTTTTTAGCATAAATTAGACATGTTTAGATTTCCATAATAGCCAATAATACATAATTTCAATTTTTTTAGAATTAGTTATGATTTTCCAAAGTTTATGAGAGAAAAGCCAAAATTCTGTCTAAAATTACTCTATGAGATTTCATGCTTCCCCTTGCTTTGCACGACCTCTAGGCAAATTTTAATGATATAAATGGCTTGTATCTATGTATTTAAATATGAAAAATATGATACATGAGTCCATATGGCCCACGGGACTCCAAAAGAAAAATTTTACCTGTAGAGAAATGTAATTTATCTATGAAAATGAATGATATTATGTTGCCTCCTATAGAACAAGCATGAAACAAGGCATGAGAATTGTATGAATTAAGTCTTAAAAGTATGGTATTACATATTGAAATAATTTATGTTCCCTTACAAAAGAGGTGGATGAGTAGAAAGTATAAAGGTTATACTGATATAGAATTTAGGTGCAAGTGTAATAGCTTAAGAAAGGATTTCTTTAGGAAGGACTCCAAGGGAAGAACGATAGTGGACCTTTTTTATATTATTTATGAGAAGCTATTATGATCAAGGATTCCTCATGATTAAGAATTATGGTCAATTTGAAATTGTATAGTTCAAGTGGAATTATATCTACCTACTCTTAGCCACCTTCAATGATGAAAGAATGAGAGTGAATGTAAAGATCCTAGGTAATTAAACATTGGTATCTAGATGTGCCTATAATGGACACTAGGCAATGTTTAACACCCTTAAACTTATTAATAATAATTATGGTGAATTAAGGAACTAATACAGGGATTTGGGAAAAATAAGGAAAATAAGATTTCTAAAGAAATGAGTTTATTTTAGACATTTCGAGCTAATCATCATGTTTAGTAATGGTTAGGTGAAGATATATTAATTATGGTTATAAGTTTAATTAGGGAATTAACTAAGGGGAGATAGACATTTAATTTAGACCTTATAATCAATTTATTTATGCCATAAGCCAAATAAGAAAGCCCATTCTAGTTTGTAAGAAGGTCCAATCTCATTTCTTAAGAGCCCAACTCTCATTTCATCTACTAAACCCTTCAACTTATGGCCTAATAAACATATATCTAAACCTAAATGGATTTTGAGCTTTAAGGTTGGCCTAAACCCATATAAAACCCCAACTTACTCAACCCTTAATTCTCTATTCTACAGACCAACTCAATTTAGATAAGGGAGAACTCCATTTTCGCATAAGAAGAGAGGAGGCTAGGGTTTTCTGCATTTTTCCACCATTTCTCACTTCTAGTAAAAGATTTGGCTAAGGTAATTTATATAAAACATGTCCCTCTCATTCTCCTATTCATTTTGGTCTAATTAGTTTCTAGTTTAGTGGATTTTTATCTTCTTCTCAAATATAAAATTTGGTATTTTAGTGATTCCTTACAAGATTTTCAAAGTTAGAAGTTAGAAGGACAACTGGGTAAGTCTTTCTCTTCTATTTTGTGTATTATTTTGCTGATGTCACACCCAAAAATGCGACTACGTGATGCCAAATCGAAATCAAAAAGTAAAAGTAGTAGAGTCACCACCAAATTTTTATTTTTAAAAAGGCAAAATTTTGAAAAAATCCTTTTTATTTGAAAAACAAAAAATAGTCTGCGAATCAGATTCAGATTCAGAAGTCGATTGTGAGTAGGGAAGGTGTTAGGCACCCCACTACACCCGTTACTAAGAACGGTTACCCTAAGTTAGTTGTACAACGTTACCATGGCCTTTAATCTATTTTAGTTCTCCTTAACAAATCACATGCAAAATAAGAAGTAAAGAAATTAAATGAAATAAAATTAAAAGTAAAAAGAAAAAGAAATTAAAGAAATAAATTTAGGATAAGAGAAAAAAAACTAAAAGAAAATGATTATTTACAAGGGCAGATTTGACCTAGGATGAAAGCCTAGGGCCTACGTACCCTCTGAAGGGAATCAAAGTCTACATAGTTCGAGCGGAGAATGTATTTGGTGTTTGTTTTTGTGTTTATTGCTATTTTTTGTTTTTGTTTTTATTTTTTTTGTTTCGTTTTTCTTTCTACTTATTTATTCATATATTTTATATTTTTTTTGGGTGAAAAGGCAAAGAAAATAGAAATTAATTTTTTTTCAATAAATAAAATGAGTTTTGAAATTGGTTGTTGTGTTTTGATTTGTTAAAGAGAAATTTAATTTTACGTTTCTTGCATTTTCAATTTTCCATTTTGTTCTCTTCTTTTTTTTTTTCTTTTTTTTCACTTTTTGTCATTATTATTTTATTTTTTTAATTTTAATTAATCTTTTTGTGTTTTTTGTTTGGTTTCCTATTTCTTCGCTTTTTTTTTATAAAGAGGAGGGAAGTAAAAATCATTTAAATTTTTGCAAACAAAACCAATTGGAGGTTGGTTGATGCATTTTTACATGCAAAAGACCGAGTTAATTTTGCTCTCTCCTTTTTTTTTTCTTTGTCTTTCATTATTATTGTTTTTAATTATTTTTGTTCTTTTTTTTGGGTTTTCTCTTTTTTTAATTGTCATGATTTTTAGTGTCATTAAAAAAATCTCCTTTTCCTTTTCTCTTTTAATTTTGATTTTTGATTTTAATTTTTCTTTAGTTATTTTTTTGTTTGACCCTTTTTGTTTTTCTAATAATTAATGTTCGACTTTTTTTTCTTTCTTTATTTTTTATCTAATTTTGTTTTGATTTATTTTTGCTATTTATTTAATTTTTGGTGAAAGACAAAAAAGTAAAAATTTTAATTTACGAAAGATGAGACAAATTTTATTTCATCATTCCTCTCTAATGATTCTTCCCTTTAATGACCCCTATGCTTTTTTTCCTTCTATCCTTCTTGTGTTTTGTTTTTGATGATTTTTTTTAAAATCTTTTACAATTTTCCTTTTGATTCTCATTGATTTTTGATTTTACCTTTTTTAGTTTTATTAGAAATGACGTTTTAAGTAAAGAAGATTTTTCTCTTTTTCTTTTTCCTTTTGTTTTGAACCCCTTTTCTTTCACAAAGATAAACATTTTATTTTTCTCACAAACCGTACACATTTAAAAAAATTTTCTATTTACTTACTTTTCTCTTTTTTGAAAACCCTTTGGAAACAATATTCAAGTGTCATGGGCCTTTCGAATTTTGAAAACGCTTTGCGACGCAATCTGATAATTGGGGGGACTTATTGTCACACATAGCCTTAGATAACTTTTATATGCCTGAGGAGATATGAGATCTCACACGGCAATTCCAAAAAAAAAATAAAGTAAAATAAAACAAAATATAACAAGGCCATACATACTTGTACATGATAATTGGTGGTAGTGTGTATCTTGTGTCTAGCTAGCCAAATATCACTCATCAATACATTTCATGGATAAAAAAAAAGATTTCAAACCAATCAACTCTGCCAGGCCACACAATAAATTTTATATGCTGTGGTGAAGCCATCTCTTTTGCTTCTTCATTGGTCTTTGCTTCATTTGGTAAGCCTTCTCAATTCTTCACCATCCTCACCCTCACCCTCAAGCGAGGTTCATGCAAAGAGACAAAAAGAAATGCACAACAAGGAGAGTAGTTTAAACTGTAAAGCACATCGATAACCAAGAAACAAGTCCAATAAGAGTTAAAGATACACCCCCAATTCAATATATAAATTCTAAAGAACAAAAACAGCAGTCTCAATCCAATCCAATCAGAGCAGGGATGCAAATTAATTTTGGGCAGCTACCAAAATTTGAACATGGCAGAATGCCAAATAGCGAGTTTCCTTAAAAAATCTTCCTCTTTTATGTAGAAAATCAAAATTCAAATTTGATCCCAACCATTGAATATCAACCTATTCGAAAACGCAAGACAACAATCTAAGTTAAGATAATGATCCAAACAAAATCAAACATAGGCAAACAACAAAATAACAAAACACTTCCAAATTCTCTCCCTCAAATCATGATTCAAGCTCAATCCTAGTCAGTGAGCATACACAATGTCAATATCTTGTTCATTTGCAGAATAACAATACAGTAAAATTCGAAATCACAACCATATTCTATAGATGTTTAACATAGCAATCGCAGGGGCCAAATGTCTAATTCGTTCTAGGGTTTTTCTTTCAGACCTTTCATCGAACACTTGCTGGGCCATCTCTAAAACAAACACAGAACGTAGTAATTTACACTAAATACTCAGCTCCACCACAGCGCATGGCCAGTACAGAGATATCATGTTCAAGCTACCGTAAATCGAGCAAAAGGAAGCATTTTACTTGCCGGACTCGTGACCAACAGAAAAGGGTTCCTACTTACTGTCATCCTACTGCATTGGGGCCGTTCTTCCTTAATCACTCATCTCAATTTTCTGGTTCCTTTCTCTCTTAATTTCTCTAGTCGTCCCTCTGCTTTGGTCTCTTTTGTTCGCTATTCTCGGCCTCCTCGGTTTCTTTCTCCTTTCTTTCTCTTTCGATTCCCCTCTCACCAAACTCTACTCCTAAAATCCCTTTGAATCTCTCACTCTCTCTCTTTTGGGTTCAAATCTCTCCTTCGCTCTCCCATCCTCTTGCTCGAATCAGAAGACCCCCCTTTTTATTTCCGTCCCCTTTCTCTGCTGTTGATCCCCTCTTTTCTGCTGCTGATCCCCTCTCCTTTTTCCCCTTCTGCCTCAGAGCTCTTTGCCTTTGATGGTGAAAGGACACGAACAAAGTCCCATGCCTTGAGCCCCCCGTCGCTGCCTCCCTCATCTCAGTCCTCTTCTACTGAACCCCCAACGACGCCTCTATGTACGCTGCCCTCTTTCGTCTCAGTCCTCTGATGCTTCCCTTTCAGCCCTTTGTCATCTCCTCTGCCCCATGACGTCTCTCTCATCTCTCCTCTCTGCCCTGTTCTCTTTGTGTTTTTTGGACGTGGGCTTCAGATTTGAGGCAGGTTTTGGGCTGAAGAAATAGGCTTCACTTTTCTTGTTCTTCATTTTCCTTTTCAATGTTTGGGCTTAACAAATTGGGCTTCCATTCAAGGCTAAGGATTTAGCAAGACAGGGCCTGTCGGAGAAAAGGGGTTGGGCTTTAGATTAAGCCACTCTTTTTTTCTCTTTTTTTTTATTTGTTTCTTGTGTTTTTTTTTATATTAATAACTTTGTGTTTTTTTTTTGGTATTTGGTTTTTGTTGTTTTTTTTTAAAGAAAAACTTTTTGTATTTTTTCTTTTTTTGTTATTTAGGCTTTAGGAGTTTAAGAGAAAAGAAGGCCAATATTTTTTTTAATGGCTTTTCTTTATTTTTTTTTCATATTTTTTTGCTAATTTGATTTTATTATTATTCTTTTGTTTGTTTGGACAAAATACGGTGTTCAGAGCTAAAAAACGTCCCCAAAGATTGATTTTCATATTAGGTTCTATTATTATGCGAAATTATAAGGAGATGAATGTGAAACATTGAAGTTTTCTGGGCTTGATGACTTAAATCTGAATTCTAGAATGTCCCATGGTGTGTTCTTAGTAGTTGTGGCTCAAACCAGTCCATTTGACCTCTTAGGTGTATAGGTAAGTGTTTCCCCTTCTCTTGTGAGGTGTATGTGCTGAATTTTTATCTTTTGGATTAACTTTTAGTGCATACCTTGTACATGTGCGAAAATGGAGGAGTAGGGAGTAAACCATTGTGAGTTTTGATGTCTTGACCTTGAATTAGTGCAATAGATCCTTAAAAAGTTTAAGAAAGTAATTCTTAATGAATTCTTGTTAAAATTAATCAGAGGATAGGGAAAATTTCTTGCTAATGATAGTTAAATGATAATAACTATGCTTATCTTAGGCTTGGTGTACATTAGATCATAGTGGTAGCTAGAGGAAGAGTAATTGGCTTCATTGAGATAACCTGGGTTAATTTCCTGATTCCATGTATATGCTCATTTTAATGTGATACTTATTGTACATGTATAATTTTGAATGCTAAATGAATGGTTGACTATCTATTATATTGTGATTAAACCTTGTGAGTCCATGGTGGAGTTGTGGTGCAGCTACTACCTATGCATTGTGCTTCGATCGGGCACCAGGTTGTGATCAGACCCTTGAATGCACTGAGCCCAAGTTATGCTCATTAAAGGAGTTAATGCCATGGACAAGCTTCTCTCAATGTTATTGGCCATTAACATGTTATATATGATTGCTAGTATGAGACAGTAGTCATTAATAGCTCAACTGGTTCATTTGCTAATTGAATTGATAATTTTGGTATTTAATGATATGAAAATGCATTATGTTGATTAATCTATACATATATATGGAATTTGCCTCTTGTTACTGAGATTGTATATCTCACCTTAGTTGCAGGCTAACATTTTCAGGGACCGGACCTCTTAGTGGCAAGGAGAAATTAATAGAAGCATAATGTATGGTTTGGTAGTACATAGGTTTGAAAAACTTGTCAAATTGGGTTTGTGTAACAAGAATATTAGTTTTTATGTATTTGCCGCATTGCATCATGAATTGTCAAGTATAGGGACTAGTTATGTAATATAATTATTATGGAATCTGATGTATCCATGTGCTTATAATATGATGATATGGAACCTTATTGACCCTAAGATATGACTTATTATTTGAGAATGAAATCATATGTTGCTTTAAATATTGACTTAGACTAGCAATGTATGGACCCTCTATTAGGATCTACATTTGAATGGTAATAGTAGTGGCCTTTGGTATCCTTTATGTTAAAGTCCATGATTTGTGGATATGTGGTGGAAAGATGGGTAGACATTGTAACACCATATTCATTTAGCTCATCTCATCTCATTTCTAGGCATAGCTTCTTATATAACAAAATTTTTAAGAAAAATTCAATAAAATATTAGATTATTTTTACATTACATCATGGATAAAATTTTCTTTTCATGTCTCGTGGATCATATGAGCTCATCCATCTCATTGTCCTATTTAAATACACATATACAACTCAAAACCATCTCAAAAGGTGGCCAAAAACTATAGCTCATGAAGCATATACATAAAAATCACATGTTCAGCCTCGAATTGGTGTGCTAGCTTTCTATTATGAACTTTGGAAAATCATAACTAATTTTAGAAAAATCAAAATCAAGCATAGTATATCATTATGGAAAGCTACAGATTTCTACTTTATGTAAAAATAGTTCTAAACCACAACAGGGGTGTCTAGTCACTGGAAATCAATGGAACAATAACCAAACTCGCCTAGCGCTACTAGTACTATCGCAGAACTTTAAAAATTCATATCTCCCTACTCAGACATCCAATTTAGGTGATCTTAGTGGCCATAGAAAAACTATCATGTCTAGTTTATTCTTGTAAATTTTCATGAGCATTGGATACCATTTGGCCCTCAAATGACATAGGAGAAGAAATTGACCATATGAACGGTAACTATACTAGAACAGCTGAAATTTGGCAATTTTGAAAATTCATAATTAATTCCACAAAGCTCCAAATAATCTAATCTTTGTCTTTCCAAAAACCTCTAGATAATATTTATATGCATGCCAAATTTCATGAGAAAATTCATTCATTTGGTCAAATCTTGATATTAGGTTTCAAAATGGTCAATTTTGTGCCTTCTAAGGGTCTCAAATGGTCCACATTAGCTTCTAAGACATTCATGGCCACTTAAGCACATGAGAAAGCACTAAAATGGTCTATTAAACATGTTTTAAAGGTGCATAAACTTATATTTTACAAACTCACACTCTCACCTCAAGGCATGCACAAGAACATATAAGCTTCATCTTGCCATTTAATGTCCAAAAATTGCTACATCATTCATATAGCATCAAATCTCATACATACATCAAGTATTCATGTAATTACATATGTTCAAATGATTATACAACATATTAATCATGGGATTACATCATATGCCATCAAAATGGTTACAAGTGAATAGAATAACACATTTCCTTGTCAATCTTTTTCCTTCAAGCTTAGTAGCTGTAACACCTTACTGACTACACTCTAGTTCATCTCCCTCTAGGCTTGACTCCATATGATTTCCCAGAAAACTGACCGAAACCGTGGTATTTTACTACTTAAAATCGGGGTTTAACCAGTCGTATTTTGCCCCGTGGGTCCCGTGAACCCATCATTCACATTCTCTACTCAAACACCATTTATACAACTTGTACATAGTCTCAAACAACTCACAAACCACGGGTAAGAAGCCAAAAACTCAGAAACTACAATTTCTCAATCGGGCCCATAAATCACATTTCTGGCTCCAACTTTGGAAAATCACAACTAATTCTAGAAAAATGGGAATCAAGCAAATCATAGCTCTCTGGAAAGCTTGGGATGTTAACTTCACACTAAAAATAACTCCCAGCCTCAATCTCAACGTTTAGACCCTCATTGACATCGAAATAGGAACAGATGTCCGGCTGTCCCTGCTGCTGGTGCAGTTTACTGTCATGAACTTCGGAAATTCGTAATTAAATCCACAAAAATACAATCAGGGAAAACTATACCAATTTGGAAAGCTACAAATGTTAATTAGAGGATAAAACTGAGTCCAGATCAGTTCAAGAGTTCTCAGACCTCGAAAACCGATAAAACAGTAACGAAGGTCAGAAACTTCCCTGGTGCTGATATAGAACTTCAGTAAATCGTTTCTCTCTCTACAGACCTCCAATTAAGGTGCTTCCAGTTGGTATAGGTCAATGTGGGTATGTAGTTTATGGTCCTAAAGTTTCATGACATTTGGACATCATTTGGTCTATGGATGACATGGTTTCATTTTCGGACTCAATGAACAGTACCATGACTAAAACATTGAAAATTCCCAATTTCAACAATTCATCAAATATTCTCTAGACCTCCAAATATTACCTACTCTAGCTTCCCAAGAAGCTCTCAATAGACTCTAGAGGCATGCCAAATTCCATAACAAGAAGAGCTCATCCGGTCATACTTTGACGGAGCTCACCTAAATGGCAATTTTAGCACCACATGGGGTTCAAACGGGTCTAAATGACCTCCCACATGCTCTAACCTCTATTGGGCAAATTTAAAAGTACAAACATAGCATATATGAATTATCTAAGTAATCCAAATCATCATACATTCCAATTTCACTATGCTATGGAAGAGAATACACCATTTCACATAAGCCTCAAAAGGCCAACTTATACATTCTCATTACTTTAACCCTTTATATCATCCATACATCATTTGTACATACATTCACATGTGCTCATATAGTTACAACTCCAAAAGGAATAGGTGCACTTTCATTTTGGCACCTTATACATCAAAATAACCAAAAAGCTATACATCATTCTAACTATGCTCTTCTAGGCTCCGTGAGGTGTGCTCGCCTCTCCTTGAACACCGCCTGGATAGTAAGATGGGAGGGGAAGGGGGTGAGATTCGAGGAATCTCAGTAGCTCACACTCATTCAAGATGCAATCAAGGCATATAAAATAGTCAAGCATGCATACAAGTCGTAATAACACCACATATGTGTTCATGCCATGATATCAAACCAATGTCAAGAATAGGCTCTAGGGACTTTCGGTCTAGCCTCACCCGAGTTTTAGGACTTTTGGATCGGCCTCACCCTTGGATTAGGGACTTTTGGCTCCTCCTCACCCGTCTCAAGGGACTTTCGGTACACCTCACCCGAGCAATTTCCACAAATCATATCATAAGCATATTGGTACCGATGCATCAAGGCAAAATCAATGGCATATCTCATCATACAAGCACATACACAACATATAATGACTATTACACAACCAAGAATGCAACAGGAAAAGAGTAGAGAGCTACCTTCTCAGATTACACAAGTCTTCCCTTTCAATTTCTCCTCTCCCTCCTTGATTTCACACTCACAACAAGGTGGAGTTTCTTCCTTTGAGCCTAGGCAGAACAAGAGCATCAAATCATTCTCTCATAGCTTAAATAACTCTCACAGAGCTAAAAGAGATTCTTCATCAGTTAAACCCTCACTACCCTTACAGATCTAGGGATTCTCTCTCTAGAACTCCACTCCTTTTCCTTCCTCTCTCAAGCCCTCAAAGAAGAAGGCATGGAAGAACCCTCCTTCTAGAGTAGTTTTCCCACTTCCCTCTTCTAAACCTAACCCAACTCAGCTTCTAAAACCGTAGAAAGAGAAAGCAAGAGGAGGAGACAACAGGCTAAGGAGAAAAGCTAGGGAAATCTAAAGATTACTCACCTCTTTGCTTGATCTCCTTGCTTCTTGGCCTCTCTCTCTCTCTCCACCGCTCTCTTCTCTCTCTTTGGTCGAAGCTCAGGTCGGTTCTAAGAGAAAGGAAAAGTTTAGACTCTTTTAAAAAGTTAAAATCTCTTTTTTCACGCTTTTCTAGACCGCTCTCGCTATAGCGAGTCATCATTCTCGCTATGGCGACTCTATTTCTCGCTATGGCGAGAAGACTTAGAAAATTTTCAGCCTTCGAAAATTTTTCAGCTTCCTCTTTTCTCATTTCTTTCCTCTTTTCTTTTCTTTTCTTTTTTTGGATGTTACAGTAGCTCCATTTCTTGGTTCACTTGGTTCACCTAGACATGTTAGGCAAATAGGGAGGAAGGAATGAGATTCTAGGAATCCCAATAGCTCTTCTTCCTTTCAACCATACATAAAGAATACAAATCCAAGTCTAGAAATGCATGCATGGATATCATGGAGTGCATAATCCTTCATGGAACATTTATTGCATTCAAGAAGTCTTATAAAACATACATAGGTTTGCCACGAAGATGGTTTAGCCTCACCTACTTATTTTGTGGGATTTTAGACTTGCCTCATCCATTTTCTTAAAGGGTTTTTGATTAAGCCTCATTCTTTAGAGACTTTTGGATTTGTCTCACCCATTGTTGGGGACTTTTGGCTCATCCTCACCCTAACTAAGGGACTTTTAGCTTCACCACACTCAAGCAAACCAAAACATGTTCATAAAGCATCAATCAAGTGCATAACAAAGAATCATGGTACCATGGCATATAGATACATTTTAAAATATCCTTCATCGCTTAAAACATACATGCACATATTCAAAGATAAGATAAACATCCACTCATGCATGAGAGAAAGAAGAGAGAGTTACCTTGGTTACAAATGCACACTTTTCCCTTTTGAAATGCTTCCTCTCCCTCAGCCACACACTCCCAAGGATGTGAGACTTGATTCCTTTAGCCTAGACACATTATATGGAAGCCAATTACACTCTTGGAATAATTTCTAAAGCCACACACTCACTTTAAAAGCTAGATTGTTCCTATGGCTCATTCATGGTTCCATAATGCACGTAATGTAGTAACCTTGAGAAAATATAATCTTGGCTCCATTCTCTCCCTTAATTTATGACTCTTGACTCCATTTAAACCCCTTGGAGCCATCACACATTCATTTCAAGGAGCCTAGCTAGGTGTTGCATCTTTAAGTCACAATATGGAACCTATAGCTACATCTCACTATCCATGACTTCTAAAATTTTTTAAAGGCTTCCTCTCATCGTCTCCCATCATATATGATAAAAACCAAGTTTGGAAGAAATTAAAACACTCCCTTGGTGCTCCTTCCATGCTAGGCCAAGGCTATGCTACAAAATGGTACCAATAGAGTTGTTTTCATTTCCTTAGTGGGAAAAGCATGTGGGAGACTCTCTTGGTGTCTTAGAAACTTATATGGACTCTTAAACATCTTAATTTATGGCTAGAACTCATCTTACAACCAAGGTGCAACTAAAACTCTAACTTTTCTATCTTGCAATTTCATGGTTCTTTCTTTTTTTCCTTTGTATATTCTTATTCTCCTCACTCATTTTCCTAAGATTCATCCTTGGTTTGGTTAAAATTTTAACTCCTATTGGCTACCATACATAGGGAGAAATGTACAAGAAGAAGAAGCATGAAAACAACTAAACTACCTTGTTTTCCTAACCTTTCTTGGATGCTCTTCCTTTTACTTGGATTGTCCTCTTAAAATTTGAAATTTCCCCCCTTGGTCTAACCTCAAAATATACCCAAATACATCACTAAATCCATAGAAAAAAAGAAGAGAAGGAGGAGAGCAAGATTGGTGAAGGAAGAAGCATGAAAATCATGGATTTTCTTACCTTTTTGCTCAGTTTTCTCTTCCCTTCTTCCTCCCACTTGGTGCGCCACTTCAAGGAGCTTAGGGTTCTGTTTTGGTGTAGGGGAAAGTCAGCCAAGGTGATAGGAAGAAATGGGGCATGCTATATATAGGCTAGGGACCCATTTAAGACATTTCCAATTTCCAATTTTGCCCTTTATCCTTGGCTTTTTCGTTTTAAGCCCATTTCAACTCTTTTTCGAGAATCGTCTTTTCCATTATAAAATTTAGATTTTCTAATTTATAAAATTCCTTTGGAATCACTCAAATTGGATCTAAAACCTTCCCAAACAAAAATGTCAAAATTTTGGTCCACCAATGTTCTAAATTGTAAATCAGAGGGGTTTTAACTGTTCTCGAGGTTCCTATAGTTTTTAGGGTCTCTGAGACCCTAAGAAACTCATTTTTTTTTCATTTAAAACTCCCCCCTTTGAGTTTTCTAGAAAGTGCCCAAAATTATGAAAATACCATTATGTTTCATTGCATTTTTGTTAAACTCCATTTGGTTATTCTAACTTCAATTTCAAGGCACCTTTAGCCTTAGATCATCTTTATTTAAAGTTTAAAATATTATTCTAATTTCATTGGACCTCAAATCCTTCTCTTTGGGGGACTTCCTTTTATATTCGGTGAGTTTTGTATGTTTACAAATAAACTTAATGTTACATTTCTCTTGTTTTCTCATGTTTTCGGAGAATCAGATATTACAAAAATCAATATCAAAGTCTTGAATTGGTGATGATAGATATAATGAGCAATTAGTTGGTTCAATACTTTTAAAACCTTATAAATTAAGGTAGAATGACCTTAGGATGCCATTAGAACGAATGTTAGTGTTTGGGATGAAATTGGGAGAGTTTAAGTGCAGGAGGAAGTTGAGCCATGGCCAAAATACCTTAAGTCATGGCTAATAGTTAGTTAGAGGCAAGAAGCGCCATGGTGTGAGATGTCACATAACAGAGTAAGATGAAAATTTTACCCAGGGAGGGTAACAAAATACAACTTTGCCGTAGCACAATTTGAATAAATTAGGTTAAGGGTTCTAAGAGGTATACCAGCTACGGCTCCACATAAGCTCATTGCAGTGAGGGTCTTACTCACTGCAGCAATAAGAGTGTGAATAGTAGGTCCCAAGGCCACCTTCACCATGGCATAGAAGCCTTAAGTCGCAACATAAGGTTTGAATTATTGAATTTGAACTCTAGTAGCCACTTAGCCACAATGAGGAAGGTCTAAGTCATGGTGCAGGTTCCCAAACTCTTAATTTTGCTTAAAAACCTTGAATTTCACTATGACAATGCTACGTGATGACTTGAAAATGCTTATAAGAGGATTTGGTGAGTCTGGAATCAATGGTAATGTGAATTAACTATTGTAATTTATAATTAGAATCACTTGTAGACTCAAATAGTTTTTATGGTTCGACTAATAACCCTAATAATATCAAGGTTCAAATTCCCTCACTTTTTCCTAGTTTAATTAATTATAATGACCTTAGAACTTAATTTATGATTATTAATTATGTAATTAAGTCTAATCACTATAATTAGGAATTAGGGTTGTTACACAATGTGACTTAACATAAGAGGAACTTGGAAAGATGAGATTCACTTTTGAATAAAAAATAACCATTTTAACGGATAAAGAATTTACAAAGCTAGGTTGACATGTGTAGAACAATAAGGGAAGATAGAATGTGTAGTTAAGTAAGGAAAGCCATTATCCTAGAGTGATGAATTGGACAATAGTATTGGTATTGTAAATAATGAATTATAAGTAGAGTTAGTGGCAAGAGTGACTTCGAGTTTGACCTTTTTGAACTAGAGGACATAACAACAAACAATAAGGATGTTTAGAGTCCCACTGGTGATTCCTATCTTTAATGTGTTGTCTAACATCCTTTTCTATAGTTCAAACTAATAAAGGTATTTTGGAAAGGGAAGTTAGGAAGTAAAACAAAAAGGTCTTTAAGGAAGGAATTCTAAAAGGTAATGACTTTTGATGTTTTTAGATTCTAGTGTAGTTGGAAGCTAGATTTTTGTAAACTTAATTCACTGATTTGTTAAGATAATAGAGGATCAAGTTAACTTGATTTCTAATCAATTGAATGAATTTCTTAATGGGATTTCTGCAACTTGATTGTAGTATAGTCAACTATATCTTTTTCCATAAGAAACTGAAGGCTCGAGTCTCCTTTACAATGAGTAATTCCCATAGAGTAATTTTAAAAGAGAATGGATAAAATGAGGAATTCTTAAGGGAGTTGGAAATATGAATGATAGAAAAGGAGTGATCTAACTCTAACATCATCGATGTCTTTGTGGTGAGTCTGATAGTAGTTGATGTGGATCAACCCCTAAGGATCAATAATTAGGGTACTTTGACTTAGATGTAGCCTTATCTACTCACTAAAAGATTTTGTGACTTGTAGTAGTATAAAGGTGAGTAGCAAGAGGACCAAGTAATGTGATAGACAGTGTCTTTGGTTAATTGAGGATGCTACAAATGAAAGGTTAAGAATTTATCTATTGAAAGGATAGCTTAGTAAGTGACCAAAATGAACTAAGGGAGTTTGAGAGTTAAACCATGACAAGATCAAGAAAGTGAAAATTATCTAATTCTTATGAGATTCTAAATTTCTTGTCAACAAATGAGACAAACAACAATAAATTATTCTTTTTGTTGAAGGTGTAGGCCTAGCAAACATAAATCCTTTTGAAGCTTTTATGGCAAATGCATTGCTATTTGCATTTCCAGGGATAGTAGGAATATGCAACCATTAGATAAAGACGTACAAAGGGCTAAATATGTATTCTATTGAGTTTTTGATGTTGAGCACCATAAAATATTAGATAAGATAAATGATAAGATTATTGGAATTAACATTAAATATTTATTTACCAAATTAAAGAGTTGAAAATTAGATAGTTGAAAACCTATTGGTTTAATGGAACTTGGTTTTGACAAGAGAGACATTAGTGAGAAAGGCATGAAAGGAAATGAAGTAATGGCTCCTGCAAGTTGAAAGAAAATAGTCGATCTATGACTAAAAAGGAAAATTGTTAGTTTGTTTATGTATTAGTTAGAGAAAATACTAACGGTAAGTCCTCATTGGGAGAAAAAAAATACACCTCTGGCATAGGACTAAAGGAAGAAATTATGAGAATTGTCTTACTAAGCTAATTGGTTACTATATGACTTGCAATCTTACAAGGAAAAATTGGTTAAACTACTCAGGTACTTAGGTTGGACAACTTAGAGGAAGGAACCTTTTTATGACTTTAGTGGACTAGAGGGAATTATCTCTAAGAGAAATTGTTGGAGTAAGGTGTGTGAATTTTGGGGACAAAATTCCTAAAGTAAGGAAAAAATGTAACATCTGAAAAATTATTAAATTGAGATTTTAGAGGAAATTAATTTAATTAAGGATTTAATTAAATTTTTAAGGAAATAGGGATTTATTGTGAAATAATAGAGAAATTGGGATTTTATGAAATTATATAAAGAAATAAGTGTTTTAGGAAATTATTTAATTATTAGGGGCTCAATTAATTAATTTAGGAAATTTAGAATATTGCCCTAATAAAATTAATTAGAGATTATCTACCCTAAGATTTAATGAAATAAAGTTGAAAATAATTTTAACATGAGATTTTACATTTCTTTAGTTTTAAAAGTTGAAACCCAACTTATAGAGACTAGATCTGAGGAATTAAGCAACGACCCACTCAACCCATTTACCTAAGGGCCCAATAACCCATGATAAACCTAACTCCAGTTAACTAAAACCCTCACTTTCTCATTTACTCTTCAAGATGCATGCACATAGCCAATAACCAAGGAGAAAAAAGAAAACACAAAGGGAGAGGATAAGAGAAAGGAGCTGCCTTCGAGGCCATTTTCTCAGTTGAAGATGCAACTTTTGGATTTGGCAAGTGTTATAAAAAATTATCTACTCTTCATCCTTTCTTTCTTGAACAAAATATCTTTTGATTTGGTGATGATTGGTAAAAACTTAGATTGTTGGAAGTGGAGTTTTTAAAGTAATTTTAGTGGAGTAGTGGAAGAGGAAGCTTAAGCATCCATTAGGTAAGTGTTTTCCCTTCCTTTGTGATGTTATTTTTGCCTAAATTTCATCTAAAGGGCTAATTTTCATAAGGATGGTTTTACATGTGCAAAAATCTAAAGGACTTATTGTGTTAGCTTGGATTCTTAGATTTAACTTGGTGTTTTGCAACTCCTAGAAGCTTGGATGAGTTGATACTAAGTGATTAAATGGGTTTTTAATTGATTAAAATCAAGGATCTCTTTGAATTGATAACTATGTGTTGGTTATTTATGGTTGTTTTAGGCTTATGTTGCTTTTTGGAAGGCATTGATAGCTAATTAAAGAGTGGTAGACATTGTTTGAGGTAAGTTTAATTCCATTCATATATATAGTAATATTCAATTGATTGTTTGCACATGTGATTATATGAAGCTAACCATAAGTTTGACTACTAATACTTGTGAGATACCGAAGACCATGATTGTGTCCTAATCAATGGAGCTATGGTCATGCTCCCAATTATGCATAAGTGTAATAAGTGAAAATTCAGAAACTGAATTGAACCCTGATAAACTAATATGAGAATACCCTAAAGCAAGGAAAATTAAGGCTAAATGAAATTAGGATGTTAATTAGAGCATCTTAAAATGTAGATTAGGGCCTAAGGTTAGTCCGAAATTGGAGCCAAAATGGCCAAATGGACAGGTACAGAGGCGAATGACATTTTTGTAATTTCAGGAAACTTTTAGAAAACTCAAAGGAAGAATTTTTAAATGAAAAGATTAAGTTTTCTAGTGTTTTCAAAGGTCCTAAAAATCATAGGAATCTTTGGAATGGTCAAAACCCCTCTGATTTGCATTTTAGAGTGTCAGTTGACCAAAACTTTAACCAAATTGTTTGGTAAGGTTTTAAATCTAATTTGGATGAAACCAAAGGCATTTTATAAATTAGAGGATCTAAATTTTATGATGGAAAAGATGGTTCTCAAAAAGGAGTTGAAATGAGCCTAAATGGAAAGAACCAAGAAGTGAGCCTCCAACCCTTTAAAATCATGTCCCACTTCTGCCCAACACCCTAACTAACTTTCCTCTAGTCCAAAACAAATTCAATGGTAGCTCAAAGTGGTGCACCAAGTGAGGGAGCAAAAGGAAGAGAAAGAAGCCTTGAAAAAGTAAGAATTCAACACTTTTTCATGCCTTCTCCTTCGCTAAACTTCTCCTCTTTCTCCTCTCTCTTCTCATGGTTTGGATAATTTATTTGGACATATTTTGTGACTGGTTCAATAGAGGAGAGGGAGTGTTTGAAGGCAAGCTTGCAAGTATAGAAAAGACCTCTTGAAAAGCTTGCAAATAAGGTAAGAAACCATGACTCAAAGTGCTTCTTCTTAGCTTTCCTTGGTCTTTATGTTTCTGCTAGAATAAAGGGTATATGTTAGGGACTTTATTTTGATCTAAACTTGATAGGAGATGGGTTTTTGAAGCATAAGGAATCATATGAAGAAATTAAGATTCAAAAAGAACCTATAGATAAGAAGTTATGGTATTTAGGGTTTTGGTTGAATTTATGGAGCTTTCTAGTGATTATTTAGATTATATAAGATCATGTTTGAGTTCTCAATATGCTCTATGTCTCGGCCTAATAGGAAAGATGATACATAGGGAGAGTTTTCTTCAATTTCAAGGATAGAAATGGCCTAGAAATGAACAATAGATACCAAAGGAACCATTAGTTTGAATTTAGAAACTATATTTTGAAAGTTGGAAGTTTAAGTTCCTTTTAGGCATAACGAAGCAACTTAATGTTTTGCTCCTTGGATTAAGTTTGTGATGGCTCTAATGATTTTAAATGGAGTCATGTGACTTAGATTGAGTGAGAAATTAGAGCCAAGATCATGGATTATATGAATTACGTTATTATGCCCTTGTATGGAACCATAAACGTGGCATAAGTTAGAAATACTTTGTGTGAACTTTATGTGAGGCTAGAGATGGTTCCATTGGTGTGTTTGTGTCTTGTTTAATATGTCTAGGCTAAGCAAACCAAGCCTCCTCCAAGTGTGTGTGTAAGGCCTAACCAAGGAGATAAGAAATCAAGGAAGAAATTGTGTTTCTTGAACCAAGGTAGCTCTCCATCCTTTTTTGTATGCATTTCTTGGTTGTTTAATTATCATTGAATGTTTGTATGTGTGTTTAAATCATGAAACATGCCTATAGCTATTGGTTTGATGCTATGGTACCATTATGCTTATTAAATTGCTTTTGAATTGTGAGATTATACTTTACAAGTGAGGTTGTGCCAAAAGTCCCTAAGAATGAGTGAGACAAGGCTAAAAGTCTCAAAAATAAATAAGGCTAAGTCAAAAGTTCCTAGAAAATGGGTGAGGCTAATCCAAAAGTCTCAAATAATAGGGTGAGACTAGATCAAAAGTCCCTAGAGTTTGGTTTTGATCTTGACATGTTTATGTGACGTTGAAAACATGATTTGTTTGGTTCTTGAAAGTATTTGATGCATACTTGTATTCTTTAATATGATTATATGCTATATATACTTACTTGATAGGGTGAAAGAGCTATTGGGATTCTTTGAATCTCACTCTCCCCTGTTTTCCATCTACCCTTGTCTAAGTAAGGCCAAAGGAAGCAAAAATGGAGGCCAAGGAGTGTGATTTGCACTACTTTAACAATATGATAGTTTGGATGTAATTTAATGTCAAAGTATGTATGTATAAATTATGTATGAGATGTAAACCCTTGAGTATATGTAAAAGCATGTAAATATGTTGTATGAACCAAATTTGGAGCCAAATAAATGAGAATGTATGATTTTGACATTCTAGAGCCTTGCCATGCATGTGTATATGAATAAGTGGAATGGTGAAATTGAGATCCATAATGATTTAGACCTATTTTGATACTTCTATATGCTATGTTTAAACTTTTGGACGTGCTTAAATGGTCATGGATCATGTAGAAAGCCATTTGGTACCATTTGATGCCATTTTGACTTCATTTTTTACTATATTCTTGCCCTGAACCAAAACTAGAATAAATAGATGAATTTTGGTATGAAATTTGGCAAACATATAAATCTCATCTGGAGCTTTTCATAGAGCTAAAGAACACTATTTTTGAAATTCTAGAGAATTTATTATGATTTTTCAAAGTTGGCTAAATTATGTAGAAATTGTCACTATTACTGTACATATGGTCAATTTGGTTTTTGGTATCATTTAAGAGCCAAATGGAGTCCAATACTCATGAACTTTTACAATAATATACTTGACATTATAAGCTTTCTATAGCCACTAAGAGCACCTAATTTAGAGCTCTGTAGAGTGAGATATGAATTTTTGAAATTTCTAATTTACTGTAAGATGTGTCCCAAACCCAATTACTATTCTACTAGGATTTTGTGGGCCAAATGATATTGTTTGATCTAAAATTTTTATAGTAGTTAGATGACATCTTGAGCTTTACAAAAAGTCTTAATTTCCATGATTTGAAATTTTTTAGAATTAGTTATGAATTTTCAAAGTTCATATCAAAATTTGGGACATGTGGAAAATGCAAGTGTGATGTCCACTTTAACATGTATGCCTCCAACCCAAAATTTAAACCTCAAAGTGTGATGTTTCTAGTTGACTAAGTATGTTATAGATGAAAGATGACTTTGGTAAAACCACATGGTCCATTTAACAAAAAATGAATTAATTTGGCTTTTGATAACAGTTATTTCTTTTGCTAAAAGTGTTATTTTCATGAAAATAGATGTTTTATGCCAATTGTGATATATATTAAGTATTGTCTTAATATGGTATTACAATAAGTGTTATAATTTTACATTGGGTCATCATTGTGCTCATGTCTATGCATATATATATGCCATGATAGTGTTTGTTTTGGAATGAAAAGCAGTCATGATCATGCCATTTCCTAAATTATTGGTCAATAACTAAGTATATTGATATGTGGTTACTAGTATGGTGTAACACCATATTTATCTAGTCCTCCTTACTCATTTCTTAGCTTCCTTCACTTAAATAAGCAAATTCTCAAAGAAAAATTCAATTAAAATAATATATTATTTTGTATTACGTTAGGCTTAAAATTTTTGTTTCATGTCCCGAGGACCATATGAACTTACCCATATCATTCTCTAATTAAAATACATTCATACAACTTAAAATCATCACAAAATAATAATTAATTCTAGAAAAATCAAAATCAAGCAAATATTTGCTTTTTGGAAAGCTCTGGATGTCAACTATATGTTCAAGATAATTCTAGGACAATAGAAAAGCACTAAAGGTCTAGTTGCCTAAGTTTGCTGTCATAAGTTGCTAATATAAAATTTCAAAATTCATAACTAATTTTAGAAAAATAAAAACCTAGCAAACCATATCATTCTAGAAAGCTATTGATGTTAAATAGAGATTAAAAATAACTCCAGACCAAAATAGAAGCATGTAGCCCTTAAAACCTGATAGAACAGTGACAGATGTCTAGTTGTGTCCCTAATACTAATAGGGGATTTCAAAAAAAAATTTCTCTATCAATATAAATCCAAATAAGGTGCTCTTAAGTGATACAAAAATCTTATCATGTCTAGTTTATACTTGTAAAATTTTATAGCCATTAGACGCCATTTGGCCCATGGATGACAAAGGCAAAGAATCTAACCAAATAAATAGTACATCCTACCATTCAACATTTTTCTCCCAACTTTGAAAAATCATAATAAATTCTATATAGCTCCAATTTTAGTGCTATTTAGCTCTAAAAAAAGCTTTAGATAAGATCTATATGCAAGCCAAATTTCATGAGAAAATTTGTCCATTTGATTAGTTTGTGACATAAGATTGTACAATGGCATTTTTATGCCTTCTAAAGGGTCAAATGTGGGCCATTCTGGTTTCTAGCTCATCCAAGATCACTTGAGTGCGTGGGAAAGCATAAAAACAGTCCTCTAAACATGTCCAATAGGTCTGACTATCCATACATTACAAAACCACTCTTCCACATATTGATATACACAAGGATCTTACGCACACATCTTTGCATCTCAAAGTCAAAACATTCAATATCATTCTTATACTTCCAATTCTCATACATAAAACACATATCCATGTATTTACATATGTTGAAGTAGCTATACATCATACACATTATGAGATTATATCATTTGATAACAAAATGGTTATAATACAAGCATTTAGTGATTTCTTTGTCCATCTTCTTGCTTTCAAGTGTAGTGGCTTCTATTTCTTTACTCACTTGGTCCACCTAGACATGTTAGGGCAATGGAGAGGGAAGAATGAGATTCTAGGAATCCTAATAGGTCTTCAACCTTTCAAACATACATGATGGATGCAATTTCAAGTCCAAAATGCATGCATAGCTACCTTGAAATTCATAAACATACATAGAACATTTCTCACATTAAAGAAGACATATTCCTTATACATAAGCTTGCCAAGACAATGGTTTAGCCTCACCTATTTTTTTGGGACTTTTAGACTTACCTCACCCACTTTTAAGAGGCTTTTTATTAAGCCTAACTCTTCTAGAGACTTTTGACTTTGTCTCACCCATTCTTAGGGACTTTTGGCTCATCCTCACCCTTGCTAAGGGACTTTTGGCTTTACCAAGCTCATGCAAACCAAAACATATTCATAAAACATTTTTCAAGAACATATACAAGGTATCATAATACCATGACATATAGACATTGGCTAGAAACATTTTTCAAGGCATAAACATACATACTGTAACACCCCGAAATTAATTAAGACTAATTATAGCGATTAAGGAGTTAACATGGATTAATTAGAAAAATTAATTAAAAGGGTGGACTTTTACTTCGAGCCATGCAGAAAACTTAATTGAGTTTTAGACTAAATGTAGAAGCCCAATTATGCTATGAGCTTAGTAGGAGAGCACAATACTAGTCTCCTTGTGGGCTTAACTTAAATTTTCTAGAAAAGCCCAAAACTTATTAGTAAATTTAAGTAAGACAAGAGCTCATTTAGCCTTAGCCCAAACTTGGGGAAGTGAGGCCAATTAGGTCTTGGGCTATTAGATCAACACACTTCATCCTAACACCAAAAAAAATAAATTTGTAGCCCAAACCAATGAACCTTGGGCCAATTTTAAAAATAAATCAGACCATGGGTAATATTTGGGCCCAATGGACTAGCCCACTTACTTTAAAACCCTAGAGGACTTATCACTTTATTATTTGGGTGCTGAAGTTTGAGGGTTCTACTGAACAAAGGGAGGAAATTTGGAGGTTTAAGAGAGGCTAGGGTTTTACCAACATTTTAGCTCCATTTTTTACTCCTAGAAAGTGATTTGGCAGTGAGTTATACATAAGTTGATTATCTCATCTTCCTCTACATTTTGGTTCGATTCATTTGTCATTTGAAAAATTTTTATCTTTCTTTAATATGAAATATGGCCTTTGGATGATTAGTGCAAGATTTTCAAAGTTAGAGGTCGAAGGGATGATTGGATAAGCATTTCCCTTCTATTTTATGTATTATTTTGTTGAAAAATTTCCTAAAAATTGATTTTCATAATGGGTTCTGCTATTGTGCAAAATTACAAGGAGATGAAGGTGAAACACTGAAATTTTTGGGCTTGATGACTCAAATTTGAATGTTGGAATGACCTATGGTATGTTCTTGATAGTCGAGGCTCAACCTAGTCCATTTGACCTCTTGGGTGTATGGGTAAATGTACCGCATTCTCCTGTGTGTTATATATAACACTCTAAAAATTAATTAAGACTAATTATGGTGATTAAGGAATAACATGGATTAATTAACAAAATTAATTAAGAGGGTGGACTTTTACTTCAGACCATATAGAAAACTTAATTGAGTTTTAGACTAAATGTAGAAGCCCAATTATGTCATGAGCTTAGTAGGAGAGCCCAATACTAGTCTCCTTGTGGGCTTAAATTAAAATTTTTGGAAAGCCCAAAACTTATTAATGAATTTAAGTGAGACAAGAGCCCATTTAGCCTTAGCCCAAACTTGGGGAAGTGAGGCCAATTAGGTCTTGGGCTATTGGATCAACACACTCCATCCTCAATACAAAAACAAAACAAAAAAAATTCTGCAACCCAAACCAATGAACCTTAGTCTAATTCTGAAAATAAATCAGACTATGGGAAATATTTAGGCCTTTAAGGCAGCCCAAACCCAGCATAAACCCTCTAACTTGTGGCCTAATAAATTTCCACACTAATCTAAATGGATTTTGGGCCTTCAAAACAGCACACTCTCCCTAACCCTAAGAGTCTTTGCAGCCCATCTTATCTAGCACCAGCCCACTTGAAATAATAGGCCCTTTGGACCAGTCCATCTTCATTAAAACCCTAAGAAGTCTTTTTTTTTTGCTGCTAAGAAACGCATGTTCTGCAGACTTAAGAAGCCATTTTCGCACTTGAGAAGAGGGGCTAAGGCTTTTCTGCATTCCTCCACCATTTCTCACTTCTAAAGGAAGATTTGGCTAAAGTAATCTATATAAAAGATGTCCTTCTCATTCTCCTCTTCATTTTGGTCTGATTAGTTTTTGGTTTTGAGCATTTTCATCTCCTTCTTAAATCTGAAATTTGGTGTTTAGGTGTTTCTTTGTAAGATTTTCAGAGTTAGAAGCTAGAGGGATGATTGGGTAAGCATTTCCCTTTCATTTTGTGTATTATTTTGCTGGAAAATGTCCCTAAGGGTTGATTTTCATAATAGGATCTACTATTATGCGAAATTACAAGGAGATAAAGGTGAAAAACTGAATTTTCTGGGCTTGATGACTTAAATCCGAATTTGGGAATGTCTTATGGTGTGTTCTTAGAAGTTAAGGCTCAACCCAATCCATTTGACCTCTTGGGTATATGGGTAAGTGTTCCCTCTTCTCTTGTGTGGTATATATACAAAATTTTCATCATTTGGACTGACTTTTGGTGTATGGCTTTTACATGTGCGAAAATAGAGATGTTAGAAGTGACCTATTGTGAGTTCTTGTTGTTGCGATCTTGAATTGGTGCAGTAGACCCTTAGGAAGCTTGGGTAAGAAGTTCTTAATATACTCTTGTTAAGATTAATCTGTGGATAGGGAAATTCCTTACTAATGGTAGTTGAATAATGATGATTATGCTTATATTAGGCCCAGTGTGCTCTGAATCATAATGGTAGCTAGAGGATGAGTAATTGGCTTCATTGAGGTAATCGAGGTTAATTTCCTAGTTCCATGTATATGTTCATGTTAATCTGATATTTGTTACACATGCATGATTTTAAAATGTCAAATGATTAGTTGACTGCTTGAATTGTTATTGTGATTGGAGCTTGAGAGTCCATCGTAGAGCTGTGGTGCAGCGGCCACTCGTGCATGTGCTTCGATCGGGCACCGGGTTATGATCAGACCCTAAATGCACTGAGTCTAGGTTATGCTTATTGGGGAGTTGGTGCCGTGGATGGACCATTTCCGATATTATTGGCCATTAATATGTTGTGTATGATTGCTAGTATGAGACAGTAGTCATTGGTAGCTCAACTAGTTCATTTGTAAATTGAATTGATGGTTCTGGTATTGATGATATGAAATTACATTGTATTGATTAATCTATACATATATATGAAATTTGCCTCTTGTTACTAAGATTGTATATCTCACCCTAATTATGAGATAACATTTTCAGGGACCGGATCTCTTAGTGGCAAGGAGAAAATTAATGGAAGATTATTATATGGTTTAGTAGTAGGTAGGTTTAGAAACCTCATCTGATTGTATTCGTATAACTAGACTACTAGCTTTATGTAATTGCCGCATTGCATCATGAATTACCAAGCATAGGGACTGTAATCATTTGATGCATCATATGTCAACTTAAACTAGTGATGTGTAGAATTTCTAATGGGACTTATGTTTGAATGGAAATGTAAGTAGTGTATGAACTCTTTGCTATCATTGATTTATGAACTCACTAGTTTATGATGGCTAGAAGATTAAGGATCCACATTTGAGTTTTGAATGGGTAATGATAGATGTGTTAGGTAGATTAGATAAAAGAAAGACATTAAATCTTCACAAACTAAGTTGAAGTAGCCTAGAGTGTTGTTAGAGGGAAAATTGGAGAGCATGAGATGAAATCTTAGGAGTTATAGGAACATAAGGGAATTAGCCGCGACCAAAATTTAATTGGCCTTGGCCAAATGGTAACAAAGGGGAATTGGCCATGGCCAACATTTAATTGCCCTTGGCAAAATGTGGCAAAACTACCAGGGAAGAAAACAGAGAGCAATTGGCCACGGCAAACAGTGAGGTTAGCTATGGCTAAGTCTGAAAGGCAGATTTGGGGGTGTCCCAGAGGGTATTTGGCCACAGTGAAAGGGATATTTGGCCGCGGCAAAATGTGCAAAATTTGTGAAGGCGTAAAAGTTAAACCCGAGAGTAATTGGCCGCGGCACAAGGGAATTTAGCCGCGGCGAAGGTGCTTTATTTCTCATATTCACCTAGAAACCTTAGTTTCTCTTAAGGTAATGCTAAGGAATGATCTAGAAACACTTGGAGAAGGATTTTATGAGTTGGAATTGATGGATGGAAGAATCAAAGGCTCCTCATTGATAATTAAATTTACTTTCACATTCGCATAATTGTGGTTGTCTAGCTAATGACCATGACAACATTAAGGTTTCAAATTTTCTCACTTGTTTCCGATGTAATTAATCTTAAAGACTTCAAACCTTGATATATGATTATTAATTACGTCTTTAACCTTAATTACTATAATATGAAGTTAGGGTTGTTACATTATATATTCTGAATTTTAATAATTTGGACTGACTTGTAGTGCATGGCTTTTCATGTGTGAAAATGGGGATGTTAAGAGTGACCTATTGTGAGTTCTTGTTGTTATGACCTTGAATTGGTATAATAGACCCTTAGGAAGTTTGGGTAGGAAGCTATTAATTAACTCTTGTTAAGATTAATCTGTGGATAGGGAAATTCCTAACTAATGATAGTTAAATGATGATGATTATGCTTATGTTAGGAGTATGCTTTAGATCATGGTGGTAGCTAGAGGAAGAGTGATCGACTTCATTTAGATAACCGAGGTTAATTTCCTAATTCAATGTATATGTTCATGTTAATTTGATATTATTTACATATATATGATTTTGAAATGCTAAATGATTGGTTGACCACTTGAATTATTACTATGATTGGACCTTGTGAGTCCATGGTGGAGCTGTGGTGCGGTTTCCACCTGTACATGTGCTTCGATTGGGCACTAGGTTGTGATCAAACCCCAGATGCATTGAGCCCTAGTTGTGTTCATTATGGAGTAGGTGCTGTGGACGGACCTCTCTCAGTGTTATTGGCCATTAACATGATGTGTGTGATTGCTGGTATAGGACAGTAGTCATTGGTAGCTTAACTAGTTTATTTGCAAATTGAATTGGTGATTCTAGTATTGATGATATGAAATTACATTGTATTGATTAATCTATAAATATATATGGAATTTGCCTCTTGTTATTGAGATTTTATATCTCACCTTGATTGTGGGCTAATATTTTCAGGGACCGAATCTCTTAGTGGCAAGGAGAAATTAATGGAAGCTTATTATATGGTTTGGTAGCATATAGGTTTGGAAACCTTGTCAGATTGTATTGAGCAATTAGATTACTAGTTTTATATAATTATTGCATTGCATCATGAATTGCCAAGTATAGGGACTGTACAAGTAATATAATTATCATAGAATTGAACATTATGGTTGTAATTGGCTAATAATGAATGAGTGACTTGATCTTGTATGAATATTAAGCATTAGGCCTACACTCCTTGTGGTCGGAATACTTTTGCTGTCACTAAATTATGGAATTTGCTTATGTATCATAGTTTCGTGAGTAGAAATCAACACTTAGATCTTGAAGTGGATAATGATAAATTAGCTAGGTAAATCAAGTAGATAAATGCTATTAGAGTTTCACAAATTAAGGGAGAATGGTCCTATAGTGTTCCTAGAGAGAGAATTAAAGTGTATGTAAGGGGATTTGAGAGTTACAAGAACATAAGGGAATTGGCTGCGGCCAAAATGGAATTAGCCGCAACCAAATGTGATGAAGTCGTCGAGGGAAGGAAACAGAGAGGAATTGGCCGCGACAAAAAGTGATGTTAGCCGCGGTGAAATGTGAGAGGCAAGTCTAATGGTGTTCCAGAAGGTAATTTACCACGACGAAAGGGGTATTTGGCCATGGTGAAATGTGTGAAATTTGTGAAGGTATAAGAAGTTGAACTCAAGAGTAATTGGCCGGGATGCAAGAGAATTTCGCCTCGGTGACAGTGCTCAATTTCTTATATTAACATACAAACTTTAGTTTGCTCTATGGAAATAATAAGAAATGATTTAGGAGCACTTGTAGGAGGTTCTTATGAGTTGGAATTAATGGATGATAGGACTAAAAGCTAATAATTATGGGTTTGATTCCCTCATATGCATAAATGGTTATGAGTAATTAGTTAATAACTCTAACAACATCAAGGCTTAAATTTCCTCACCTTTTCCTAATGTAAGTAATCTTATAATGACTTCAGACCTTGATTGATGATTATTAATCGTGTTTTTAACCTTAATTACCATGATTAGAAGTTAGGGTCGTTACATTTGGTATTAGAGCAATAGTTCAGGAAAACTATGCTAATTAAAATTGTGTAGTTAGAAACTTAGCAATCATGATGCATATTTGGCATAGTATTAACTCATAAGAATAGCTAATTATGTGAACATGTGGTTTATGCTCCTTGTGTTCTGGAAGAAAATATAGAGGAATAATGATGTGAGGCTTGTAGTGCTTGTTAAAATGAATGTTTCTTGAATTTTATTCAAAATATCACCTATCACAATGAGTGTGTCCTTGAAAATAATAGAGTATAATAAGATTATATCTCATAATGCTTCAAATATCACTAATTTTGAGATTTGAGGTTGTTAATGACAATGAAAAGGCTAGAATTTTGCCCTTCTTTTTCAAAAATTAGGTTACTAGTCTTAATCTAGATAGTCAACTAGTTAAGGCTTGTTGCCAATAGGCTAAATGATAGATGCACCAGTCACTCGTTGTGGGGCACTGGTTGACTAAATGAATAAGACCAGGTAACTGATGAGGATGATGAATAAGGCTACTAATAGTATTTATGACCAGTTGACTGCCATTTACTAAACAAGCCAACTGGGTATGACCGACTAATTGACTGGCCTATCAAAGTAGTCAACTGATCATAACAAGAGTAGTAATTCTTTACCTAAGCAAAATTCTAAGCTTTTCAAGGGTTATCTAGAGTGATGTTGAGAACTTAGAAAGTAATGCTATAGAGTAAAACACCTAACTAGCTATAAAGACCTTACAGAAGGGTAAGATATAAACCTTACTTACGATTAGGAAATTGACAATGGAAGTTTGGGAACTAGTGTATAATAAATAAGTATGATTGACTAAATATATGAAGTGATGTACAATCCATAATGAGTTAAAATTATGTAGACTTCGAAAAGTCCCCAAGGTTGAGGCTTTATAGGTACAGAGGTCCTAACCCACTTGCTTGATCCTGGTTAATAAAGAACACAATAACTCGATCCTAGCTACCACAACTTGGGCCTAATGAATAAGGGCGATAAGAGGTAAAGAACATTTCAAATAGTTTCATTCAAACTATTGGAGTGAGAAAGCTATCTTTAGTTAATGATGACAAGGAAGGAGGGCAAGAAACCCTTAAAATTGCAAAATCCATTTCTGAATGAGGGATAGCGACTTTAAAGTAAGAGATTAAGGGAGATGATGTTTTGGAAGGAATCTTGAGAGTTTTGAGATTCCTCCCTTAGTGTACCTAGACAAGAGAGGGAATTTGTGATGAGGGAGAGAAGCCCTAGTGTGATAAGAGGGAGGTGTATAGGCACGTGATGCTTATGCATGTTGTCTCTTTTGTATGATTCAGTTTACTTATGCTATGTGTTGACGTGCATTTGGGTGGTGGTTAGAGGCACTTTACGTGCTTGATACACTTGGGGAGTGTAAGGTAAGATTTTACAACACTTTGGTGCTAGAGGCACATGGGACGTACTCATTTTTCAGCACTTCGATGCTTGAGGCATGCGGGGCGTGCCACTTATCATACGATTCGATGAATTTTAACCATCAAATTGGTGTCAAATTAGACTAAGTAGACTTTCTACTTGGAAGGTAAAGAGGAGATCCTGATAGTAAGGATCCACCTAAAAAGAGAATAAAATGGTACCTGGTACGTACAAGTGGTTGAAATACAGTCATCATGGAGTGATGAGCATGTGTATGGCCACAAAAAAGAATTGCCTGCTAATATTGAAGGCAAAGGCTAATTCTGCCATTAGTAGCCTTATTGTTTTGTATCACGTGTGGTGTGATTAAGGGAATAGAGACAACATTGGGAATTCAAGATGGACTAGTATTCACTTTAGTGGTAAGACCCCCTAACTTTGAAAGAGAACTCATTGATTAAGAATAATAGCTATCCATTGCATTAGTTACCATTCACCTTAACTCATTTTAGGCTGAGGGAAGTAGTGGTAAGAAGAGGAGAGAAGAGAAGATAAACCAAAGTACAAGGACTCCATAAAGGGTAACTTCCAAGTTGCTTCCTTGCTCTGGACTGAAATATTTTGCTTCTGTAGAATTAGTTAGAAAAGGATTTTGAAGCCAAAATCTTTATAACAGGTTGTCCCTCCCTTATACTTAAAATCTGAAAAATTACAGAATTTTTAGAGCAAGGTAAATCAAAGAAACAACCCACTAATTTGATTTAGCTTCTGTACGGGACAGCTTGGGGCTGATTTCATAAAGAATTTTTTCAAATGGGTAAATGAAGGAATTAGTGCATGAAATTTGGTGGGGAGGTATCTAAGATGTATAACTTTAGGTCTGCAAAGTCTTAGAATTTTCTGGGCTCAGTTGGTAGGATAACAAAGCCAGAAACAACAAGGGCAGTGTACAGCGAGCTCAACTGAGGTAGTGGCCAAAACAGTAGGAGTTCAGGGGCTATCCTTGGGAATTCTTGAAAACTGTTTCTGTGGCTTATAATTAACATAATAAAGGGTCACTCTGCCAATTTTTATGATTTTTGGAGGTCATTAGTGGAGGAAAGAAATTTCACAAAAACAGGTCCGAAAATGTAGTTAAATTGAGACTATGGTAGTTTTCGTTTTTCACTGTTGTAGTGTTAATTTCTATGGAAATTTAGAGAATCCAGCTTGAAAATAAGGGCTAAGCACTTAGCTTCGAAGCACTAGACCACACATGAATAACTTAGATAGTAATTAATTAATGAGAGGGAAAAGAAAACAAAGATGTGATTGTTTACAATTAGGAATTCCAATCATCAACCAACGAAAGGGGTTTAGGAATTTCGTATGGGCGATTAGTACTTTAATTTCAATGTAAATATTAACCATGACTCATCCTTAATTAAGGCAATGCATGATTTAATTTTGGAAGGCAATTGGGACAATAAGAATTGAGGAATAACATGACCAAACAACGGTGACGAAACAGGTAGATAACACAGCGTTCTGTCTGTTTACCTACATAATTGCACTGAATGATTTTCTAAATTTTGTATGCTGTGCATGGCTGCATATACCCACTAGTGTGACTCTCTTGAGTATTAGATCACTATTATTGGCCAATGACCGAAGTATAATAGCCTAACAAATGAATGTACGCTGCTATCTTGGGTTTGCATGCTCCTGTACCGAATGATGTACCAAAGTATTCTTATTCAGTGTTCTCTGTATGTGTAAATTGTGAACCCATTGTTATCTATTGGGATTATATCTCATTATAAAACTAACTATTTTTCAGGCAATACTTATACTATAGACGGAGTCCACTCTACAGAGGATAACTGAACCAATCTGAAGACCGTAGTAGCTATAGCTATTGTAACTTCCATGAATAATGTTAAATGCTGAAAGCTTGACCATAGTGAATACTTAACGTTGTTTACTACCTCCTCATTAGTTATGTATAAATATTACACATGAGAATTTACTGTAGGTTCACTGTGATGTTTATTAGGGCTACCGAACTCCCTGTACAAGTAAACTCTTGTATTTGCATTTTCATGAAATTGATCATCACAATCATGGAAGCAGTTCTAGTATGTTAACATTATCAATTTATGGTTTTCTTGTGAAAATGATGAAGGCTGTCTAGGTATGATGATTGTCCTCCTAGGTCTAGGATCTTGTTAACAAGATTTTGGACTCTATACCATGGAATTAAAGACCTTGTCGACAGGACCTTGGATTTTGCCTTGTAAAACTTAAGACCTTATCAATAGGGTCTCCTGTTAGTAGTACAAGATCCTTCCATATAGTAAGTTATAGCGTATGCAAAGTGTAGGTGTGACAACCTAATTGTTTTATTTGTTGATATGACTGATATGATTATGATGCTCATTTTAATTTATGTATATATGTTAATTAAATTGGATTATATGAATGAAAATTTCCTTGGTTACTAAGATTCTCATCTCACCCTATTTCATGAGATCATACTTTCAGGTGAAGGCTCTTCGGGTAAAGATAAGGGGAAGCAAGTGGATGAAAATCCATAAACTCCAACCATGTGTGGAGATGACTACACTTAGATTGATCTGAGTAGAGTATATGCTAAATTTTGTATTCTTTTTGCATAGCATCATCATATAATCATGTTGCCAAGTGTAGGTATTTGTATTTTAGTTACTTAGAATGTATCTATTGAGGAGTTATGACTTATTTTAGTTTAGTATTAGATGTATAAACTTATAACATCTGTTATGAACTTTATTGAACCTATGATATAGTTTACTATTTGGGAAATGTAATTATGTGATACATTGGATGTAGACCTGAACTAGTGATACATGAAATCTCTAATGGAATATGTATTTGAATGATAATTATTAGCATCTTATGAAATTCTTACTGTCATTAATCTATGAACTTGTTGATATATGGTAGTTAAATGAGTAAGAATTAACACTTAAGTCTTAAATTGGTAACGATAGATAAGCTGGGTAAATTAGGTAGAGGAAAGCTATTAAAGTCCCACAAATTAAGGTAGAGTGACCCTAGGGTGTCACTAAAGGGAGAGTTGAAGTGTATGAGATAAAATTTTAGAAGTTGTAAGACCAGAAGGTGTTTCGCCACAGCCAAAATAGTCTTAGCCGTAACCAATAGAGGCAAAGTTGCCCAAGGAGAGTCTAGAGAGCAATTCACCGTGGTGAGAAAGGAAATTAGCCGTGGCGAAATGTGAGAGGCCAAACTGGAAGTCGTCTAGAGGGTAATTCGCTACGGCGAAATGGGGAATTGGCTGTAGTAAACTTTGTGAAAATGTGTCAGATGTTCCAGAGAGGAATTCACCAATGCAAAAAGAGGAATTGGCTGTGACCAATAGTGAGAGGTGAGTAAGGTAGGCTCCAGGAGGTCCTCTAGCTGCAGCGCCACATAGGATCACCGCAACGAAATTTGTGAAGATGTAAGAAGTGAACCTAAAAGTAATTGGTCGCAGTATGAAATCATTTAGCCGCAGTGAATGTTCTCAGACCCTTATATCAACGTAGAATGTAATGTCCAGTTTTTGTTAAACAACAGAAACAGGCATGTTTTCAAAGGAAGACCCCTTAAATGAATTAGTTAAGGTCCCAAAAAATTTAAGTAACATTCTAGACTCCTAAAAATGAGAATTCCAGGCTCAGATGGAAAGAAAAACAAAGCTAGAATGAAGAAACAAATTTTGACGGAAATCTTACGAAACGTAATGGCATTTTCAGATTTTGAGTAAATTTTGGAATTTACACAGGAGGGCTTCCTAAATGAAAGTTTTGAGTTCTTCGAGGTTCTCAAAGGACTTGAAAATCATGGGAAGCCCCGGGACAGTTAAATCCCCTCCGGTGGATGTTTTTCAATGTCAATGTACCCAAACTTTGACAGATTCATTCGAGAAGATTTTAGCTCCGATTTGAGTGATTCCAAAGGCATTTTACTAAATTAGGAATCTAAATTTTATAATGGAAAAGATGATTCTAAAAAAAGAGCTAAAATGAAGTAGAAAAGAAAATGCCAAAAATGAATGGCAAAATGGGAATTTTTGAAAAAGCCATTCTCCTCCACTTATAAATAGGAGGTGCCCCACTCTCTCCTTCATTTTATCTCATATTTTTCTGCCTAATTTCAGAGGAGAGAGTTAAGGTTTAGGTGCACCAAAGGGAGAGAAGAAGAAGGAGAAATTCAAGACATAAGGTATGGAAATTTGATTGTTTTTCATGCTTTCTCTTAGCCAATCTCTTCTCCTCCTTTTCCCCCTTCTGTCCTATGATTTTGCTGAAGTTTTAGGGGCTGTTTTGAAGGAAGAACATAGGGGAAATTTCAAATTTTAGGTGAGGAAGCCAAGAAAGGTGAAGAACAAGCAAGAAAAACCAAGGAAAACAAAGTATCATGCAATCTTTCCACTTGATCTTCTTCCTCCCCTCTCTTGTGAGTATTTCGACCTATATATGGTCAGCCTTAAGGAGTCTAGTTTTCAACTAAACCAAGGGTGAATCTTAGAAATTTGAGGGAGAAGAACAAGAATATGCAAAGAAAACAACAAACTAGCCATTCGATTTCAAGATACAAATTCTAGGGTTTCAAGTATACCTTATAAAATATGATTTTGCACAATGATTCTTAGTCTTAAATAAGAGTTTAATTGAGCTTCTAAGATCCTAGAAGTTCCTCCATATGCATCTTCCCTTGAGAAAACAAAGAAAACTCCATGGAACCCATTATGCTCCATTGTCTCAACCAAGAGAGGTTAGGGTAACTAGTGAGAGTTTTAAAATTTTCTAAACCTATTTTTGAGTCATATATGATGAATGAATATGAGGGGAAGCCTTGGAAAAAATTTAGGAAGCTTAGAGAATGAGTTAGTACTTTATATTTCATAATATGACCTAAAGAAGCAACATGCAGTTAGACTCTTTATTTTAATTATGTGATGACTCCAAGAGGCTTAAAAGGAGTCAAGAATCATATTTGGAAGGAAAGAATGGAGCCTAGAATTTATTTGAGGGGTGTTGCTTCATTAGGTATATTTATGGAACTATAATGAGGTTTATAGATCAAGCTAGTGTCTAAGCAAGTTGTATGGCCTTAAAATTAATTCCATGAACCTAATTGGCTTTTATAAATTGTGTTTAGGCCAAGAGAAATTATCCCCACACTTTTGTGTGTGTGTGGCCGAAAGAAGGAGCATTGATTCAAGAGAAAAAGTATGTAATTACTTCCAAGGTAGCTTGTAACACTATAAATTCTAGCTCATCTCATGCCTTTCAATGACTTACTATCATGGAGGATGTAGGTTTCTCATAAAAGCGCAAGGGGGGTAATGAATATTTTTGTGTTGCACCGTATCTAGCAATTCATTTCAGTGTCACGTGGACTGTGTGAGCTCATACTATGCCTCTTCATATTTAATTACATTGTTGCAACTCATTTGTATCATAAAAACTTGCCTACAACTCATGGAAACCGAAAAGAGATATGGGACATGTATATTCATTTTCGGCCAGACTTGGCCCCATTTCTGGGCAAACTTTGGAAACTCATAACTAAATCTATAAAAATAGAAAATATGCAATCTTGGAAATTATGGAAATCTTAGGATGTATACTTCATGGTAAAAATATGTTCAAGTGATAACATCCCACACACAGGACGTTTGACACGTGAATTGATTTGGAGGTCAGACTGGGTCCTGATACTGTCATAATTTACTGATATGAACTTCAAAAATGTCTAACTAATCCCAAAAATATCCAATATGTGCAAATGATACCAATATGGAAATATGTGGATGTTAACTAGAGAGAAAAAATATTTCCAGATCAGTTCATCAAGCCAAGCTCTCAGAAATTGATGGAATAGTACTTCTGGTCAGGCAAGATGACTGATACTGAGTAGAAAATTTGAAAATTCATATCTTCCTCTCTAGACTTCTAAATGAGGTGCTTCTAGTTGCTACAAGTCACTGTGAATGTCTAGTTTCTTCCTATAAAATTTTGTAGCCATTGGACCACGTTTGCCCCTCAGATGACACAATTACACAACTGACCAAATGAACAATACTGGTGCAAATCCGAAATTCTGATACCAACTTTGAAAAATCATAGAAAATTCCACAGACCTCCAAATGACTTGATCTTTCACTTCCTAGAAATCTCTAGGCAAGATCTAATCACATGCCAAATTTCCAATCAAGAAGAGGTCATTTGTTTAGACTTTGACATAATGGGGCAAAGTGTCTATTTTTTTGTTAAAAGAAGGCTCCAAGGGTTCAAATTTGATTCTCCTACTCCTAAGGCTCTATGAGCACATGGGAAAGCATCAACATAGGATATCAAACATGGCTCAAATATCTAACAACCCAGATTTGCAAAGCTCACTCTCCCACACCAAAACATACACCATGTACATAATGCCAAGATCTTGCTTTTCATACCAAAAACTTGCTACATCATGCACTATAGTTCTAATTCTCATACATATACAATAAGTACATCCATTTACAAGTATTCATAAGTGCACACCCCATGTACATCATTAGATTACATCTCTTAACAACAAAATGGTGACAAAATGGCTATTTCACAAATCCTTTGCCGATTTTCCTAGCTTCAAGCTTGGTGGCTCCCATGTCTTTGTTTACTTGGTCCACCTAGCATGTTAGGATAGTGGAGAGAAGGGAGTGAGATTTAAAGAATCCCAATAGCTCATCTCCCATTCAATCATACATAATAGGTGCAAAGCAAGCTTTTCAAATGCATGTATGGAAAAGTGAAAGTCATGGACATTTTAAAAACTACCTTAGGATGTGAATCAAGCATACAAGACATTCAAGGGTTCACCAAGTGTTTGGATTGGCCTCACACTTCTCCTCATGGATTTTGGATTTACCTCACCCATTCTTAAGCACTTTGGACTCAACCATACTCTTGAGAGTCCACATTACTTTTGGAAGACCCTTTGCTCTGTCTTAACCAAGCTCCAGGGTTCTTGGCTCATCCTCACCCAAGGGAAGAGTTCTTGGCCTTTCCACACTCAAGCAAACTCATACAAATATCATGGATTCATTTAACACATAACATAGTATCAAGGATCATGACATGTAAAGGCACGCTAGCATACTTTTCATAGCTTGAAATTACACATACACACATTCTAAAATAAGCTAAACACACATCCATGCATGAGAGATGGGGGAGAGAGCTACCTTATGGGCTAACACAAGCCTTCCTTTTCAATTTGTCTTCTCCCTTCTTGATTTCACAATCACAACTAGATGGAAGTGCTTCTCTTGAACCTAGACACACAAAGAGCATGGAATTACTCTCTCATAACTCAACACTTATTCACAAAGCTAAGGGTTTCTTTATAGCAAACCCTACCAAGCATACAAGAAACTAGGGGTTCTTTCTCTCTCTAGAATTTCACCAACTCTTCCTCTCTCTCGTGCTCTCAAGTTGGTAGAACTAACATACCTAGGGAAAACAAGAAAGTAAAGCTACATGAGTTCTAACCTTCTTCAAGAGTGGTTTTCCACTTTCCCTTTTCTGAACCAAGCCTAAAACCCAACTAATTCAACAACCAAAACCATAAAAAGAGAGGGCAAAGAGAGAGGAACAAGATTTTAAGAAGAAAAGCTAGGGAAATCTCAAGCTTGCTTACCTTTTCCTTGTTCTTCCTTCCTTCTCTTGGTCTCTCTCTCTCTCTCCACAGCCTTTTTCTCTCTTTTGGTCGAAGGTTAGGTCGGTTAAAAGAAAAGGAATGGATTTAGATGCTTTAAGAAGTCAAATTCTCCTTTTTTCACGCTTTTCCTGACTAACCCTCACTATAGCAAAGAATAACCCTCGCTACAGTGAGCACGTATCAGTCCCAGACCCCTATTTTCGCTCCGACGAGCACTATGGTGAGGAACCCTCTAGTTTTTTTATAGGATGCCCGCACTCGCTATAGCTAGAAGCATTCTCGCTATAGCTAAAAGGCACTCTCGCTATAGCCAGACTATTTCTCGCTATAGCGAATAGGTACATTCGCTATAGCTAGGCCATTTCTCGCTATAGCTAGCAGACTTAGAAAATTTTAGGACTTCAAAAATTTGTCAGCTTCTTGTTTTCTTCTTCTTTTTTTCTCTTTTTTTTTTTTTTGCTGGTTATTACAATTCCAACCTCCTTAAAAGAAATGTCATCCTCAAAATTTAAATAACATACCTCATGGAAAGAATATTGGATATTTCTTCCTCATACCATCTTCTAATTCCCAGGTGGCTTCCTCGAGAGACAATCCCTTCCAAACCACTTTCACTAGCGGTATCGTCTTATTCCATAACTGCTTGAGTCTAACATCCACGATCCGATCTAGTGATACTATATATGATAGATCATCCTGTAACTGCACATTCTCATATTTTATGACATATGAGGGGTCGGGCTGGTAATTTTTCAATTAGGAAACATGGAAGACATTATGGACTTGGCTTATGTTCAGAGGAAGGGCTAGTCTATATGCCACAGGTCCTACTTTATCAAGAATCTGGAAAGGACCTATGTACTTTGGATTGAGCTTTTTACTCTTAATAGACCGACATATCCCTATGACTGGAGACACCCTAATAAAGACATGGTTTCCAACCTCAAATTCTAACGACCACCTATGTTTATTTGCATAACTTTTCTGTCTACTCTGGGCCATTAGAAGTTTCTTTCTGATGGTTTCTATCTGTTTAGAGGTTTGGTCTACTAATTCTGGGCCTATGAGGCTCTGCTCTTCTAACTCAACCCAACATATTGGGGACCTACACTTCCTCCCATACAATGCCTTATACGATGCCATTTGTATACTGACATGGTAACTGTTATTATAGGCAAACTCCGCTAGAGGCAAGTATGTATCCCAGTTCCCTTTCATTTCTAGCACACACGCTCTCAACATGTCCTCTAGGGTTTGAATGGTTCTCTTCATCTGTCCATCCGTCTGAGGGTGATAGGCCGTGCTGAATCTAAGTCTGGTGCCTAGAGTATCCTCTAATGATCTCTAGAAATTCGATGTGAATCTGGGATCTCTATCTGACACTATACTCTTAGGCACACCATGTAGTCTAACTATCTCCCTGATGTACAGCTGGGCTAACTTATCTAGGGTATAAGTGGCTTTCATAGGTAAAAAATGTGCTGACTTTGTTAACCTATCCACTATTACCCATATTGCATCATACCCCGATGATGTCCTGGGTAAACCGATAATAAAATCCATAGCTATGCTATTCCATTTCCACTCCGGGATATCTAAAGGCTAAAGTAACCCAGCTAGTTTCTGATGTTCTATTTTTACTCTCTGGCATACTAGGCATCGGGAGACATACTTTGCTATGTCTGTTTTCATCCCAGGCCACCAGAATATTTTCTTCAAATCCTGGTACATTTTATTACTGCCCGGATGGATGGTGTACTTACTTTTATGTGTCTCATCTAAAATTTTCTCTTTAATCTCTATGTTCTTAGGCACATAGAGCCTATCCCTGTATCTTATTATGTCATGCTCAGATAGATTGAACTCCTGGACACTACCCTGGGCTATCTAGGCTCTAATCTTATTTACATGGTCATCTGCTTACTGGGCTTCTTTTATCTGATCCTTCAGGTCATTTTCTATTCAAGTCTCACTCATTAATAATTTTTTCGAATACACTTCGCAGGAGAGACTCGTGTCTCTGAATCTCTCAATCAACTCTTGCTCTCGAATCATTATACAGGCCATGTGTATGGATTTTCTACTTAGGGCATCAACTACCACATTAGCCTTACTGAGATGGTATTTCAATGTAAAATCATAATCTTTCAGAAATTCTAACCATCTTCGTTGCCTCATATTTAGCTCTTTCTGTTCAAATAAATATCTAAGACTCTTGTGGTCACCGTAAATTTCTATTGCCACCCTATATAAGTAGTGTCTCCATATTTTTAGAGCAAATACCACTGCGGCTAACTCTAAGTCGTGTGTGGGGTAGTTTTCCTCATGAGATTTCAACTGTCTAGAAGCATAAGCTACCACTCGGCCTTTTTGCATAAGCACACATCCTAACCCTTTCTTAAAGGCATCACTGTACACTACAAAAGTTTCTTTAGGGTTAGGGAGTACTAGAACTGGAGCCGTGGTCAACTTGTGCTTCAACTCTTGAAAACTACTCTCGCATTTCTCATTCCACACAAACGGCACATTCTTTCTAGTAAGCCGAGTCAGTGGCGTCGCTATTTGAGAAAAGCTCTGAATGAACCTCCTATAATACCTTGCTAAACCTAGAAAGCTCCTGATCTCTGTCACTGTTCTAGGTCTTTCCCACTGTAATACTGCCTCTACCTTATGGGGATCTACTGCGACCCTTGCCTGGGAGATCACATGACTTAGAAACTGAACCTTAGTGAGCTAGAAGTCACATTTACTAAGTTTAACATACAACTGTTTCTCTCTCAAGGTCTCTAGGGCTAATCTCAGGTGTTGCTCATGTTCCTCTCTACTTTTCGAGTAGATGAGGATGTTATCTATGAAGACTACTACGAACCTGTCTAAATATGGCCTGAAAACTCTATTCATGTAATCCATAAAAACTGCAGGTGCATTCGTCAACCCGAAAGGCATAACTAAGAATTCATAGTGCCCGTATCTAGTTTTAAAGGCTATCTTAGGAATATCTTCAGCCTTTATCCTGAGTTGATGATATCTCGACCTGAGGTCTATCTTGGAAAACACTGACGCTCCTACTAACTGATCTAGGAGGTCATCTATGCGAGGGAGAGTGTACTTATTCTTAATGGTGATTTTATTGAGTTCTCGGTAATCTACACATAGCCTAAGGCTCCCGTCCTTCTTTACAAATAGGACTAGAGCTCCCCACGATGAGACACTGGGTCTAATAAAACCCTTCTCTAAAACCTCCTCTATCTATTTCTTAAGCTCTACTAGCTCGGTGGGAGCCATTCTATACAGGGCCTTAGACACTAGACCTACCCTAGGTATAATGGCTATAGGAACTCAACCTCTCTCTCTAGGGGCAGTCTACTAATCTCCTTGGGAAATACCTCTGGGAACTCCCTCACTGCAGGAATCTCATCTATACCCTCTTCTACCTCAGCCTGGACTGAAAAGAAAACCAAATACCCTTGACAACCACGCCCTAGAGATCTCTCAGCCTGGGAGGCGGTCATAACAGATAACTCAGCCCTAGTACTAGGCACAGTCTCATACTCAAGTAAAGTAATACACCTGTGACTACAATCTAATGTGGCATTATTTACAGACATCCAGTCCATACTAATGATCACATCAATATCAATGAGGGGCATACAAATCAAATCAAGGGTGGTCAGGCAATGATTAAATTGGATCACATAATTCAAGCAAGCATGGGAAGTGATGGCTCAGTTTCCTGTGGGGGTAGATACATGTAACTCATATGGCAATATATGCATACTTAGACCCAACCTCTAACATAGTCATATGATATGGAAGAATGGCTAGCACCCAAATCAAAAAATGCAGTTACAGAAAAATTATTTATTTTAATAGTTCCTTGAATCAGACTCGGGGACGAGCTAGCCTCCTGCTATGATAGGGCAAAGACTCTACCCTGGGTCTATGGTCTGGGAGGAGGAGCCATCTCTCTTGGCTGTGTGATCTGTAGAGGGGCCTGTGGAGAAGCCTGGGTGCAATCTCTAGCTATATGCCTCAGCTTGCCATATCTAAAACACACATTCTGCCCCGCATAACACGGTCTGGTACCATAATTCCTACCACACTGGGGACACATGATCAGTGAGCACTACCTTTACTGGACTAAGTCCTCCTTCTCTTGTCCCTCTCGTTCCACTGACTCTTTCCACCTCTATGGCTTGTCACTGCAAGCTGTGAACCCTCTCTAGATCTCTTAGGCTCAGGGAAGGGAAGAGGTGGTCTAGCACTAGAAGTAGGCCGCATCATCCTGAGATTTGTTTTTGTTACTCTGCATACTTCTACAAGGGTATTAAAGTACCTAATTCTCTGTGGCACAACCCTGTCTCAGATCTCAGGGAGCAAGCCCTTCTCTAACTTATCTGCCTTCCATCTCTCAGCATCATGTCTCTGTAAGTAGGAGGAACACCTGGAGAGCTCAACAAAATTTGCTACATACTGGTCCACGAACATCCCTGGAGTCTGTTTAAACAGAATGAATTCTGATTCCTTTTCATCTTTAATGGAGTCTGAGAAGTACTTCTCGTGGAACGCCTTGAGGAATGCCTCTCGGGTGATTGGGGCATTCCTCACTCTCAAGATCAGCTCGGTGCCTTTCCACTAATATATTGCTTCTTTCTCTAATTGAAATGCAGCCATCTTGGCTTTTTGCTCAGACGTACACTCTATAACCTTGAAAATTTACTCTAGCTCCATAATCCAAGCTTCAGCTTTATCTGCATTCATCTCATCATCAAAGGTGGGAGGCCCGAACTTCCTGAACTATGTAATAACCTTTCTGGTCGAGGGTTGTCGTGGTACCGGAGGTGTCTGACCTGGTGGAATCGAGGCAATAGCTTGCATGTGTGGTTGTGCATCTGTAGGAGTCGCCCCTGAGTGCTTGGGATGATCTGAGTGTGGAGGTGGCTGAGGAGGAGTAGGTGTAGGGCCCTGGCTATCTCTCTCAGCAAGCCATTCCTGTAACTGCATGATAACGGCCTGCTGATGATACAGGCAAGCCATAATAGACTGTAAGGCTCTAGCAACTGGATCACTAGGCCCGGCTTCATTAGCCTGAGCCTGTCTAGAGGGCCGACCTCTCCTTTTGTTCACCATCATACTAAAACATAATAACAAACTTTAACATAAGCTAGGGAACACTTCCACCATCAAACACACTTAATTCATCCGAAAACAAACTCATATGTATGTAGGCAACTCATAAACACAAGCCACAACCCACAATGAGAGCCTGAACCTTTGTTCTAATACCAATAAATGTAACACCATGAATTCTAACTCATCTCATGCCTTTCAATGACATACTATCATGGAGGATGTAGGTTTCTCATAAAAACGCAAGGGGGGTAATGAATATTTTTGCGTTGCACTGTATCTAGCAATTCATTTTGGGGTTACATGGACCGTTTGAACTCATTCTATGCCTCCTCATATTTAATTGCATTGTTACAACTCATTTTTATCATAAAAACTTGCCTACAACTCATGGAAACCGAAAAGAGCTATGGGACATGTATATTCATATTTCGCCAGACTTGGCCCCATTTCTGGGCAAATTTTGGAAAATCATAATTAAATCTAGAAAAATAAAAAGCATGCAATCTTGGACATTCTGGAAATCTTGGGATTTTTACTTCGTGGTAAAAATATGTACAAGTGATAAAATCCCAAACACATGATGTTTGACACGCGAATTGGTCTGGAGGTTGGACTGGGTCCTGATGCTGTCACAATTTACTGATATGAATTTCAAAAATGTCCAACTAATTCCAGAAAACTCTAATATGTGCAAATGATACCAATATGAAAATCTATGGATGTTAACTAGAGAGGAAAAATATTTTCAGATCCGTTCATCAATCTAAGTTCTCAGAAATCAATGGAATAGTACTTATAGTCAAGCAAGATGATTGATACTGGGCAGAAATTTCAAAAATTCATATCTTCCTCTCTAGACCTCTAAATAAGGTGCTCCTAGTTGATACAAGTCACTGTGAATGTCTAGTTTCATTTTATAAATTTTCGTAGCCATTGGACCACATTTGCCCCTCGGATGACACAATTACACAACGGACCAAATGAACAATACTGGTGCAAATCCGAAATTCTGATACCAACTTTGAAAAATCATAGAAAACTCCATAGACCTCCAAATGACTTGATCTTTGGCTTCCTAGAAATCTCTAGGCAAGATCTAATTACATGTCAAATTTTCAGTCAAGAAGAGGTCATTTGTTTAGACTTTGACATAATGGGGCAAAGTGTCTAGTTTTTTGTTAAAAGAGGGCTCCAAGGGTTCAAATTTGCTTCTCCTACTCCTAAGGCTTTATGAGCACGTGGGAAAGCATCAACATAGGCTATTAAACATGGCTCAAATATCTAACAACCCAGATTTGCAAAGCTCACTCTCCCACACCAAAACATACACCATGTACATAATGCCAAGATCTTGCTTTTCATACCAAAAACTTGCCACATCATGCACTATAGTTCTAATTCTCATACATATACAATAAGTACATCCATTTACAAGTATTCATAAGTGCACACTCCATGTACATCATTAGATTACATCTCTTAACAACAAAATGGTGACAAAATGGCTATTTCACAAATCCTTTGCCGATTTTCCTAGCTTCAAGCTTGGTGGCTCCCATGTCTTTGTTTACTTGGTCCACCTAGCATGTTAGGATAGTGGAGAGAAGGGAGTGAGATTCAAAGAATCCCAATAGCTCATCTCCTATTCAATCATACATAATAGGTGCAAAGTAAGCTTTTCAAATGCATGTATGGAAAAGTGGAAGTCATGGACATTTTAAAAGCAACCTCGAGATGTGAATCAAGCATAGAAGACATTCAAGGGTTCACCAAGTGTTTGGATTGGCCTCACACTTCTCCTCATGGATTTTGGACTTACCTCATCCATTCTTGAGCACTTTGGACTCAACCATTCTCTTGGGAGTCCACATTGCTTTTAGGAGACCCTTTGCTCTGTCTCAACTAAGCTCGAGGGTTCTTGGCTCATCCTCACCCAAGAAAAGAGTTCTTGGTCTTTCCACACTCAAGCAAATTCATACAAACATCATAGATTCATTTAACACATAACATAGCATCAAGGATTATGACATGTAAAGGCATGCTAGCATACTTTTCATAGCTTGAAATTACACATACACACATTCTAAAACAAGCTAAACATACATCCATGCATGAGAGAAAGGGGAGAGAGCTACCTTATAGGCTAACACAAGCCTTCCCTTTCAATTTGTCTTCTCCCTTCTTGATTTCACAATCACAACTAGATGGAAGTGCTTCTCTTGAGCCTAGACACACAAAGAGCATGGAATTACTCTCTCATAACTTAACACTTACTCACAAAGCTAAGGGTTTTTTTATAGCAAACCCTACCAAGCATATAAGAAACTAGGGGTTCTTTTTCTCTCTAGAATTTCACCAACTCTTCCTCTCTCTCATGGTCTCAAGTTGGTAGAACTAACATACCTAGGGAAAACAAGGAAGTAAAGCTATATGAGTTCTAACCTTCTTCAAGAGTGGTTTTTAACTTTCCCTTTTCTGAACCAAGCCCAAAACCCAACTAATTCAACAACCAAAACCATAGAAAGAGAGGGCAAAGAGAAAAGAACAAGATTTTAAGAAGAAAAGCTTGGGAAATCTCAAGCTTGCTTACCTTTTCCTTGTTCTTCCTTCCTTCTCTTAGTCTCTTTCTCTCTCCACAGCCCTTTTCTCTCTTTTGGTCAAAGGTTAAGTCAGTTAAAAAAAAAAAGAAATGGATTTGGACGCTTTAAGTTAAATTCTTCCTTTTTCATGCTTTTCTTGACTAACCCTTGCTATAGCGAAGAATAACCCTCACTACGGCGAGCACGTATCAGTCCTAGACCCCTATTTTTGATACGGCGAGCGTTATGGCGAGGAACCCCCTGGTTTTTATATGGGATGCCCGCACTCATTATAGCTAGAAGTATTCTAGTTATAGCTAAAAGGCACTCTCGCTATAGCCAGACCATTTCTCGCTATAGCGAACAAGTACATTCGCTATAGCTAGGCCTTTCCTCGCTATAGCTAGCAAACTTAGAAAATTTCAGGACTTCAAAAATTTTTCAGCTTTTTCTTTTCTTCTTCTTTTTTTCTCTTTTTTTTTTTTTGGCTAGTTGTTACATAGCTCACTCCTCCTTCTCTCATGCATGATTTCTTGCTTTATTTGTCTTTGAATGTGTGTATAATTATTTCAAGCCATGAAAAATGTACTAGCATGAGCTCTTATTCCATGGTACCATGATGATGCATTATATATTCCAAATGATGTTTATGATATTTGCTTTAGTTTGCTTGATTTGGTGAGGCCAAAAAACCCTTAATCATGGTGAGGATGAGCTAAGAACCCTTAAAATTGGTTGAGACAAAGTAAAGAGTCTCCCAAAAGTGAGGTTGACTCCCAAGAGCATGGTTGAGTCCAAAACCCTTTTAAAGAATGGGTGAGGCAAGTCCAACATCCATAAGAAATTGGGTGAGGTCAATGTACTTGCTTAGCAAGCCTTTGTATGCTATGTATGACTTTCTCAAATGATGAAAATGCCTCTTGAATGTTTGCACATGTCAACATGACCATACATGCATTTATGAGACTTGTTTGCATCTTTTATGTATGATTGAATGGGAGATGAGCTATTGGGATTCTTTGAATCTCATCCCCTCCTCTTTAATGATCTAATATGCTAGGTGGACTGTAACACTGTAAATTTTAGCTCATTTTATGCCATTCATAAGCTTTATATCATCAATTCCACAAGAGCATATGAAAATGGGGATGAAAATAATGGGTTTATTTGCATTGCGTCATGCTTAAAAATTTTCAATCGGTGTCACATGAATCGTGTGAGCTTATACTATACATCATCATATTTAATTACATCATTACAACTCATTTGAATCACAAAATCATGCTCACAACTCATGGAAACCGAAATGGAGCATAGAAAATGGAAGTTCATTCTCGGCCAGAATTGGCCTCTTTTCTGGGCAAACTTTGGAAAATTATAACTAATTCTAGAAAAATTAAAATCATACAATCTTGGTCATTCTAGAAATCTTTAGTTGTATAATTCACATAAAAATATGATCAGATCATAACATTCACCACAGAGGACGTTTGACTTCCAAAATTATCCAAAGGTCTGACTGAATTCTAGAACTGTCACAAAATTCTGCAGAAAACTTTGAAAATGTCTAATTAATTCCAAAAAAATCCAATCCATGTATATGATACCAATCTGGAAATCTGTGGATGTCAACTAGAGAGGACAAATATCTCTAGATTAGTCCATCAAGCCCAAACCTCAGAATTTAATGAAATAGTACTTCTGGTCGGGCAATTTTATTAATACTAGACAAAAATTTTAAAAATTCATATCTCCCTCTCTAGAACACCAAATGAGGTGTTTCTAGTTGGCACGAGTCACTGTGATTATCTAATTTCTCTGTATAAAATTTCATAGCAATTGGACATCATTTGATCCTCGTGTGACAGAGTTTAATTTTGGACTAAATGAATAGTGCAGCAAACCAGAAACTATGAAAATTGCCAACTTTGAAAAATCATCAAATATTTTGTAGACCTCTAAAAATTATGATCTTTAGCTTCCTAAAAAGCTCTCAATGAGACCGCATGCCAAATTTTAGATCAAGACTAATGCATTTGGCCAAAAAGTGATATAGGGTTCCATTATGGTCAAATTTGGCTCCATATGGGGTACCAAATTTGCCAAATGGCTTTCCCTTGGTTGTGGCACCTTTTGGGCAAGTATAAAAGCACATTTAAGACTTGTGTGAGCTGCCAAATGGTCCCAAATCTTATGCATCTCATTTTGGCCATTCAACTCACACTTATGCACATTTCCATTAAACTTCCACATTGCACACTTTGGCATTACATACTCAAAGTAAATGCTAGAGGGCATACATCATATTCATATATCTAAACATCACATAATAGCATATTTATACAAGTCTCAAGGGTCATAGACCATTTACAATATCATATACATCATATGGTACAATCATGGTCTTAAAGTGGCAAAAGCTAAACATATGATTGTCAATCTCCTTCCTTTAGTGTTGTTGGCTCCTATTAGCATATCCATTAGGTTCACTTAGCATGTTAGATCATTGGAGAGGAGGGGATGAGATTCAAAGAATGCCAATAGCTCATCTCCCATTCAATCATATATAACATGTGCAAAGCAAGCTTTACAAATGCATACATAGAGAGAATGAAAGTCATGGACATTTAAAAAGAAAACTTGGCATATGAACAAATCATACAAGACATTCAAGAGCTCACCAAGTGTTTGGATTGGCCTCACACTTCTCCTCATGGATTTTGAATTGGCCTCACCCATTCTTTAAGAGCTTTGAATTTAACCATACTCTTGGGAGCCCACTTTGCTTTTGGGAGACTCTTTACTTTGTCTCAACCAAGCTTAAAAGTTATTGGCTCATCCTCACCAAAGGGAAGAGTTCTTGGCCTCTCCACACTTTAGCAAACTTATACAAATATCATGTATTCATTTTAAAATATAACATGGCATCAAGAATCATGGTATATAAAGGCATGCTAGCATACTTTTCATAGCTTGAAAATACATATACACACATTCTAAAACAAGCTAAACACACATCCATGCATGAGAGAAGGTGGAGAGAGCTACCTTGTGTACACTCACACACTTTTTCCTTAAAATTCAAGCCTCCTCTTTCAACCACACACCCACAAATTTGTGGAGATGGTTTCTCTTGGCCTAGATGTAATTTATGGGAGCCAATTAGGTTCATGAAATACATTCTAAGGCTACATAACTTAATAAAACACTAGATTACTTTATAAGCTCTATTATGGTCCATAATTGCACTTAATGAAGCAACATCCCTCAAATGATTTCTAGGCCTTATTCTTTCCTTTCAAATATGATTCTTGACTCCTTTTAAACCTCTTAGAGTCATCACATCATTAAAACAAAAGGCCTAGCACCATGTTGCTTCTTTAGGTCATAATATGGAACCTAAGGCACCAAATCACGTTCTATGAGTTCTAAAATTTTTCCAAGGACTCCCTTTATTTTCATTCACCAAATGTGACTCAAGAATGGCCTTAGAAAAATTTAACTCTCCCCCACACATAAAACCCTCCTTGGCTAAGACCATGAGCATTATTGGGCCACTTAGAGTTCTCTTGGTTTTCTTGAAGGAGAAAGCTTGTGGGGAGCATCTTAGGTGTCTCAAGAACTCATTTATACTCTTAATTAAACTTAGGAAGCATTACATAAGTTTAGAATTTGAAAGGTGCACTAGAAACCCTAGGTTTTACATCTTGAATCCTAATGCCTATGTCATGGTTCTTTTTGCATATTCTTATTCCTCTCCATCAAATACCTAAGATTCATGCTTGGTTGGGATTGAAAATCAGATCTTCCTAGGGTTCTTAGTGTAGGTCAAAATGGAGAAGAAAGGAACATCAACATAGCTACCATAGAATGCATTTTTACCTTGTTTCCTTAGTTAGTTTGGCTTGAATCTTGCTTTCTCCAAGCTCTTTTCTTCAAATCCGAAAATTTCCCTCTATTCTTCCTTCAAAACAACCCTCAAAATTTCAGAAAAATCATGGAAAAGAAGAGGGAAAAAGAGGTGAAGAGATTGGTGGAGAGAAAGCATGAAAAATAATCAAATTTCCATACCTAAAAGCTTGAATTTCTCCTCCTTCTTCTCTTCCCTTGGTGTGCCACTCTCCTAGGGTTTTGCTTCTGATTTGGGGTTGGAAAATCTGAAGTGAAATGAGGGAAAGTGTGAGGCGCTACCTATATATAACTAGGGCAAAGTGACTTTTTCAAAAATTTTAATTTTGCCCTTCGTACTTTGCATTTTCGTTTCTCCTTCATTTTAGCTCCTTTTTTAGAACTGTCTTTTCCATTATAAAATTTAGATTCTCAATTATGAAAAATGCCTTCGGAATCACTCAAATCGGAGATAAAAACCTTTCTGAATGGACCTGTCAAAGTTCAGGCACACCGACATTGAAAAACGTCCACCGGAGGGGATTTAACTATCCCGGGGCTTCCTATGGTTTTCAGAGCCTCTGAAAACCCCGGAGAACTCAAAACTTTGATTTAAAAAGCCCTCTTGTGTGAATTTCAAAAATTGCTCAAAATTATGAAAATACCATTATGTTTCATAGGCTTTTGTAAGAAATTGTTTCTTCATTCTAACTCTATTTTTCTTTCCATCTGAGCCTAGGATTCTCATTTTTAGGAGTCTAGAATGCTTCTTAAATTTTTTGGGGCCATAACTATCTCATCTTGGGGGACTTCCTTTTATATCCGATGAGTTTCATTCGTTAACGGAGAAATTATACGTTACGTTTCTCACGTTTTCTTTCATTTTTAGAGAACTGAATGTTACATGGACCAAGAGAGTAAGATAATGGAAGCCAACCACCTTGAAGATGAGAGTTTGACATTCAAAAACATGATTTTGTTACTTTAAAGCCATACAAATGGCAAATGATATAACCAATAGTTGTATATGTATTATGATGTTATAAACATATGTAATTATGATAATATGTCATGTATAAATAGGAGAATATGTTATGTGACCATTAGATTGTGATTTGAGTATGTTATGGCAAATGAGCTTCTTGGATAACATTATGGAATTGTGCATATGTGTGAGTGAAGTGGCCAAAATGAGATGCGTGAGGTTTGGGACCCTTTGGGTAGCTCACACAAGTCCTAATTATGCTTTTAAACTTGCCCAAAAAGTGCCAAACCCCAAGGAAAGTTATTTGGATATTTTGGTATCCCATATGGAGCCAAAATTGACTATAACAAAACCCTAAGTCACTTTTTATCCAAATAAGCTCTTCTTGATCTGATATTTGGCATGCAATTAGAGCTTGTTGAGATATTTTTGGGAAGATAAAGAATATTATTTTTGGAGGTCTAGAGAATATTCGATGAATTTTTAAAGTTGGCAAAAATTCTGATTTTGGTCATGTCACTGTTTATTCAGGTCCGAAAATGAAATCTATCACACAGAGCTCAAATGATGTCCAATTGCCATAAAATTTTATACAGAGAAACTATACATTCTCAATGACTTGTGTCAACTAGAAGCACCTCATTTGAAGGTCTAGAAAGGGAGATATGAATTTTCAAACAATCTATCTAGTAACAGGCGCTTCGCCCGACCTCAAGTACTATTTGATTGGGTTTCGAGGTCTGGGTGTGCCTGAGCTGGTCTAAAGTTATTTTTTCCCTCTAGATAACATTCAAAAATTTTCATATTGGTATCATTTTCATTGATTGGATTTTTGTGAAATTAATTGGATATTTTTTAAGTTTGCTGCAAAATTCTATGATAGCACCAATAGACAGCCTAACCTTTGGAATTTTTCAAATGTCAAACGTCTTCTGTGTTGGATGTTATGGTCTGAACATATTTTTAACATAAATTATACATGTATAGCTTTCCATAATGGCCAAGAATTCATGATTTTTATTTTTCTAGAATTAGTTATGATTTTTCAAAGTTTGTGATAGAAAAGAGGAAAATCTGACCGAAAATATATACATACATTTTATGCTTTCCTTTGGTTTCCATAAGATGTAGGCCACTTTTGATGATGCAAATGAGTTGTAATCATGTAATTAAATATGAGATGTAGGCCACTTTTTCTTTTTCTTTTTTTCTCTTTTTTTCCAAATTTTGACAAGTCATGTCGTGCAACCCTCAAAATAAAAAAGTGGCATAACCTAGACCATCTCCCTTAGAAATGGAATTCAATGTTTAATTAAGTTTTCTAAGTATTAAAAGACTCTAAAAATTTCTTAACTAAGGGGGGATTTTTGATGGACTTAAACTAATTAAAATGAAACCGAATTAAAATTCCTAATTGCTACCTAATTGATGAATTATGGTTGATAATGGGCTTGTGACTAGCTTTGGATTTATCCCTTGGTATCCACTATCCTTATCCTAATCCAATTGTGATTAATTCTAGCCTAAGAGTCCTTAATTGGGTCCATTGGCAAATGATCTTGAATTACCATGCAAGATTCAAGAAATTAACAAGTTAATGTTGAATTGAGACCTTAATCCTATACCAAATCATTAATTCTTACCTTTAGGATCAATGAACACTTGAATTGAATGATTAATTGATCAATTAGCCTCTTAATTAATACCCTAGAATGTTTAATTAACTAACCAAACTCCAAGGAATCCTTAAATCAAACAATAAAGCTCATAATTTTACTCATGCATTTTATCGAACACCTTTGTGGCATACATGGGAAACTAAAGGAAAGTGTAAAATTCAGTATTTAATCCGACTAATTAATCAACAAAAACAATCTTTTAATTAATGTATAACCAGTCACTAATTATAAATAACACAAATCTCCAATCTAATACAATCTTAACTAAGAAAATACAAGAAAGAGAAAAGTGTAGAAAGAGATGAGAATCTTAGCCAAAAATCCCTTTCTAATTAATGGATTCAAGCTTCCATCAAGGATCTTTCTCCTAGCTAGCCACACAAGGAATTAATTCTTCATTTGAGTGGAGATGGAATGGGAATGGAGGATGAGAGAAATGGCGTGGAGAGGAATACAACGTGGTGGATGGTCTAGACGACGTCAATGGAATGTATGAAGATAGCGTTCTTTTATTCGATGGATTGTATGAATAATGCTCTCTCCTTAATGGACACTTGAGATGGATTGACAAAATGATCGAATGGATGGTGTTCCTTCATTCCACGTGCTTCATTAATCTTTTTCACGTGCTACTCCTGTCAGCTTGCAACGAGTGTATTTAAGCTTCATTTATTCCTTATGTGAGCTGACTTGGCATCTCATAACCCATAACTACTCCTTGCTTGTGTGATTCTCCTTATGTAGCTTCTTCATTCATTGTCATTGCCCGTAGTTTCATTTATGTCATTTCCACGTGAGATTTCTTCATTACAATAATATGCTTCGCACACGTTAGCTCCAGCGTCTTTTACGTGTTTTAATTCCCAGCTCCCAGCTCATTCAATTTGTGAGATGCCCTATGAGTTACGTCCTCTTTCTGTGGCTTCATGCATGTATACCCATCTCAACTCCTTCACGTTGAATCTGCACCTCCTTACATAATTTCAACATCAACCCGTAAGTGCTTCATGCAATGAGAGCTGTAGCAAGATTCCAGCTTTTGTTCACAGCACATTTAACTCGAGTTTCTCATGTACTTTTCTCCATGTAGGTTTCACATTTTGCTCCCCAAAACAAAGGTTGTTTCCTTCATAGAGTACCCAGCCTGTAGCTTCTTCTTTGCAGTTTCTCCTTCCCCACGTCAACTTCTTCATGGGTGGCTCGAAGTGATGCAACGTGGAAGTGTAGTGGCTGTAGTGTTCTTCTTCTCTCATGTGTTCACCTTCTGCTCGAGTGTATTTTATTCGTGCTCTGTTCTGCTCCTTCTCCACATGCAGTTCTGCATGAGACAACCCATAGCTCTTCTCTTCATTCATTTCTCTTCTCACATGGAAATCTTCTTCTGCATGTTGCTTTCTTTTTTTTGTTCTTGCTCACTTATGCAAGCTCCTTTCAAGCTTCTTCTTTCTTGAACCAGAAACTCGAACCTCCTTCTTCTTTAATCCCTTTAACCTATGGCTCTTATGATTATGTTCAAAGCCAGCTCCTTTCCACGTCTCTTCTTCACTTTTGTTTACAACCAAGCTTCTCTTTTGTTCTTGTGTGAAACTTCAAGTGGTTGTAATTGCTAAGTGAATGTCCATGCAAGCTTCATGGAAGGATATGGGTGTCCAGCTTCATCTCATGCATATATATATTTTCTTTTCAATATTCAGATTTTATTTGCCCATAATTTGCACAAAATAATAGACCAAATTAAGTGGGAAAGATTTTACAAAATTCATTACAAAATTTATGCATTAAAATTCTAAAATCTTGTAAATAATTTCCTTAAGTGCACAAATGGCTACTAACATCAATTTTACCTAATTAAACTCCTCAAGCTATATTTGCTCATTAAAATGCTTAAGTTAGGAGAATTAAAACATATAAAAATCATGTTTATCAAAGGTTCTTAGGAGTTGAAAATGAATGGGTAATAGATTTAAAGGCTTTTAATTAGAGATTTGTTTCACTTATGTACATAAATGTTTGTAAATATTTGGTTAATAATTCTAATAACATTAAGGTTCAAATTTCCTCACTTTTCCTAGAATTTATTAATTTATAATGGTGCTAGACCTTAATTTATGACTATCAATCGCATGATTAAGCTTAATTACTGTGATTAGAAGTAAGGGTTGTCACATCCCTAAAGATTGATTTTCATAATGGGTTCTGCTATTGTGTGAAATTACAAGGAGATTAAGGTGAAAATTTGAAATTTCTTGGCTTGATGACTCAAATCCGAATTTTGAAATGACCTATGGTGTATTATTGGTATTTGAGGCTCAACCCAGTCTATTTGACCTCTTGAGTGTATGGGTAAGTGTACCCATTTCTCTTGTATAGTATATATACTAAAATTCTATCATTTGGATTAACTTTTGGTGCATGGCTTTTACATATGCGAAAATGGGAATATTAGGAGTGACCCATTGTGAGTTCTTGTGGTTGTGACCTTGAATTGGTATAATAAACCCTTAGGAAGCTTGGGTAAGAAGCTCTCAATGAACTCTTGTTAAAATTAATCTATGGATAGGGAAATTCCTAACTAATGATAGTTAAATGATGACGATTATGTTTATGTTAGGCTTAGTATGCTTTGGATCATAGTGGTAGCTAGAGGAAGAGTAATCGGCTTCATTGAGGTAATCGGGGTTAATTTCCTAATTCCATGTATATGTTCATGTTAATATGATATTGTTTACACATATATGATTTTAAAATACTAAATGATTAGTTAACTACTTGAATTGTTATTGTAATTGGACCTTGTGAGTCCATGGAGGAGCTATGGTGCGGCTGCCACCCATGCATGTGCTTCGATCGAACACTGGGTCTTGTGATCAAACCCTAGATGCACTGAGCCTTAGTTGTACTCATTATGGAGTAGGTGCCATGGACAGACCTCTCCCGGTGTTATTGGCCATTAGCATGATGTGTGTGATTGCTGGTATGGGACAGTAATCATTGGTAGCTCAACTAGTTCATTTTTAAATTGAATTGGTGATTCTAGTATTGATGATATGAAATTGCATTATGTTGATTAATCTATACATATATAGAATTTGCCTCTTGTTACTGAGATTGTATATCTCACCCTGATTGTAGGCTAATATTTTCAGGGACCAGACCTCTTAATGGCAAGGAGAAATTAATGGAAGCTTATTATATGGTTTGGTAGCACATAGGTTTAGAAACCTTGTCAGATTGTATTGTGTAATTAGATTACTAATTTTATATAATTGCCGCATTGCATCATGAATTGCCAAGTATAGAGACTATACATGTAATATAATTATCATGGAATTAAACATTATGGTTGTAATTGGCTAATAATGGATGAATGACTTGATCTTGTATGAACATTAAGCATTGGTCCTACGCTCCTTGTAGTTGGAACACTTTTGTTGTCACTAAATTATGGAATTCGCTTATGTATCATAGTTTTGTGAGTAGAAATCAACACTTAGATCTTGAAGTGAATAATGATAGATTAGCTAAGTAAATCAAGTAAATAAATGCCATTAGAGTTTCACAAATTGAGGGAGAATGGTCCTAAAGTGTTCCTAGAGGGAGAATTGGAGTGCATAGGAGAGAATTTGAGAGTTACAAGAGCATAAGGGAATTGGCTATGGCCAAAATGGAAATAGTCGAGGCCAAATATGATGAAGTTGCCGAGGGAAGGAAACAGAAAGGAATTGGCCATGGGAAAGAGCGATGTTAGCCAGGAGAAATGTGAGAGGCAAGTCTGGTGGTGTTCTAGAGGGTAATTCGCCATGGCAAAATGTGCAAAATTTGTAAAGGTATAAGGAGTTGAACACAAGAGTAATTAGTTGTGACGTGAAAGAATTTAGGCTCAGCGAAGGTGCTCAATTTCTCATATTAACCTAGAAACTTTAGTTTTCTCTATGGAAATGATAAGAAATGATTTAAGAGCCCTTGTAGGAAGTTCTTGTGTGTTGGAATTAATGGATAATGGGATTAAAAACTTATGATTGTGGGTTTGATTCCCTCATATGCATAAATGGTTATGAGTAATTAGTTAATGACTCGAACAACATCAAGGTTTAAATTTCCTCACCTTTTCCTAATGTAATTAATCTTATAATGACTACAAACCTCGATTGATGATTATTAATCATGTCTTTAACCTTAATTATCATGATTAAAAGTTAGGGTCATTACATATATAAACATTCAAAAACAAGAAAACATCCAAAGATATATGAGAGAAAGGAGAGAGAGTAACTTTGAAAGCAAGAACACACTTTTTACTTTGGATTTTCTTCCTCTCCTTTGGCCAAACACTCACAATGGGGTGGAGTCGATTCCTTTGGCCTAGACATATCAAATAACATTTAATTATACTCTTGAAACAATTTCTAATGCCATACACACTTTAGAAGAACTTGGTTGCTCATATGGTTCAATTATGGTTCCATAAAACACCTAATGAAGCAACAATAGGAATTCATGATCTTGGCTCTATTCTTTCTTCTAATCTATGATTCTTGACTCCATTTAGACTCCTTAGAGCTATTATACAATCATTTTGAGGAGCCTAGTTATAGGTTGCTTCTTTAAGTCACATTATAAAACCTACACCTCCTTCTCACTTTCTTGGCTTTCTAAATTTTTTTTGAAGGCTTCCTCTCATACTCTCCCATCCTATATGATGCAATTCTAGGCTTAGAAAAATTTAAAACCTTCCCTAGGTGTGAGAACCCTTCAAGACTGAGACATAGCCTCCATTAGCACCCATGGAAGTTGTTTTGTTTTCTTTGATGGAAGGTGCTTGTGGGAGGCTTCCTTGGTTTCTTAGAGACTCATACAAACTCTTAGACACCTCAAATTATGGTTAGAAAGCTTCCTACAATCCAAGGTGCAATTGAATCCCTATGCTCTACATCTTGCAAAACAATGGTTCTTTCTTGGATTTCTTTACATATTCTTGTTTCCCATACTCTAAATCTTAAGTTTCACTCTTGGTTTGATTGAAAAACAATTCCCTCTTGGCTATACTAGGAGTGTCCAAACCATACCCAAAGAAGAACAACGAAAAGCAATCATAGAAACAACGAGTTTACCTTGATTTTCTAGCTTTTCTTGGATTCTCTTTCAAGTAATGGATTCCTCTTCTTCAAATTCTACTCTTCCTCCTCTAGACCAGACCTAAAATAGCACCAAACCCATCAATAAAACTATAGAAAGAAAGGTAGGAAGAAGGAGATTCAAGTTGTTAAAGGGAAGACCATGAAATTTCACCAATTTTCTTACCTTTTCTTAGAGTTTTCCTCCTCCTTTCTCCTCCCTGTTGTGCATCATTCTCCCTTGGCCTTTCTCTCTATTTTGGGCAGATGTAAATGTCAGTTAATGGAGAGAAGAAGTGGGGCATGGTTTTAAGACATAAAGGAAATAAAATTGTTCCTTAAAAATTCCTATTATGTCCTGCGTTTCTTGGCATTTTCGTTTTAGATCCATTTGAGCTCTTTTTTTAGAACCATCTTTTCCATCATAAAATTTAGGTCCTCTAATTTATAAAATGGCTTTCGAATCACTCAATTTGGATTTAAAATTTTTCTGAATGAAAAGATCAAAGTTTGGGTTACCCAACATTAGAAAACATACACCGAAGGGGTTTTAACTGTCTTAGGGCTTCCCATGGCTTTTAGGGCCTCTGAGAACCCCGAAAGGCTCAAATTTTTCATTTGAAAAGCCCTCTTATATGTATTCCAAAAATTGCTCAAAATTACAAAAATGTCATTACGTTCCATAACTATTTTGTAAGATTCTGTCTGGTTATTTTAGTTCTGGTTTTGGGGCACCTCTGGCTTCCTATTTCATTATTTGATGTGTAGATTATTATGCTAATTTTTATGAACCTCAAGTCTTTTCATTTTAGGGGACTTGCTTTTAAAACAAAATCATTTTTGTCATTTTTACGAAATCAAGGCAGTACATATGGGATAGTAATCATTTGATAGTCAAACTATTCATTTACTTGATGCATGCTTTGTTTACACAAATTCTATGTAAAACATCATGATAGCTTATTCTATGTTATATGATTCGAATTGTATGTTAATTATTGAGATTGTATATTTTAACTTGGTTGTGGGCTATACAATTCAAGAGGTAGTTTATAAGGGATGAAAAGAAAAAGAACGTAATAAATATCCCTCCTCCATGCCATTTCCATATTGCATTATGTTTTGGTAATATATTGCATTCTCTAAGCATTTGTTAGGCAAAGAAAGAATGTGAGGTTGTTGAACAACCCTTATTTGTGGTTTTATCACAATATGAAGGAGAATGCCATGGTAGACTAAGAATGCCAAGTGTAAGGTCATTTGTACCAGGAATGATTGTCAAACCATAAAAGAATATATACACATTCCAAGCCATATTCATTTTATAACAACATTTACTCATATCATTACTTTTGGCCATAGAAATTTCCATTATTAAAGCACTGGATTCTTTAATTATAGACAAATAAACAATTTCATCATAGAAATTCCCAAACTCAAATGAAATAAGGTATGCTTAGATGTTATAAAAAGAAGCTCAATTTCAAATTTCATTGAATATGCTTCAAAACACCACTTTTGCACATATTAGACATCATATTTTGAAAAATCATAACTTGAGCTACCAAAATCCAAATTGTGTGAATTAGGTGTCTACGAAAAGTTCAAGATGTGAACTATATGTTGTAAAAATTTTTAATGAAGAAAAAAATTCACTTAGGCCACAAAAATCCAATGGAACAATAACTATCACAATGAAATGACCATAATTAGACCTTGAACTTCTAAGATGCATAACTTTGTTTACACAACTTTATTTTACACAAACTTGGTGGCCATGGATAATGCCAACTATATGCTTGTAAAATGTCATGAGCATCGGAGTTCATTTGACCCTTCAAATGCACAAAATATCAAAACCGACCATATGAACAAATTAGGGACTGATCTAAACAATCTAGCCAACTTTGAAAATTCATAAAATATTCTACAAAGAAAATTATATTCTTTAGCTCTATAGAAAGACCTATATGAGCTCTAAATGCTTGCCAAATTTTAGCCAAACATTCATCCATTTGATTTGATTTTGGTTCAAGAGTAATTTATGGCTCAAAGACAATCATTTTTAGTCCCAAGTGATCTAATTTGAACTATTTAATGGCAAGGCTTCATTTAAGCATGTTTTAAATGACAAACACAACATGTATAAATAATCTAACATGTCTTATAAGCCATGTAACTCAAATTCACTATCCCACTTGCCATAATGCACATAAGCTTTATTAAACTCATGTGGTCAAAACTTATAATATTATATATTTACATTCAAAATCAGGTTATACACTATATACTCATGCTTTTAGGTGTGTGAGGATAATTACATCTCCAAAAATACATATACATTCATGTGTATTCAAGAACATACACTACAACCTAAATTTATGTCAAAGTATTGTTTCTTAAGCTCTTTGCTCACCGTTCTTTCATTTTTGAGAACCACCTAAATATAGTTAGGGAAAATATAGAAAAGAAATCAGATTCAAAGAATTCCAATAACTCATTCATCATTCAAGCAAGCATACATGGCATAGTAAAGGTCAAGAAAAGTAAGCATGCATGTCAAACTACCATACATCATTCAAATTCATGCATTAGGAATCCTATGGCTCTAATAAGAGCAAAACAAGCTCTAGGGACTTTTAGTTTGGCCTCACCCATCAATTAGGGACTTTTAGTTTAACTCCATCCTCTTTTAGGGACTTTTAACTTAACCTCACCCACAATTGGGATTTTTGGTCTAGTCTCACTTTCACTTAGGGACTTTTGGCCTTACCTCACCCATTCCAAGAGACTTTTGGCATAATCTCACCCATTTGAAACTAAACCAATTCCATATGCATCATAATGCCATGCCATTTTGTATAAGCATCAAGTAATCAATTATCATACATAATTAACAATCACTACACACAAGCAATCTAAGACACTTAAGGAACCATCATATACAAGTAAGAATATATGAAAAGCTACCTTTATATAATAACTTAAATTAGCTTCCCTTTAGTTCTTGACTTATCTTATTGGTCTCACACCTACACTTGAGGAAGGTTTTACTTACTTGCCCTAGATAAATCAAATGAAGTACAAATGTATCAACAGAACCATATTTGGGCTCATGTAGGCCTTATATAACTAGTTAAAACTTTTGGTCTCCGTATGGTTCCATTTAGTAGCATAATGAAGCAACCCTTACAAATTAATATCTTGGCTCCAAAATCTCATTCAATATAAGTTGTATGACTCCATTAAAACTCATTGGAGCTATCACAAACCCAATTCAAGAAGCCTAACACTAAGTTGTTTCTTTATGCATAATGAAACCCTAAATTTTTACCTTTCAAAATAAGAGTTCTAAATTCAAACCAATGGTTTCTTTAGTGCTTATAATCCATATCTAGACCATTTACAACCTTGGAATAAAAAAAACTCTCCCTAGGTACCACTTCTAACTACAAGCCGAGATACTGCCTTGAATGAGCTTCTATGGAGTTTAATCATTTCTCTTAGGGAATTGGCACTTATATAAGTTTCTTACCTCTTCTTAGCTCAATTATAGTCTTACATAATCTAAAATATCATTTTAAAGCTTCATATTCTCTAAGCTGCAATCAAAACCTGAGGTTCTAATTCTTACAACTTACAGCTTTCTATTTGATTCTTTTAGTTTCAGGTTAATCTCCATGCTTCAAAACCTCAATTCCTATCAAGTTTAAGCCAAGAGCAAGCTCCCTCTAATATGCCATTAGTTAGGCCGAACCAAGGAGAGCATGGGAGGACAAGAAGAAGCCATCTTCCTACATCATATCATATATCAAATGAAAAGGCTTTAAATGGAGTTTAATATGGAGTATTTAGTTTCCTTGAAAGAACCTCTTCCTCTAAGGCTTTAGCCGAAAAAATCCACCTTTTAGAAAACAAAAACCATAGAAAGAAAGAGTGGGAAAGAGCTTACAAGAGCATTATAGGTAAATTCTACACATTTGATTATCTTAGGTGCCATCTTTTTCCCTTGGTTCTTCCTCCATCTCCCTCTATGTTTTCATATCAAAAACAGGTCAGTTATGGAGTTCTCTTGAAGGTTTTGTGCTTATAAAAAGATAGGAGGGCCATTTTATAACGTTTCTAATATTCCCATTTTGCCCTTCTATTTTCAATTCTTTGTTTAAGCTCATTTTGAATCCTTTTTCAAAACTATATTTTCTATCATAAAATTTAAATCCTCTAGTTCATTAAAAGCATTTGGTTTCAAATTAATAGGATTTAAAACTTTATTGAACAATTCAATCAATTGATGACTTAAATTGTAAACTGGAAGAGTTATAACCATTCTGACCATTTTTATGGTTTTCTAGGCTTTTGAAAACCCCAGTGAGCTCAATTTTACCATTTAAAGCTTTCTCCTTTAAGTTTCTAAAAATTTACATAAAAAATTACAATTTTTCCACTACGTTTTGATTTATTCCGTTTAGCCATTTTAGCTCTAATTTTGGGCTATTGTTAGTTTCCCAACCTCATTTCTAGATGTTCTATCTAGCATTCAATCTTTACTTTGCCTCAATTCATTTTGCTCTAATGTCTTCTCTCATTAACTGTATGATTCAATTTCCAATTTCTCTTAATTCAGACTACCCTTTTCTAGGCCCATGACCCTACTTAAATAATTCATTCCACCTTTTAGGAACTATTTTGAATTTCCAAATCATAGGATATTACAATGATCACTATGGGATTTATACTTTTGTGATGGTACTTGATTGGTTCTTAATGAGTTATGTGAAGTTAATAAATGAGTAACCTAGTATCAGCAAGGAATTAATGATTAAACTATTAGTATATGTGACTAGTAGTACAAGTGATGATTTTGGAGTTTCAATGGGAAGCCTAGGTTTTGTCAATCACTTTTCCTATTTCTAGAGCTTTTGGAATTTTTAAGGATTAAGCAAGTTTGTTTGGATGATAGCATTCTAGTTAGATAGGTTCAAGGTGAATTGGAGTGGAACTCTACATTTTAGGATTGAGGTGATGTGCAAAAAAAAAAAGGTTTAGGATGTTTAAAAGTCACATTCAACCTATGAGTGGTACTTCAAGGCGTAGACTAATGTAATTCCCTATTTGAGACTTGTCAATGAATTATGGTGGGCTTTGGAAGGGTGAGACAAAAATTCAAAGGTCATGAGTGTAACGCCATAACTTTCTAGCTTATCTCATACTACCTCCATGACTCATACCATGTATTTCATGAGAAAGCAAGGAAAATGGCATTAAAATAATGAGTATTTTTGCATTGCATAGAATATGAATTTTTCATTTGGTGTCCCATAGACCATATGAACTCATTAAACTTATTCTCATATTTAATTACACTAATACAACTCAAAACCATCCAAGGAAGTGGCCTACAACTCATGCAAGTGAGGAGATTACATGAAATTCAAAAGTGCAACCTCAGCCAGAATTTCCAGACTTCTGTTACAAACTTTGAAAAATTATAACTAATTCTAGAAAAATTGAAATCATACATTCTTTACCACTTTAGAAAGCTACAAAATTTATGATAAAAATATGTCCAAACCTCAACAGGGGCTACTAGCTACCAGAAATTGATGGAATAATACTAAAGGTCGACTGTCATCCCTAGTACTGACCTCTAACTTTAAAAATTTATATCTCCCTACTCAAAGGTCCAATTAAGGTGATCTTAGTGGCCATGGAAATCTTATCATGTCTAGTTTATTCTTGTAAAATTTTATGAGCATTGGATATCATTTGATGATGCAGCCCAAGTTTCTGTCCATATGAACAGTACCTGTATCAGTTCAATAGAAAAATACCAACTTTGAAAAATCATAATTAATTTCATAGAGCTCCAAATAATCTAGTCTTTAGCTTTCCAAAAAGCTCTAGATAATATCTATATGTGTGCCAAATTTCATGGACAAATTTGTTTATTTGGTTAGATCTTGACATTGGATTGTAAAATGGCTCATTTTGTGTCTTACAAAAGGTCCAAATGGTCCATTTTGAGCTTCAAGACAACCATGATGACTTGAGCACGTGGGAATACACCAAAATGACATTCTAAAATTTTCTCAAAGGTACACAAATCCAAAATTTGAAAACTCACTCTCTCACCCTATGCCATACACAAAACATACAAGGCTAGTCTTTTCATTCCATACCCAAATTGCACTATACCATTCATATAACATTAAATCTCATTTGTACATGCTACATTTACATAATTACATATGTTCATAAGGTCATAGCACATATACAATAAGGGATTACAACATTTACCACTCATATGGCTATAAAAGAAGCAAAACTAGGTAAATGGTTGTCAATATCTTATCTTCCAACTTGGTGGCTCCCATTACCTTGTTCACTTGGTCCACCTAGCATGTTAGAACATCGGAGAAGAGGAAATGAGATTCAAAGAATCCCAATAACTCATCTCCCTTTCAAGCACACATAAAATATATAAAACAAGTCTTGAAAATGCATGCATGGACATATTGAAATGTATGAGCATTCAAGAAACACCTTGGCATTTTTAAACAAGTCATACATAGCATACATAAGCTTACCAAGTGAGTGGATTAGCCTCACCCATTCACTTATGAATTTTTGACTTGCCTCACCCATTTTCTTTAAGAGGTTTTTGAGTTAACCTCACTCTTGGGAGACTCTTTACTTTGTCTCAACCAACTCTAAGGGTTCTTGGCTTCTCCACACTCAAGCAAACATATTAGGTATCATTTGAAAGCATAATGTAACATCATGGCATCATGGAATAAAAGCTCATGCTAAAATACTTTTCATAGCTTAAAATACACATATACACATTCAAAGACAAGTTAAGCATACATTCATGCATGAGAGAAGGAGGAGTAAGCTACCTTTGGTGCAACCACACACTTTTCTTCTTGAAACAATGCTCCCTTCCTCAGCCTCACACACAAGGGGGTGGAATTGGTTTCTCTTGGCCTAAATACAATATATGGAAGCCAATTAGATTCATGGAATCAATTCTAAGGCTACACATCTTCCTTAAGCACTAACTTAGTCTAATAACCCCTTTATGGTTCCAAAAATGCACCTAATGAAGCAACACCCATCAAATGAGTTCTAGGCTCCATTCTTTCCTTTCATTTATGATTCTTGACTCCTTTTAAGTATTTTGGAGTCACCATACAATTAAAACAAATAGTCTAACTACATGTTGCTTCTTTAGGTCATTTTATGGAACCTAAAATACTAATTCATTCTCTAGGTCTCTTAAATTTTTCCTAAGGTTTCTCCTCATTTTCATTCATCATATATGACTCAAAAATGGTTTTAAAAAAATTTAAACTCTCCCTAGGTGCCTCAACCCCTTTTGGCCGAGACTATGTACAATTTAGCCTCCATGAAAGTTTGCTTTGTTTTCTTGGTGGAGATGCACATGGGGAGACTTCTAGGGATCTTAGGAGCTCATTTAAACATTCATTTAGGCCTAAGAATCTTGGTATCAAATTAAATTTTTCAAAGAACACTAGAACCCTAGGTTTGCTATCTTAAATTTCCATGGTTCTTTTATTGTTTTCTTTGCATATTCTTATTCTCCTCCCTTAAATTCCTAAGATTCACCCTTGGTTCTATACAAAATCCAAGCCCTCTTGTAGTTTCATGAGTGGGATGAACCAAGGAGAAGAAGGAAACAAGAGGTGGCTACCATGGAAGGAAGATTTACCTTGTTTTTCCTTATTTTCCTGCTTGAATCTTCCTTTCCTTGGCCTCCTCTCTTCAAATCCGAATTTTTCCCTCTATTCTTCCCTTAAAACAGATCCAAAAACTTCAATAAAACTATAGGAATGAAAGGGGAAATGGAGAAGAAGAGGTTTGTTAAAGAGAAAGCATGAAAAAACTATGAAAATCCATACCTTTTACCTTGCTTTTCTCCTTCTCTTCTCCTCCTTCTTGTGTGCCTCACTCTTATAGTGTTTCCTCTGATTTAGGGCAGAAACAATATGAGCTAAGTGAGTGACGAGGTGGGGCGCCCTCTATATATAGGTGGGGTTTAAGAAAGACTTTTCAAAAATTTCAATTTTGCCCTTTCGCCTTGGCATTTTTGTTTTCAGTTCGTAGCTCTTTTTTAAGAATCATCTTTTTCATTATGAAATTTAGGTTTCCACTTTAATAAAATGCCTTTGGAATTACTCAAATCAGAGCTAAAACTTTTACAAATGAATCCGTCAAAGTTTGGATCTCCCTTTATTGGAAAACATCCACCGAAGGGGTTTTAACTGTCCTGGAGCTTCCCATAATTTTCAAGGCCTCTGAGAACCCTGGAGGACTCAAAATTTTCATTTAAAAAGCCTTCCTATGAGAATTCCAAAATTTGCTAAAAATTACAAAAAGCCATTACGTTTTGTAAGTCTTTCATTCAATTTTGTTTCTTCATTCTAGCTTCGTTTTTCTTTCCATCTGAGCCTAGGATTTTCATTTTTTGGAGTCTAGAATGCTACTTAAATTTTTTGGAACCTTAACTAATTCATTTCGGGGGACTTGCTTTGAAAATGCACTCGTTTCTGTCGTTTAACAAAAATCAGACATTACAATGAATATAGAGAAATCACATTGCTTTTGTGATGACCTTAACTTCTAATCATTGTAATTAAGGTTAAATACGTGATTAATAATCATAAATCAAGGTTGAAAGTCAGTAGAACTAATTACATTCAGAAAATACAAGAAAATTTGAACCTTGATATTATTAGGGTCATTAACTAAACAACCACAATTATTCAAATATGTAAGTGAATTTAATTATCAATGAGAAGCCTTTGATGCCTCCATCTATAGTACCATATTTTTCTATTATCATACTCTTCCATTCCAGGAAATTAGTGCACATTCACAAGACAAAAAGTGAGGAAAAGTATGAAAATAATACACTTTTATCGCATTACGTCAGGGTAAAATTTTTCAATTCACATTATGTGGACCTCGTGAATTCTCCAACACCATTCTCTAATTATTTTTCAATCCATACAAGTCATAAACATCTCAAAATTCCACATAAACCACAGATCAAGAGCCAAAAATCCCAAAATTTTCTTCATTCATCGTGGCTATACAGTGACAAATTTGAGAGGCAACTTTGAAAAATTATAACTAAATGTAAAAAAATCAAAATCATACAAACCATAGATTTCTAGAAATCTCTAGATGTCAAATTTACAATAAAAATAAGTTCCAACCACGAAAATCCATTTGCACTACGTTTAACAATGAAATAACTCCAAAGGTCTAACTACCACTTGATACTGATATAATTTACTGTCATAAACTTCAAAAATGTCCAATTAATTCCAAAAAAAATCCAATCCATGAAACTGATTCCAATCTGGAAAGATATAGATGTTAGCTAGGGGAGAAAAATAACTTTAGACTAATCCAAGAATGTTCAGACCCTAAAAATTAATCAAATAGTAACACGGGTCTGACTGGCCACCTAGTACTGGATAACAATTTCAAAAATTCATATCTCCCTTTTTAGACATCCAAATGAGGTGCTTCCAATCGACACAAGTCACTGGGAAGGTCTAGTTTCTACTTATAAAATTTTGTGGCAATTAGACATCATTAGCCCTAGGATTGATATAGATTCATTTTTGGACTATAGCTACAATAGCAGTGACCAAACTAGAACATTTTCTCAATTTCAAAAATTCACCAAATATTTTGTAAACATCCAAATAATATTGACTGTAGCTTTCTAAAAAACTCTCAACAAGCTCTAGATGCATGCCAAATTTAAAACCAAGAAGAGTTCATTTGGACAAAGAGTGATATAGCTCACCAAAATGGCCAATTTTGCCTTTCATAAGGTATCACTTTGGTCCAAATGGCCTTCTTTTGAGTTTGGCACCTCGTGGGCAAGTTTAAAAGCATGAATATGACTTGTATAAACTACTTGAATGGTCCCAAACCTCATGCATCTAAATTTTGTAACACCCCATAATTAATTAAGGTGTTAATCACGGATTAGATTAATTAGGAATAATTAATATGGGTTGAGATTTAATTGAGATAGAAATCCTATCTAAGCTTAAATTAATAGATCATGATAAGAGGTTAATGGAGGCCCAATGCGTTAGGTGCAGGCCCAACCCAATTTAGTGTGATGGAGGCCCAAAATCCACCTTGTATAGTGTAACACCTTCATTCTAGCTCATCTCATGCCTTTGAATAGCATAATTATCATGAAACATACACATAATTCTCATAGAGGAGGCATGAAGATTTGGACTTTTATTTGTAAGTCATCCTATCCAAAAACCCATTCAATGTCACGTGGACCGTGTGAGCTCATTCTATGCATCCTCATATTTAATTGCACAATTACAACTCATTTCAATCACAAAAACTAGCTCACAACTCATGGAAACCGAAGGGAGACATGGGACATGCATATTTCTCCTCGGCCAGACTTGGCCCCATTTCTGGGCAAACTTGGAAAATTCATAAGTAAATCTAGAAAAATCAAAACATGCACTCTTGGTCATTCTGGAAAGATTATACTGTCTACTTCATGGGAAAAATATATACAAGTCATAAAATCCCACACATAACAGTTTGACACTCGAATCAACTGCAGGTCGGAGGGGTTCCTGATACTATCACAGTTTATTGATATGAACTTCAAAAATGTCTAACTAATTCCAAAAAAATCCAATGCTAGAAAATATACCACTATGGAAAGATGTGGATGCTAAATAGAGATAAAAAATATCTCCAGATTAGTTCATTAAGCCAAACTCCCAGAAATCGATGGAACAGTATCTCAGGTCTGGCAAGATGTCTGATACTGGGCAGAACTTTCAAAAATGCATATCTTCCTCTCTAGACCTCCAAATGAGGTGCTTCTAGTTTCTACAAGTCACTGTGACTGTCTAGTTTCTGTCTATAAAATTTTGTAGCCATTGGACTACGTTTGCCCCCAGGATGACACAATTCCATAACTGACCAAATAAACAGTGTTTCTGAAAATCCGAAATTCTAATACCAAATTTGAAAAATCATAGAAAATTCTACATACCTCCAAATGACTTGATCTTTAGCTTCCCAAAAGTTCTTAATGAGACCTAAGTGCATGCCAAGTTTTAGGGCAACATTAACTCATTTGGCCAAAAAATGGTATAGGGTTCCATTATGGTCAATTTTGGCTCCATATTGGGTACCAAAATTGCCAAATGGATTTCTCTTGGTCTTGGCACCTTTTGGGCAAGTTTAAAAGTACATTTAAGACTTGTGTGAGCTGCCCAAATGGTCCCAAACCTCATGCATCTCATTTTGGCCATTCAACCCACATTTATGCACATTTGCATCAAACTTCCAATTTGCATAACTTGGTATTACATACCTAAATTCATTTCTAAAGTTCATGCATCATATCCATACATGTATCCATTACATAATATCATATTTATATGTGTCTCAAGGGTCATGTGCCATTTACAATAATCATATACATCATTGAATATCATTATGGTTCAAAAAGAATACAAACTAGGCCTAGGCTTGTCAATCTCCTTCTTTCATGGTTGTTGGCTCCCTTCACCATAGCTACTTGGTCCACCTGGCATATTAAAGCATTGGAGAGGAGGGGATGAGATTTAAAGAATGCCAATAGCTCATCTCCCATTCAATCACACATAATATGTGCAAAGCAAGCTTTACAAATGCATGTATAGAGAAAATAAAAGCCATGGACATTTTAAAGTAAACTTGGCATGTGAACAACTCATACAAATCATTTAAGAGCTCACCAAGTGTTTGGATTGGCCTCACACTTCTCCTCATGGATTTTGGACTTGCCTCACCCATTCTTGAGCACTTTGAACTCAACCATACTCTTGGGAGCCCACTTTGCTTTTGGGAGACTCTTTGCTTTGTCTCAACCAAGCTCGCAGGTTCTGGGCTCATCCTCACCAAAAGGAAGAGTTCTTGGCCTCTCCACACTCAAGTAAACTCATACAAACATCATGCACTCATTAGAAAATATAACATGGCATCAAGGATCATAGCATATAAAGGAATGCTAGCATACTTTTCATAACTTGAAATTATACATATACACATTCTAAAACAAGCTAAACACACATCCATGCATGAGAGAAGATGGAGAGAGCTATCTTGCTTGCATTTTACACACTTTTTCCTTAAGTCTTGACTCCTCTCCCTTGACCTCAGACACCCAAGGAGGTGGAGACCATTTCTCTTGGCCTAGACACACCAAAAGAAACATGAATTACTCATGGAACAAGCATTGGCATTATACACACTTTACATGATGCTACTTTGGTTTATGGCTCCATTATGCTTCAATAAGGCACTTAATGAAGCAACTTCATCAAATGACTTCTAGGCCTCGTTCTTTCTTTTCAATTCTGATTCTTGACTCCTTTTAAATCTCTTGGAGTCATCACATCATTAAAACAAAGGGCCTAGCATCATGTTGCTTCTTTAGGTCCTAATATGGAACCTATAGCACCAATTCACTTTCTTTGAGTTCTAAATTTTTTCTAAGGCCTCTACTCATCTTCACTCATCACATATGACTCAAGAATAGCCTTAAAAAAATTTAAAACTCTCCCTAGCTATAGGAACTTGCCTAGGCCGAGACTATGGGGGGAAGAAGAGTTCATGGCCTTCTTGATTTTTCTTTGATGGGAGACACACTTGGGAGGCTTCTTAGAGGTCTTAGGAGCTCAATCAAACACTCATATATGCTAGGGAATGCATGAATCAAATCAGTTTTTACAATCCCTTCAAACGCACTACACTTTTTCTACTTAGAGTTCATTAATTTTTCTTGCAATTTCTTTGCTTTCTTGGATGGGAGGTACATGTGGGAAGCTCTCTAGGAGTCTTAGGAGCATGTTTAAACATTCAATTAAGTCTAAGAACATTCATATAAAATCAGATTTGCAAGGGAGCATTTGGATCCCTAATGGTTCTATCTTCTCTCTTAATGCTCCTTTCTTGATTCTATTGGTTCCTTCTTAATCCTTGCCATCTAAAACCTCTAATCCTTCTGTAAATTGGGTAGAAAACAGCCCCTAAAAATTGGGCTCATGATGCCCAAATTCGTGCAAGAGGAAGGGGGAGGGAGAAACTACCAAAGAATGGAAGTTTTACCTTGTTTTCTTGCTTCCTTTGGCTTGTTCTTCCACTTGGTTGGCTTACTCCCTCAATTTTCGAAATTTCCCTCTCTGTTCTGCCCCAAAAACAGCACCAAACTCTCCATTAAAATCATAGAAAGAAAGCTTGAGAGGAGAGGAGCAAGGTTCAAAAAGGAAGGATATGGAATTTCTTAAAGTTTCTTACTTTTTTCTTAAATCTCTTTCTCCAAAATCCTTCTCCTCTTGTGCGCCTAAGAAGCTGGAGTTTTCCTCTGAAATTGGGCAGAAGCAAGTCGGTCTTAGAGAGGAGAGAAAGAACGTGGATAAGAAGGAGCTAAAAGGCACTTTATGCAACTTTTTACTTTTGCATTTTAGTCCCTTTTCTTGGCTTTTTCATTTTAGACTTATATCAACTCCTTTTTGAAATCCGTCTTTTCCATCATATTCCTTAGGCTCTTAATCATAAGAATTGCCTTTGGAGTCACTCAAAAAGGATCTGAAACCATTCCGAACCATTCAGTCAAAGTTTTGGTCAACCTTTGCCGAAATCGCTTACCAAAGGGGTTTCAACTGTTCTAGGGGTTCCCATGATTTTCAGGGCCTTTGAGAACCCTAAAAAGCTCAAATTTTCCATTTAAAAAGCTCTCCTGTGAGTTTTCAAAAATTTTCAAAAATTACAAAAATACCCCTACTTTCTTCGGCAAATTTTTTGAGCTCTTCTAGCTCTAGTTTTTGAGCATCTCAAACCTCAAATCCTCATTTTCTAATATTTAAAATTTTATCATAATTTTAGTTGGCCCGAATTCCTTTTATTTCGAGGACTTCCTTTTATATTTAGCCCCTTTTTGACGTTTACGGAGAAACTGAATATTGCGTTTCTCACGTTTACAGAAAGACCGGATGTTACATATAGACTCTTCTAAGTGGGCCCAATAACCCTTGTGCAGACCCACATTCTTGAGCTCTTCAAACTTGGCCCAAACTTAATTAAACTTCAGTAACCCAATGTATAAGAACTGAAATTCTACAGCCCAATACTCTAAAAACTGGCCCAACAAGTAAAAATCTAAAGCCCAAGTGAAGATGGACCTTGGAGCAACCCATGACCCATATTTGACCCAACTAAAACCCAACTTAAACCCTAATACTCCAGCCACTTTCTCATTTGCTGAAACTCTAGAAGCAAATTCGGAGCTTGGAGAGGAGGCTAGGGTTTGGGGTAAGAATTCTGCATTTTCTCACATTTGGAGTAAGATTTAGCCAAGGTAATAGTTATACAACTTAATCTCCTCATCTTTCGCTTTAATTTGGCCTGATTAGTTTTTTATTTGGAGCATTTTCATCCTACCCAAAATCTGAAATGTGAGAATTTGGGGATTTTCTTAGTAAAATTCGTAGGTTGAGGTTAGGGCTGACATTAGGTGAGTTTAAACCCTCCATTTTGATCTTTCATTTGTTAATTTGAGACCCCCATAGCTGATTTATAAAATGGATGTTAATTTTATACGAATTTGCTTAGGATTTGGGTGGAATATTGAGTTTTCTGGTGAAGGACACTCTAATCTGAAATTGGGACTTGTGGTGGCTGGGTAAGTGATTCTTAGGTAGTCATTAGCATTTTAAATTCTTTGGGTACTAATTGTAACTGTTAATGATGAATTAGAGTAGTAATTCCATGATGATATGGTTATAGGAGGATTTCTGCACCATTGGTGACTGTTGCAAGTGTCTACAAGTGAGATAACCGGGTTTATATCAATTCCATGTATATATTTGATTTAATTTCATATGTTGCTGTATATGAATGATTTGAAATGTTGAATGAATTGGTTGGCTATCTGTTGAATTGTGATTGGACCTTGTGAGTCCATGGTAGAGCTGTGGTGCTGCTACCACCTGTGCATGTGCTTCGATTGAGTACCGGGTTATGATCAAACCCAGATGCACTGAGCCCTGGTTGTGCTCAATAGGGAGTAGGTGTCGTGGACAGGCCTCTCCGGTGTTAATGGCCTTTAACATGTGATAATATGATTGCTAGTATGGGATAGTGATCATGATAGCTTAATTGATTCATTTGCTGATATGATGGATATGATTCTGATGTTGATTTTGATTCATGCTTATATGCTAATTAAATTGGATATATGATGAAATTGCCTTGGTTACTGAGATTTATATCTCACCCTATTTTATGGGATTAATATTTCATGTGAAGGTTCCTCAGGCAAGGATAAGGGTAAGCAAGTGGATGAACATCCATGAGCTGAGGCCGGGTGTGGGGAGCTACACTTGGTCTGAGTAGAATAGGGTAGATGCAATTTTGTTATTAGTTTACATAGCATCATCATGTAATCATGTTGCCAAGTGTAGGCATTTATATTTTGTTTGATTGAAATGTAACCATTAAGGATTTAAGTCTCATTATGGTTGAATACTAATGTATGAACTTATAGTATTATATATATAGTTTTGTTGAAATTTTGATATGGATTACCATATGGGAATTTTAGTCTTATGATGCCTTGGATGTGGACATAAGCTATTGTTGAATGGAATCTTTATAGAATGTGCATGGGATGTTAATTGCTGTTAATGCATGTGTTCTTGTTGTCATATATTCATGAATTTGCTGATATGAGCTAGTTGGGTAAGTAGGAAGTAGTATTTAAATTTCGCAAGGATAATGGACGGATTGATGGGTAAATAGGGTAGATAAACACTATTAGGACTACATAAAACAAGGGTAGGTGGACCTAGAGTGTTTCTAAGATGAGATTTGGAGTGTAGAGGGCAAAATTTGGGTAAAATGGTCACAGGAGGCGTTTCCGCCGCGGCACCACATAGGTTGGCCGCGGCGAAGGTCCAACCCTCCTGTGCGATTTTTTTCACTTCGCGCTGCGGCGAGATTTATCAGGCCGCGACGCTCCTCGCCACTGTCACTCCCTGGGCCAATTTTTTTTTCCTTGCGCTGTGGCGGGATTGGTTATGCCGAGACAATATAGGGACACTTGTGGGAGGTTAATGGGTAATAAAACTGATGGACGGTTGAATCATAAACCCCTTATGGTAGTAGGATTCCTTTTATGCAAATTTTATTTTGTTGTGGTAGTATGGTGATGATCCTAACATCAAGGTTCAAATTTTCCCTATATTTTCATAATGTGATAAATTGTAACCACTCAAACCTTGATAATTAGTTATTAATCGTATACTTAACCATAGTTATACTGATTAAAAGGTAGGGTCATCACAAATTTGACCATTCCACTTCTATTAATGCACTAATACATCAAGCCATCAAGAAGCCAAAATTCCCATTTCAATGGATTTCATGCCACGTATGGTCTATACAAGAGTCATACATCATATTACATTTGTCCATGAGTTTACATCTCAAAAATAATACGTACAAAGTAACTTTGGTATTTAATTATATATAACAAGCTACATAATGGATAAAGCATGACTTTTCAATGCTCTTGGCTTGCCTTTCTTGTTTCTTGGACATCACCTAGGCATTTCAAGATAATGGAGGGAAGGGGAGTGAGATTCCTCGAATCTCAATAGCTCACACACCCATTCACACATGCATTCAAGGTATATACACATCAAAGCATATGTATGGAAGGTTTGGCAACCATAAAGTATGCAAAGTCATAATTTCCATGCCACTTATCCACATTCAAGCCAAGACCATGCTCTAGGGACTTTTGGCTTTGCTTCACCTCATTTCTAAGATTTTTGGATTTGCCTCACTCTTGATCTAAGGACTTTTGACTTGGCCTCACTCTTCCAAGAGACTTTTGGCCTTGTCTCATCTATGCTACAAGACTTTTGGCATCTCTTTACCTTCATTAAGGGACTTTTGGCATCTCCTCACCTTCATTAAGGGACTTTTGATATCACCTTACCCTTATGAGCTATTTCCATAACTAAAGCCATTCAAAGAAACACATTGGTACCAATGTAATGTCAACACATCAAGTGGCATATTCTCAAGTCACAAGAGCATACACAAGCACACAATTACATACATATGCATACAAGAATGCAAGGAGAATGAGGTGGAGAGCTACCTTAGATTTATGCAAGCTTCCTTTGCTTTACTCCCTCCCTTTCTTGGCATCACAAGGACACTTAGGTAAGTGGATGTTCTCTTGGCCTAGATACCATAAACAATACATAATTACACACTTGAAGCAAGTTAAGACACTAAACTCACTCTTGAACACACACTTGGTTCCATAAGTGGCATAATGGTTCCATAAATAGCCTATTGAAGGAACCTTCACAATTCAAGCTTTAGGCTTCGATCTCTTTCCATTTCTAGGCCTCTTGGTCTCATTCAAAGTCCTTGTGTAACATCTGATTTTCTGAAAATCCAAGAAAATATAAGAAAACACGAGAAACGTAACATATGATTTCTCCATCAACGTACGAAATTTACCAGATATAAAAGAAAGTCCTCCAAATAGAGTGAATTGAGGTCTAATAAAATTAGAATAATATTCTAGACTGTAAACAATGATGAGTCAAAGCCAGAGGTGCCTTAAAATTAGGACTAAAATATATGAAAAAAAGGGATAAGAAAAAGGCCCCGAAGAGCCTCCGAAGTCAAGTATAAAGAAGCCAGGGACCAAAATACAAAGAAAAGCTATATGCTGAGAAAAATGTATAAATTGCTCGAAAGTTCAGAGAACCCTAGTTTCACCCTCTATTCGTGGCTTTAAGCACGAATATCAAAAAATCAGGCAAGAATCTCATAAATCCATGACCCACGGTTAAACTCAGTTTGATGAGACGGGTCCAATGATGCTCGTTGTCTAGATGGCTGAGCGGGATTTGGTTACCCCATCAAGAGCCATGAGCAAAATAGAAAAAGAAAGTTATAACAACTATAGAAATAAAAATAGTTAAAGGGCTAAGAAAAACTGAAGGAGTTTCAAGGACAGAATTGCAGTAAATGAAAATTTTATAACACAATCATAATACAGAACGGTGAAAATTACACCTATAGACCCAGGTATCCGATTGACACCGAAATTTATGAGGATTGAGGTTAAGGGCCCCTGAACCATGTTTGAAGCTCAGTATGGCCAGAAAGTAGAGGAAATAATATTCATAAATTTTAGAAGGTCTAAAGGTATGTATTGTACCGTAAAACCTTAATCGAGCCCAGATATCGATTTTTAGACTACGGTAAGGCTCAATAGCTGATTCTAAAGGCCCAATAAGAGAAGAGAAGATATAATTAGGGTTTTAGAGAAGATAAAACCCAAATATAAATATAAAATAAAAGGAAAAGAAGAAAAAGATTTTAGTTATTTTAAAAAATTAACCATGGTTAAGTTAGAAACTAACTATGGTTGAGTTAAAAGTTAACCATGGTTGAGTTAAGGAAGTTAACCATGGTTACTATTCATAACTTAAGGGCTAAGAAAAGGCTTCCAAGTGTGCGGCCAAGAATTTTTGGAAGAAGATATTTAGTTATGAAATTAGAAAATCAAAAGAAAAAAGGAATGGAAGGTTAAGACTTGATTTTGAAAAGGTTGATCCAAGGGTCCAAATTTAATATGACCATTTAACTTCATTAGATTCATCTCCTTCACCTCCATTCCATCATTTTCAAGCCACACACAAGGGAGAAAGAAAGAAAAATGTGAAGAGAGAGAGAGAGGGAGAAAAAGTGGAAGAAGAAGTGAAATCAAGCAAAACTACCACCATTCTTCACCAAATTTCTTCATCTTCTTCATCCTCCAACCATTTTCTCCAAAGGGAAGCTGAATATTCATCTTTTCTTCAAGGTGGAATGTTGCTCTAAGTGGGAAGAGAAGGGATTTTAGTGTGAGAAAAGCAAAGGAAGAAAGGATTAAGCTTAAAGAGTAAGTTTTCTCCATCTTATACTTGAAAATCACATGCTTTAAGCTAGTTTTGCTAAACCCTAGCTATGAGTCATTTTTGGACATCATATGAATCATTAGAAATGGAGTTTATATGTTGCATATGAAGGCCTTGAAATGAAGTTTATATGTTGAACATGAAGGCCATATGAGCTTAGTTATTGTTGTTATGTGCTGGGACTTTGAAAAATACAAAGATTGTAATTTTTGGGAAAATAGAAATCATGGGGAGATGCTGTCCGAATTTTTCCCAAAATTTTTATGGTGTTTTCCTGATGTCTTAAAGTCATGTATACCAAATTTCAAGTCCTAAACCATAAAGGAAAAGGCTATGGAATTTTTAGAACCAAAGAAACGCACTTTTGAGCCTAAAACGAAGCTAGATTATGTGATGACCAAAACGTGATGTTAGGGCTAGAATTTGATGATGTTATCCATTCCAATGGATTCAAAAGGGTGTTTTTAGTTAGGCATACCTATGGGAAAGCCCCCAAAACTCATGAGATAAAATTCCTAAATTTTGGCCAAGAAATGTATACTATTCGGCCATAGTGAATGGGAAGGGAAGGAGTTAGATTTTTCCAATTCCAATGGTCCCATTAAGTTTAAAAGAGTCATCCTACTTTAGAAGTTAAGGTTTATGTGTTGATTGTAATGAATTATCATTATGATTATAGGGTTTGATGTTGTTTTGGGAACTCTAAAAGCAAGTAAACCGAGTCCCAAGAATTAAGTGTAACACCCTAAAAATTAATTAAGGTGTTAATAACATATTTGGACTAATTAAGAATAATTATTATTGAATAATTAGGTAAGCTATATGAATGAAAATTTACAAAGAAATAAGTTATTAATATGGGTTTAAGATTTCAATTGGATTAAAGCTTAATTTGAGCCCATAATTAATTTGAGTAACCATGGGTAAGAATTTATGGAGGCCCAATGATTTTAAGTGCAAGCCCAACTCCTTATCATGAGACTTGGCCCAAGAGAGATCACCTAGCAATAACCCAATCTAATTTAGTGAAATAGAGGCCCAAGACCCAATTTACATGAGTCTTTATAGTTAGCCCAACACACATTATGCAGACCCAAGTTGGATTGACTCTTGGAACTTGGCCTAACCCAATCAAATTTCTGCAGCCCAACTTATGAAATAAGGCCCAACAAGTATAAAAATCTGAACCCATGAGGATTTGGGCCTTTGGGTCAACCCACAACCCATTTGGGACCTAACTCAAACACCACTAAACCCTAAATACACTTAGCCTCCTCCCCATTCTGCAGAAAAAACACAAGAGGCAAAGCAAAATTCGGAGGTTGAGAGGGAGGCTAGGGTTTTTCTACATTCTTCCACCATTTCTCACTTCTAGAGGAAGATTTGGCCAACGTAATCTATATAAAACATGTCCCTCTCATTCTCCTCTTCCTTTTGGTCCGATTAGTTTCTAGTTTTGAGTATTTTCATCTCTTTCTTAAATCTAAAATTTAGTGTTTAGGTGTTTCCTTGTAAGATTTTTAGAGTTAGAAGCTAGAGGGATGATTAGGTAAGCATTTCCCTTCCATTTTGTGTATTATTTTGCTGGAAAATGTCCCTAAGGGTTGATTTTCATAATGGGTTCTGCTATTGTGCAAAATTACAAGGAGATGAAGGTAAAAAACTAAATTTTCTGGGCCTGATGACTCAATTCCGAATTTGCGAATGTCTCATAGTGTGTTCTTAGTAGTTAAAGCTCAACCCAATCCATTTAACCTATTGGGTGTATGGGTAAGTGTTCCCTCTCCTCTTGTGTGGTATATATACAAAATTTTTATCATTTGGACTGACTTTTGGTGCATGGCTTTTACATGTGCGAAAATAGAGATGTTAGGAGTGACCCATTGTGAGTTCTTGTTGTTGCGATCTTGAATTGGTGTGGTAGACCCTTAGGAAGCTTGGGTAAGAAGTTCTTAATATACTCTTGTTAAGATTAATCTGTGGATGGGAAAATTTCTTACTAATGGTAGTTGAATAATGATGATTATGCTTATGTTAGGCCTGGTGTGCTCTGAATCATGATGGTAGCTAGAGGATGAGTAATTGGCTTCATTGAGGTAACTGGGGTTATTTTTCAATTCCATGTATATATTCATGTTAATCTGATATTGTTTACACGTATATGATTTTGAAATGCTAAATGATTAGTTGACTACTTAGATTGTTATTATAATTGGACCTTATGAGTCCATGGTGGAGCTGTGGTGTGGCTGCCACCTGTGCATGTACTTCAATCGAGCACCGGATTGTGATCAGACCCCAGATGCACTGAGCCCTGGTTGTGCTCATTATGGAGTAGGTGTTATGGACGGACCTCTCCCGGTGTTATTGGCCATTAACATGTTGTGTATGATTGCTAGTATGGGACAATAATCATTGGTAGCTCAACTAGTTCATTTGTAAATTGAATTGATGGTTCTGGTATTGATGATATGAAATTGCATAATATTGATTAATCTGTACATATATATGGAATTTGCCTCTTGTTACTGAGATTGTATATCTCACCCCAATTGTGAGCTAATATTTTCAGGGACCGGACCTCTTAATGGCAAGAAGAAAATTAATGGAAGCTTATTATATGGTTTAGTAGTAGGTAGGTATAGGAACCTCATCATATTGTATTTGTATAACTAGACTACTAGCTTTATGTAATTGCCGCATTGCATCATGAATTGCCAAGCATAGGGACTGTAATCATTTGATACATCATATGTCAACTTAAACTAGTGATGTCTGGAATTTTCTAATAGGACTTATGTTTGAATGGAAATGTGAGTAGTGTATGAACTATTTGCTATCATTGATCTATGAACTCATGGATTTATGGTGGCTAGAGGGTTAAGAAGCCTCATATAAGTTTTAAATGGGTAATGATAGATGTGTTAGGTAGATTAGGTAAAAGAAAGGCACTAAATATTCACAAACTAAGTTAAAGTAGCCTAGAGTGTTGTTAAAGGGGGAATTGGAGAGCATGAGATGAAATCTTGGGAGTTATAGGAACAGAAGGGAATTGGCTGCGGCCAACATTTAATTAGCCTCGGCCAAATGGTAATAGAGGGGAATTGGCCTCAGCCAACATTTAATTGGCCTCGGCCAAATGTGGCAAACCTGCCAGGGAAGAAAATAGAAAGCAATTGGCCATGGCAAATAGTGAGGTTAGCCGCGGCTAAGTCTGAGAGGCAGATTTAGGGGTGTTCTAAAGGGTATTTGGCCGAGGCGAAAGGGATATTTGGCCGCGGCAAAATGTGAAAAATTTGTGAAGGCATAAGGAGTTGAACTCGAGAGTAATTGGCCGCGGCGCGAGGGAATTTAACCACGGTGAAGATGCTCTATTGCTCATATTCACCTAGAAACCTTAGTTTCTCTTAAGGTAATGCTAAGGAATGATCTAGAAACACTTGTAGGAGGATTTTATGAGTTGGAGTTGATGGATGGGAGAATCAAAGGCTCCTCATTGATAATTAAATTCACTTGCGCATTCGAATTATTATGGTTGTCAAGCTAATGACCCTAACAACATTAAGGTTTCAAATTTCCTCACTTTTTCCCAATGTAATTAATCTTAATGACTTCAAACCTTGATATATAATTATTAATTACATCCTTAACCTTAATTATTATAATTTGAAGTTAGGGTCGTTACATTGAGGAGCAAAGTTTACTAAAGTAGTAGTTTTCCTCTCTCTTTCCTTAAGCTTGTATGTTTGTATAATGATGAGTATTATGCTATATCAAGTTGTCATTTATGCTATAAGATGAGACATGTATGCTTAGATTGTGCTTAGTCTTGTATGAAATTCCTTGTATTGCTATACGATATGTGGCATCTTGATTAGCATTATGTTATGCACTTATATGCTTACTGTGAATGAGATTGGTTTACTACTACTAATCTCACCCCAAATATAACCCATGCTAGGTCCGAGTTCAAGTAAAGAAAGAGCAAAGAGTGTGGAGACATAAATCGAGGACCTTACTTTTATGCACCACGTTTTGTTACGTAATTAAATATTTTATATTACTGCATGTATGAGTTATGTTATGACACTGTAAGGTACTCAGGTATGGAATGGAAAGTCATGAATATAATCAACCTTTGAGTAAATAAAATATGACTAGTGAGCCTAAAATGCAAAAATGCATCTACTTATATAAAGGCAAAATAATAATAATATGTCAAGTGAAGGGTAAAATTGTCCAATTTTTGTAGGGACACTTTAATATGAATTTATACGTATTCCGCTAAGGAAGTATTTTCTCCTTGTAAAGGGCTTGGAGAGCTTGAAGTAGAGCCCTGAACCGACCTCATACAATTTTTTCATAATTAATTATGTATTTTCAAAGTTAGATAAGAAATTGGAAATGACCAAATGAATAGTAAAATTGTATAAGAAAGTTTTTAAAAGGAAAAATTTTAATTAGTTCAGGTTTCCATTGACTCCTCTAAATTTTATATGAGGCAATTGTAGTAGGAAAAGTGTTATAAAATAAAGTATTACACCTTGGAGCCCTCACACATTCATTTACACAATTGGAAAACTAAGTTGCTTCATAAGATACCATTATGGACACCATTGTCCCATCTTCTAATCCATGGCTCCTAAATTTCTCTTAATGGTTTCTCCCATCTTTTAACATCATATGAAGTCTCAAACTAAGCTAGAACAAATTAAAACACTCCCTAGCCTAATGAACCTAGCTTGGCCGAAATATGCACCAAAATGGAGATTCATGGAGTTCTTGATTTTTTTCTTGATGGGAAAGCCACTTCGGATGGTTTCTAGGGGTCTTAGGAGCTCAAGGAAACATTCAAATAGCCAAGAAATTACTCACACAAAATCATATTTTCCAAAACCCTAGAAAACACCACACTTTTCTAACTAGATTTCTATTAGTTTTTCTTAGAATTTCTTGTCATATTCCTCTTTCTCATAGTCTAAAACCCTAGTTCCTCTCTTGTTTTTGGATAGAACATCTCCCCCCCATATGGTTCTAGTTTGGCCAAAATCATACACAAGGAGAAGCAAGAGGAGAAAGCAACATAAGCAAGGATTTACCTTAGATTCAAGTATGTATTCAAGACTTTTTCTCCTTGGTTGGCCTCCTCTCAATTAATTCAAACTCTCCTCTTGTGTTCTGGACCAAAAATAGAACCAATCATCTTAAGAAAACCATAGGAAGAAAGCAAAGAAGGAGGGGAGCAAGATTGGAAGAAAAAGAATCATAAAATTCCATGAATTTACCAATCTTTCTTGCCTTTTTCTTCCCCCTTTTCTTCCTCTTCTTGTGCGTCTAAGAGAGCAGGTCATTTTCTATATTTTGGACAGAGGAAATCGTGCTTAAGAAGGTGGGAGAAAAAGGGAGAACTATGTGGAAGCTTCAAAAAACACATTTTTTCAAAAATTCCAATTTCATCCTTCCGTAATAGTAATTTTATTTTAGCTTCGTTTTAGCTCCTTTTCTAGAACCATCTTTTCTATTATAAAATTTAGGTTTTCAATTTAATAAAATGCCTTTGGAATCAGTCAATTTGGAGCTAAAACCTTCCCGAATGAATCTGTCAAAAATTAGGCTCACTGACATTAAAAAACGTACACTGGAGGAGTTTTACCAGTCCTGGAGCTTCCCATGGTTTTTGGGGCCTCTGAGAACCTTAGGAAACTCAAATTTTCCATTTAGAAAGCCCTTCTATGTGTTTTTCCAAAAGTTACACTTATTTACAAAAATGCCATTATGTTTCATCAATTTTTGTCACAAATTGTTTCATCATCCTAACTTCATTTTTCTTTCCATCTGAGCCCAGAATTATCATTTTTAGGAGCCTAGAACTCTACACAAATTTTTTGGGACATTATCTAGCTCATTTTAGAGGACTTGCTTTTATATAGCTCATTTCATCGTTTTACGGAAATTACGTTCATTACACCATCCATCAATTCCAATTTACAAAAACCTCTTACAAGTGTTTCTAAATCATTCATTAGCATTACCATAAGAAAAACTAAAGTTTCTAGGTAAATATGAGAAATTGAGCACCTTTGTCACGGCTAAATTCTCTCTCGTCGTAACCAATTACTCTCAGGTTCAACTTCTTATGCCTTGACAAATTTCACACATTTTTATCACAGCCAAATACCCCTTTTGCCGCAGCAAATTACCCTCTAGAATACCACCAGACTTGCCTCTTACATTTCACCATGGCTAACATTGCTCTTCGCCGTGGCCAATTCCCCTCTGTTTCCTTCCCTAAGCAACTTCACCTCTATTAGCAGCAATTAAGACTATTTTGGCCGCGATGAAACACCTTTTAGTCCTATAACTTCTAAAATTTTGTCTCATACACTCCAACTCTCCATCCAGTGATACCCTAGGACCATTTTCCCTCAATTAGTGAGACTCTAATGGCATTTATCTACTTGATTTACCTAGCTAATCTATCATTATCCACTTCAAGATCTAGGTATTGATTCCTACTCGTCAATCTACCACATATAAGCAAGTTCCAAGTGATACTAATGAACATCCAGATTCATAAACAACCAATATTATCACTTAGATACATATCACATTGGAAGTTTCATACATCATTAATTTGAGTTAGCATTAAGGCATCACATGATTACATTTCCAAATAGCGAACCATGTCACAAGGTCAACAAGGTCTCAAATCCGATACACAAGTACATACATCAAATACTAGATTGTATAAAGCCTAACTTCCTATTAGATATACTATAAGTTACCAAAACGTAAAGCTCTTACACTTGGTAACATGATTACATGATGATCCTATACAAGGAGAAATGGAAAACTTAGCATCTACTCTACTCAACTCAACCCAAGTGTAGCCTTCCCCACACATGGTAGAGCTTATGGATTCTCATCCACTTGCTTCCCCTTACCCGAAAATCTTCACCTCAAATGGTTAACCCATAAAATGGGGTGAGATACAAATCTCAGTAACTGAGGTAATTTCGATTCATATAATCCAATTTAATTAACATATATGCATGAATCAAAATGAGCATCAAAATTATATCAGTTATATCAGCAAATGAAATGATTAGGCTACTGTGATTACCATCCCATACTAGCAATTATATTTCCACATATTAAAGGCCAATAACACTAAGAGAGGTCAGTCCACGACACCCACTCCCCAATGAGCACAACTAGGGCTTAGTGCATCTGGTGTCTGATCATAACCTAGTGCCCGATCGAAGCACATGTATAGGTGGCAACCGCACCATAGCTCCATCATAGACTCACAAGGTCCAAACACAATACATCAGATAGCTAATCAATTCATTTAGCATTTCAAATCTTTTATGTGTAGCAAAATATAAAATTAAAGCAGATATATGCATGGAATTACATAATCCTCAGTTACCTCACTTGTAGCCAATTTCAGAAGCTAACAGTAGTACTAAAATCCTCCTATAATCAAAACATCAGAAAATTACCACTCTAAGTCAGTCTATTACCATCCCCATTCATCAATTATGGCAACAACCCAATAATCAAAGAATTAATCCATCAATATTTGCCTAAGGGACACTTACCCAGCCACCAAAAGACTCAATTTTGGATTTTGCCTTCCCTAAACTAGAAACTTCAAAATATCACCCTACATTATGGATATTTTCATATAGAAATGGAGCTCATATCATAAGTCTACTAATAGGGTCTCTAACTAGCAGAGAAAGCATCAAAATGAGGAATTTATACTTATCTAACAACACCCTTAGCCTTAACCTACGAAATTTCACCATGAAAACACTAAATAACAAGTTTTAGATTTTGGGTGTGGGTGAAATGCTCTAAACAAAACATTAATCAAGTCAAATTGAAGAGAAAGAAGAGAAGATTAAGTTATATAACAATTACCTTGGCTGATTTTGAGCCTAGAAGTGAGAAATGGTGAAAATGTATCAAGAATCCTAGCCTTTCTTCAAGACTTTTGAATTTTGCTTTGCCTCTTGTGTTTTTTCTGCAAAATGAGGAGGAGGCTAAGTGCATTTAGGGTTTAGTTAAGTTTAAGTTAGGTCCTAAATGGGATATGGGTTGACCCAAAAGCCCAAATCCATATGGGTTCAGATTTTATGCATGTTAGGCCAGATTTCATGAGTTGGGCTGTAGAAATTTGATTGGGTTAGACCAAGTTCTAAGAGTCAATCCAATTTAGGTTTGCATAATGTGTGTTGGGCCAACTATAAGGGCTCATGTAAAATGGGTCTTAGGCCTCTATCTCATTAAATCAGATTAAGTCATTGCTAGTTAATCTCTCTTGGCCTAAGTCTCATAATAAGGGATTGGGCCTACACCTAAAATCATTAAACTTCCATTAATCCTTACCCATGACTTACTAAAATTAATTTGGGCCTAGATGAAATTTTAACTCAATTAAATCTTTAACCTATATTAATAGTTTATTTCCCTATAAATTCCCCTTCCTATAGCTTACCCAATTACCCCATAATAATTATTCTTAATTAACCTAAATTCATGATTAATACCTTAATTAATTTTGGGGTGTTACAGCTTTGGTATGGATAATTTGGGAAGTCATCAAATTAAATTTTTATCCGTTAAGGTTTAGGTCTTGATTAAACCATTTCAGGGATGATTCAAAGTACTAAAATTTGCTTAAGGACAATTTGATAGGTTCAGTGAAGGTTAGAGTTCCAATTGGTACACTTAAAGTGCCAATTTTGGAAATTAAGGTCAAACCAAGCAATTTCTGTCTTACCTCTATGTAACATCTTTCCTACTACTAATGCCTTATATAGAACTTAGAAGAGTCAATGAAAACCTGAACTGATTAAATTTTTTCCTTTTAAAAATTTTCTCATGCAATTTCACTATTCATTTGGTCATTTCCAAAATTTTGTCCTACTTTGAAAATACATAATTAATTATAGAAAAATCGTATGAAGTTGGTTCCAAGCTCTAACTCAAGCTTTCTAAATCCTTTATAAGGAAAAAATACTTACTCAGTGGAATACATATTAATTCATATAAAATTGACCCTAATTTAAACTGGACAATTTTACCCCTCATTTGTCATATTATTATTATCATATTATTATTATTTTACCTTTATATAAGCACATACATTCTTGCATTTTAGGCATGCTAGTCATATTCTTTTTACTTAAAAGTTGAGTATATACATGACCTTCTATTACATACCCTATTACCTTACAATATCATAACATAACTCATACACACAGTAATCCAAGATATTTAATTACATGACAAAATGTGAAGCATAAAAGGAAAGTCCTCGATTTATGCCTTCACACCCTTTGCCCTTTCTTTGCTTGAACTGGGACCTAGCATGGGTTATATTTGGGGTGAGATTATGAGATCTCAGTAGTAGTAAACCAGTTTCATTCACAAGCAAGCATGTAAGTACATAACATAATGCCAATCAAGGTGCCACATACCACATAGTAATGTAAGGAATTTCAGGCAAAGCCAAGGACAATCCTAGCGTACATGTCTCATCTTATAGTATAATTGACAACTTGATATAGCATAACACTTATCATTATACAAACATACAAGCTTAAAGAAAGATAAAGAAAAACTACTACCTTAGCAAACTTTGCTCCTCAAGCCTTGGAACTCGATCCACTTGTTATTGGAGTTCCTAAACAAATATCAAACCCTATAATCATAATAATAATTTATTACAATCAATACATAGACCTTAAACCTAATGTAATATGACCCTTTTAAACTCATCGGAATGATTGGAATTGGAAAAGTCCAACTCCTTCCCTTCCAATCCACTATGGCCGAATAGTGTGCCTTTCTTGGCCAAAGATTTGTAATTTTATTCCATGAGTTTTGGGGGCTTTCCCATAGGTATTCCTAGTTAAAAACACCCTTTTAAATCTATTGGAATGCTTACAATTATTAAATTTCAGCTCCAACAACATGTTTTGGTCATAACATAACCTAGCCCCATTTTATGCCTAAAATTAAGTTTCTTTGATTCTAAAAATTCCATAGCCTCTTCTTTTATGTTTTAGGATATGAAATTTGGTATACATGACTCTAGTACATTAAGAAAATATCATAAAAATTTTGAGAAAATTCATACAACATCTCCCCATAATTTCCATTTTCAAAAAAATTACAATCTTTATGTTTTTCAAAGTTCTAGCACATAACAACAATGAATAAGCTCATGTGGCCTCCATAGTTAATATATAAACTCCATTCCTAGGCCTTCATATTCAACATATAAACTCCATTTCTAGTCATCCATATGATGTCCAAGAGGGACCCATAACTAGGGTTTAACAAAACTAACTTAAACCATGTGATTTTCAAGTGCAAAGTGGAGAAAACTTACTCTTTTAAGTTTAATCCTTGCTTCCTTAGCTTTTCTCACACTAAAGTCCCTTCTTTTTCCACTTAGACCAACACATCACCTTGAAGAAAGGATGAAGATGTAGCTGCCCTTTGGAGAAATGATTGGAAGATGAAGAAATTTGATGAAGAATTGTGGTATTTTTACTTGATTTCACTTCCTCTTCCACTTTTCCTCCCTTGGCTCTCTCTCTCTCTCTTCACATTTTTCTCTCTCTTTCTCTTATGTGTGGTGTGAAAATGGCTGAATGGTGGTGAAGAAGATGAACTTAAATGAAGTTAAATGGTTATACCAAATTTGGGCCCTTGAATCTGTCTTTTCAAGATCAAATCTTAACATTCCATTCTTTTTCTTTTGATTTTCTAATTTCATAACAAAATATCTCCTTCACAAAATTCCTTTGCCACACACTTGGATGTTTATTCTTAGCCCTTAAGTTATGATGATTTGATATTTAGTAACCATGGTTAATTTTTTAACTCAACCATTGTCCATTTCTAACTTAATATGGTTAATCCTTTAAATTAACAAAAAATTCTCTCTTTTCTTTCCTTTTTATTTTATATTTATATTTGGGTTTCATCTTCTCTAAAATCCTAATTATACCTTCTTTTTATCTTCTCGACTTTCAGGCCTTATAACATTCCAAAAATTGGTGTCCGGACCAGATTAAGGTTTTACGGTACAATGTATACCTTTAGAGTTTCTAAAATTTTATAAATATTATTTTCTTTACTTTTTGTCCATACTAAACCTCAAACATGGATCAAGGGCTCTCAACTTCGATCCTCATAAATTTCGGTGTCAATTGGACATCCAAGTGTTTAGGTGTAATTTTCACCATTATGTGTTATGATTATGCTCTAAAATTTTTATTTATTGTAATTTAGTCTCTGAAACTTCTTTAGGGTTTCTTAGCCCTTTAGCTATTCCTATTTTTATGGGTGTTACAACTTCTTCTTTTCATTTTGCTCATGGCTACTGATTAGCCTAACCAGATCCCAAGCCAGATCCCGCTCAACCATCTGGACAACGTAACGTCATCAAACTCTTCTCATCAAATGGAGTTTAACCGTGGGTCATGGATTTATGAGATTCTTACCCAATTTTTTTATATTTGTACCTAGAACCACGAATAAGGGGTGAAATTAAGGTTCCTCAAACTTTCAGGCAATCTATACATTTTGCCCAGCTCATATCTTTTCTTTGCATTTTAGTCCTTAGCTCCTTTATACGTAGCCTTTAAGACTCTTCGAGACCTTTTTTCTGATCTCTTTTTTGGGGGGCCTTATCATCTCGGTCTTAAGCCTTTATTTTTTTCTATCCTGACCTCATTTATTTCTATTTTTAGCCCTATTTTAGCTCATTTTTAATAGTGGATGTTACACTTTCAAAGATGTGTGCACTTGAGGGTCCAATTGTTTGAATTTGTGTGAGTTTTTGCTTGCTATTAGATCTTATATAGATGTTCTAACATGCTAAATTTGGTGCGAATCGGAATAGGATAGAGCCTCAAAACCATCTCCTAAAGTTTGAACAAAATAAGGCAAAGAAAGCAAAAATACTAGCTCAACACACCAGAGGCGTGCTAACTAACACACCCCTGCTAGAACTTAACATGGCTCGGGTGTGTTGAGGTGCATCAGCCATGCTCTACCAAAGTCTTACCCTCTTTGTTGTTTTACATGTTCTTGCCCCGTTTTGTTCCCTAATCAATTGTACGTTGTGCTGTTAAGCCTTAGGTAGATTGTAAGTTCCTAAAGTGTCTTGGGAATGATTTTAAGGTGAATTTGCTATTGTGTGAAGAAAGAACCTTGGGTAGTTTAAGGTAGTTAGTAATACTTTATGCTTAATGATTCATAATTTGATACTTTATGGTTTTTTCTTGGTTATTGCTTCTCAATAGTTATGTTATTTAAGGTATTAAATTCCCTTTAGGTTTATAGAACTATCTTTGATATTTCTTTGGATGAGTTTAAAGTAATTGGAAATTGGGTTGCATATTTGGTTTCAAACGTAACCTTGTTTACCCATTTAGGGGACCTAAATTGCCAAATGATCCTTTTAGTTCTCGAATAACCAGTTAGAATATGAGAAAAGTTTAGTGGTTATTTGGGTTACAACTAGCATTACGATATTGTTGATAAATGCAGCTAGATTTAATCATAGTCTAATAGAATTATCTAACTCGGTATGGCTTTAGTTCTCTGAAGTTTGATGATATATAGGTAATGGGAGGAATGCTTTCATTAGTAAAAGTAATAAGACAAAATTTAGGGTAAAAAGGCTAATCAGAAAAATGAAAATTTACTTCTAGTTGTCTTGGATTCCTTTATCATATTTAAGGTCTTTGCTTTATGGCATTTAGGCTATATAGTACCTTAAGTGGAAATAGACACATTCAAGGAGATAGTTTACCTGATCTTAAAAGGAATAAATTTTACTATGAAAGTTTAGGGCTGTATGCCTTAGCTAAGCTTCATACAAGGTAAAATTGTAATGTTATTGATTAATTCCCTAAGTTTAGTCTTTATCCTGAAATTGGTTGTTATATTCGTCAACTTGGTATAACTCATTTTCCATCCTTTTTCCCAATCATGATTATTCAAATTTCTCATTATATGCTAGCTTTAGAATTTCCATGGCTTATTTTTTTCCTTTTCATTAATTGTCTCATGTTGTTGTTTTCTTCTTCATAGAGCTAATTCGTCCATCTCTTGCTCCCTATTATGGGCCACAACCTCTTTGAGATTTTGCTGTTACACATTAAAACTTGTTCCTTTTAGCTATGTGTGCACCTTGAAATTTTGGCGCATTGCTATCTTAGTGGGATGGTAAAAGCCTCATTCAAAGTAGGTAAGGTTGTTTCTTATATTAAATTAATTCCTTTCATCCATAAGCCTTTAAAGGGATTGTGTCTAGATGAAATATATATATATATATATATATATATATATATTAATCAAGAGATATAGATCTAACTAACTCTAGTACTTAGGATGGAGTTAAAGGGATGGTAACTCATTGAAGACATAAATTGAGAGGTAAGACTTTTGAATTATAATGAGCAAGAAATCAAATGAATTAAAATAAGAGGTAAATTACCTAAATTAGGGTAAGTTAATGATAGAAATATGAATTTAAGTAGGAAGTAATTTAACCAATGTAGGTTGAGGGATTAAGTAATAAAATAAATTCTAGCACAGGTTAAGTTAAAAATTAAGGAAATTGGTAAGTGTAGTAAGTTGCTTAAGTAGATATTGGTTACACCATAGGCCAAACTTGCAATGTAACCTTGTAACTAAACTAAAGCAAAAGTCTAAGTGATTGACTAATACTTCAAGTTGGTAGTAATATCATAAAAGAAAGTAAATAAGTATTAAAATAAGTAGAACAACTCAATTAAGTCTAGTTAAAGAAATAATGACTAAAAGGTAGGAAGTGTAAGAGTAGAACTTAACAAACAATGGGCTAAATTGATTAATTCTATGGAAAAGGAAATCTTAATTGAGTTCTTGAAATTAAATGAATTGCTATGATTGTAGATTAGGAAACATTTCAAAATTTTCCCATTAGAGGGATTTAATGGTGGTTTGATGCCTAAAGGAACTGATAACCATTCAATAAGCACTGTAAGCAAATTATAAAGCATTATACATTTTTAACTTCTTTTTCTTTTTTCATTTTCACTCTTCTTGTTCCTTGTTTGTATTTTATGTGTCCATTTGGATGGATATCCTAAATGGTCCCTCAAATATATGCTATTATTACTATTTAAGCATTCCAAATTACGAAATGTCTAATATGATTACTTGCATGATGGAATTGTGAACTTTTATGAAACTTTGTTTGGTATATTGGAATTTAAACAACTTCTGTGAATTTTAGGAAATTTGTATGAATTGATAAAACAAAGTTAATGCTTTAATCGCTCAATAAATTTGAGTATGTGGATATAACAATGATTATTGTACAACTTTGACATGAATATGATATTTGGCAACTTATGAAAGGAATTTGGTTAACTTATTTTATTTTACTTTGTTTTACCTTATTTAATCCCTTATGTGTTTTTTAAAAAGCCCTTATATGATAAGAGTTGTGCAAAATACTAGTTGCTAACAGCAATTCTATTAACCCTCAATGCACCTTGGATATTATCATGTGATTTCTCTAATTAAGTGTTGAAAGCATACTGAGTTGGATGCTCTCTAATAAATTATAGGCCAAATCCTCATGTTTAGATATATAGTTATTTACTCTCATGAGTTATGTGCTTATATGATATATGTTAGAAATGAAAGTTTTGCATAGACTTTCCAATTCAAATATTTTTATGTAATTATTTTTGTAACGATAATTAATTATTTTCAGCACTTAATTCCCAAAAAATAAGTTATTTAGTCATATTTATTTATTAACATATTCAATAGCTTTATGTAAATCTTTTTAATAAATAAATTAAATGTTATATTATGGTTAAACTTGTTATAATCGCACTTTGTGCTGTTTACTCTTTTTCTATTATGGTACTAATAAATTTCACAACAATATTTTAAATGAGAACTTTGTCTTAATATTGAATTATCATTCTTATCTAAGCTAATTTTCTTCTTAATTCTTGTTTAAACTTTTGTTATAGAATATTCCAACCAAATTTACTTTCATTAGAAAAACTTAGTGCTTGCTCATCCTTTTGTTATCATGCTTTATAAACTCACTGAGTACTATAACTCATTCTATTATTTATTGTTGTGAATAATAGAGTAGTGCCTGAACATTTCTTGGTCTAGCTCAAGAGTATAGCTGTAATGAGCCAATGATCAATTTGTTTGGTGTTGCTAGTTATTGTCCTTTATGCTTGTAGGATTCTTGCCTTTTTGGCTATGTTTGTTTGTTGAATAGAAATTGAAAGCAAAGCACTCTTTTGTTATTTTTACCTAGTTAGTTGTTATAAATAATTTAGGATTTCTTATTTACAGAAGACATTTTAGAGTATTTTCTACAAACTTATCACAAATGAAGTATTTTTACAATATTACATATGTGAATAAAATTTGATACATGAGTATGAAAGAGAATTTACTTGAAATATATTATTGTATTAAAGTATTAACTTATGCTTACTTTTCATAAGATTTGATTAGCATGATAAGAGAATGAGATAGTATATTTTAGTCAGGCTTACAGCTATGAGATTATCTTATATTTTGTGCTAGTTGTGTCTTTGTTTTAGGGCATGACAAGAAGCTAGAACAATAATAATATAAATAAATAAATATCCCCATATCATAGTTATATACATTTTTATCTATGGTTTCAACAAAATAATTTATGCTTTTAGTTAAAATAGACATAAAATTCTAAAAACAACTTCTTTTGGGTTATATTTTTAAACAAGAGTTTTTTGAGCCAAACATTTTTTATATTAAACCTATCTAGATAATTGAGTTAAACTTCATTTTGATCCCTTATAGATGGTGTATTTGTCAATTCAACCCCTTATAAAAATTATCTTCTCAATTTGATTTCTTATAGATAAAGTACTTATCAATTTGATTCTCCATAAAATTATTTTCTTAATTTAATTTCTTACATATAAGTATTTCTTAATTTGAACTCTCACGAGCAAAACCATTATCAATATCCTTCTCTCAAATTGAAAAAATATCTATGTGTGAGGGACCATTAGTGATACTAGTTTTATTTGTAAGAAAATAAATTATATAAGGGATCAAATTGAAAAAATAATTGTACGAGAGATCAAATTTAAAAAATAATAATATAAGAGACTAAATTGAGGAATATCTTATATATAAAAGACAAAATTGAAAAAATAATTTTATAAAAAATTAAATTAAAAAATATGTTATCTAAAAGGACTAAGATACCATTTGGTATACAAAATTGTTAGAAAATAAAATGAAAATAAAAAAAGTAATTTTATATATGAAAAATAACTTTCATATCCGTACTTTAGAAAGGTAACAAAAAAAGAATAAAAATAATTGATAAATATTATATACAATTATAGAAACAATTGGCCCAAATGATAAGGGTGGAATGACGATATAAATAGTATCAAAAATTCAATCCCTGTAATGTACTATCAAAAAAAAAAATTTTTTTTTATAACCATACTAAATAAATTAGGTTCTACTCTGGGTAATTGAACGTCTTTGTATTTTGGGCCGACTATCAGTAAGTGAGCTAACCGGACCCGAAATAATCAAACACTTTCTCCATAGCCCGGTACTCACCATTTCCCTCACCTGCGGCTTCACTATAAAAGTGAAGCAACTGCTTAAGCCCTAGTTTTTTTTTATAACCATACTAAATAAATTAGGTTCTACTCTGGGTAATTGAACGTCTTTGTATTTTGGGCCGACTATCAGTAAGTGAGCTAACCCGACCCGAAATAATCAAACACTTTCTCCATAGCCCGGTACTCACCATTTCCCTCACCTGCGGCTTCACTATAAAAGTGAAGCAACTGCTTAAGCCCTAGTTCTTCGTCTCTAACCTGTCTCAGACGTAACGAGAGGTAAAGGTTGTTTTTCTGAATCATCACTCTTAAGCTTTCAATGGCTGTCTGGCTGTTCGGTGATTGAAAAATTTCAGAAAAATATTAAGAAATTTCATATCTGAGCCGTAGTGCTTGCGCTGCGACCAATATGTGGAGTAATTTCATTGCTTTTTTGAACTGTTCGGCATTGTTTCGAGATTTGAAGTGATTTCGACGATTTTCTGATTCGGGCAGCAAATCTCCTGCCTACATGTCGTTTTTGTTTTCGTCCTTGTAGTTTTTCACGTTACAATGCTGCTTCACGGCTTTTTCTTCGGATTAGTTTAGGAATTGTTGATGGGCAGATGCGTTCAAACCTATAATTCCTTGTTGCCCGTTCTTCTTACTTTATTGTTGCAAGCATGAAAACGTGCGTTGTTTTGAATTGAAAGTTTTTGCTTTTTCAGGGAATGGCTCCGAAACAGCCGAGTACGGGTTTATTTGTCGGATTGAACAAGGGTCACGTTGTGACCAAGAAGGAATTGGCTTCCCGCCCGTCAGATCGCAAAGGGGTAAGTTGACTTCGTATGGCACAAGTGTTGGTTGCTTGCCTACGCCTATATATATATATATATATATATATATAAACGAGATGAGTAAATAACTGTACGATCAAATATTAACTATGTTTAGGATTTGTAGTTTTCTTTCTAGTTGGAGCGAACCTTGTTTTTGGTTTTAATTTTCATACTAAGTGATGAACCAACTCATTGAGTTTTCCAATTGCTCTCACTTTTATTGGATTAACAATGCAAAATTGGAGGGATGAAGCAGCTCATTGAGATTTCCGAATACCCTCTAAGTCCTGCACTTGTAATGGCAAGATTAGTATCCCATATCTGGAGTAGAACGAAACAAGTATGTAATACAAATAACTTGTGATTTGTTAACATACAAATTGCCTGTCACACATAGAATTGTACATCAAACGCCTTGCTTTTGCTAAATTATCTAATTTTCTTTCCTAATGTGGTTTTCAGTAATATCGTACATTCGAAATATTAATATCTGTTTGCTTACCTGAATTTCTTAAATTATTTTAATTTCAACATCCTACTTCGTTCTTTCTATCCCAAAAAAATATCCTACCTCATTCCTGTAAGAATTTTCCTTAAGGAAATATGGGTTCTGTGATTTACTTCCTGCAGGCAGCATTTGCCGACACCCACATCCAGATACCATATTTAAACCCGATTGCAGTTCTTACCTTGTGCAATGTTTTAGTAGTCCGCATACATTTTTTGTTCCTTCACCAATTTTTTGATCTTGCCAAAATCCTAATATATATGTTACTACCATCTATTGAATCTATAGAGTATAGATAGAATAAATCAATATGGAGGTTATATCATTAGAAGTATCTTTTGATCTTCATGCTGAATGTGAGGTTTCTAATAAGTAGAAAACATTGATGATGGTGGCTGGGTTCTCTAACTCATGGTGCTCACAAATATCTTGGCCCAAACAGAAAACCAGCAAGAGAGTGCACTTTGTCAGGAATCTTATCCGTGAAGTTGCTGGCTTTGCTCCTTATGAAAAGAGGATTACAGAGCTTTTGAAGGTTGGCAAGGATAAGAGGGCATTGAAAGTTGCAAAGAGAAAGTTGGGTACACACAAGAGGGCTAAGAAGAAACGTGAGGAGATGTCCAACGTCCTCCGAAAGATGAGGTTGTCCCTATGTTCTTGTGTAGATGTTATTGCATATCTTGCTGCATACCATATTATAGTATTGCTTCATGTAGGTACACTTGGTGATAGTGACTGTTGTTTTTCTTTTCTATTTTGGTCTGCAGGGCTGGTGGAGCGGGGGACAAGAAGAAGTAAGACTTGGGGTCCTCTAATTTTAGTTTCACTAGGATGCATCATTGCAATTCTCTCTTAGTTTTGTTTAATTCATTGTTCCAGTACAAGACTCTTTACTTTTAGAAATATGATTTGTTTTAACTGAGACGTGAGAAATGGCAGTTACCCTTAGTTTTGTTTTGTTTTTAAGTCTTGAAGCAAATATTGCATCAGATTTTTAACATATGTTGTCTTTGGCCTGATGATGAGTCTTTAACTTAATTCCCTATACATTTTTAGCGCCTGTGTTGAATGCTGTTTCCCAATTGGGTGATGTTACTAAATATGCCCTTGGCGGGCATCTATTTTGAAAGCTGAGGACATATTTACCCTTTGTTTTTAAATTGAGAGCTTGGGAAATTTTATTCACTAGGCTAATAGAGCTGGTAGTTTAGTGAGCTAGATTATGAAGCGTTCCCACTTTCAGTTTTCAATTTGCAATTATAAGGGTCAGATTTGTCAAGAATTAAGACAATGGAGCTGCCCTACTGAGGTTAAAGGCCACACCGACTGCTTGCCCTGTTGGTTTAACTCGTCATAATAAGGTCTCAATGATGTGGTCTTTACAAAATTTGAGAAAATGTAGTCTGTATTTTGATAGAATCTGGTCTTCTAAGCACATTTCCAGATCCTATTTTCGTTGAGTATGAATAAAATAGAGTACGGTTGAAACACTTCTCAGGCTTTTCTCATGATAATCATCACTGAATGTGGATGAAATTTGGATAAGTAAATGGGAACTAGTGGTGGATCAAATGATTAACGAGACAACATGAAAACGAAGTATGGCTTTATTATTTTGAAACTTTGCACTAGTTTTCTTTACAGGGTAAAGATCTAGTACAAAAAAATCCCTGAGATATGAGCTGCAGACGGTTAAAAATGCACCAGATTATTACACACTCCATTTCCTACAACTTTCAATCATACAAAATATCACGAGTATGATGTGATCTTTCCAGCGGCTGTTCTTTACAACAGCATTTTCCTGCGTCCATGTCTGTTATTGTACATCACTGGCAAAGTGGCTAATCACTCTATTATTGTAGGCAAAAAGAAATATCAGGTCTTGAACTTTTGGGTAAGTTTCTCAACCCCCTCTCTCCAATCTCCAGTAACTCGCTTTGCCCCTTCTTTGACAACAAATCCAAATTGAACGGCACTTTGCTGCAACTCTAGGGCTGACTTAGCTGCCTTGGAGATGGCAACTTCTCCTAATTCTTCAGCCTGTTTTCCAGTTTTGGATGCCCATTCCCTCAAGTTTGATATAAAAAGGGAAATCATGTGGACTATCCTGTCAATTACCTCTCTAGATTTCCCCCTAACATCTGTTGCCATTTTTTTAAGTTTGTCCAGTAGGTTCTCAGCTCTGTCAACCGTTCCTTGGACTGTAAACTGCTTTCCAGCATTGAGCCATGTAACTTCAGCAGAGGCCTCCTCGCGGAGGTCATCATCAACGACCACTTTGATGCCATGCCTCTCCCAACGATCTCTAGCCTCTTCCAAGGCTCTTGCATGTTCTCTTACTCGTTTGGCCTCATCCTCTGCCCAAGCCCTACACACGAGTTTACATACTTATATTCAAATGATTGGATAATAAATAAGGCATAATGAGGGAGAAGAAAATTGTTAAGCACTAATCAGATTGATTTTGATATTTAACATCAATTAATGTCTACAATTCATTTTTCTTGAAGCATCACTTAGATTTTAAGAACCATGTTGCAATAAGACATGGAACTTCGAGTTCACATTGTAAGGAAAAGCATTTACAAATAACGAAACAGCTTATGTAAGGGACTTACAGCTGTAAAGAACAAGACAGGACATTCGCAGTAATTTTCTAAATATTAGTTAAAAAAGAAAATCCTGATGACGTAGAAAGCATCATCCCAAGAAACATGAACATCCAGTTACTCAAGTAAGGGGGAAAAAATAAAAAGCGTACACATCTTGATTGTAAATATAAGCATTACACATGAAACAATTAACTACATGTCAATGTCAACTGCAAGCAGCAAAAGTGAAGAAAAAGATTAATTATCACCCCTTACATTATCTTTGCCTTTAGGATTTTTATGAATTGAAAGCAAAATTGAAGGCTGACCAAACATAATTTAATTGCCTCTCGAGTCCCTGATAGGCCTGTTGAGCCCAATGCATCTGGGCCTCAGATACTCAAAACTTATAGGAGACAAAGAGGCGAGAGAATAAATAGAAATCAAGAGGAGGTGGTCTAGGAGGTGGGGACCAGAGATAACTAACTTCCTAATGATGGTGTTGTGAGTGGGTGAGCTGGAGCAGAGAGGGAACTCACATTAAAAGGATGCAAGGGGTTCATGGCTGCAATATAGGCTACGTAGAGTGAGGTAGAGGGTAGGAAAAGAGAAGGGAATTGGAAGAGACCTGCCTCTTGAATGCAGGAGGCCATTTTCGGTTGTGTTGCTATTTTCTATTGCCTTTTCTCTTTTGCTAGGCTACTGCAATCTAATTTTGGTTAATCTTACCTCCATTCTATTGTGAAGGGGAAGAAAACCCATTGCTTGAGTGAGTGGTAAATAATACTAAACCAAAGAAAGTTCTATCAATTTGGCATTAGAGCTGTTTCCTTCCCAGGGAATGGTAAATACAAGACAAAGCAACGAGTTGATTCAATGGAAAAACGGCTAGAGGATGTATAAGCACAAGTGACAACAGTGATGGAGGTACTCATGGATTTAAGAGACAAGGTGAATGACCTTCATTGCCCGTCGTGAAATGCAGAAAAGAGGAAGATGTAGTGGGATAGCAAGTGTCAAACTTGAGCATGGGAGGAGGAGACCATGTTTGCCGTTGAAGAGAAGGAAGTAGCTCAATTTAAAAGCCTTGAGCTACCCCTGTTTTCTAGTGAAGATCCCATCGAATGGTTGTTTTGGGTGGAGCATTACTTCTGTGTGAATTCAATGGCTGAAGATGAGAAACTTGAAGCTGTAGTGATTTGTGTGGAGGGTAAGGCCCTCAATTGGCTGCAATGGATGGAAATGCAGAACCTAGTGAAAAGTTGGAAGGATTTTAAGAAGGAGCTTTTGGCCAGATTTCACAGGAGGCAAGTTGGGCATAGATATGAGATGTCGATGGCTTTTAGGCAAGAAGGGACAGTAGCAGCATATAGGGAGAGTTTTGAGCTGTTGTCTGCTATTATGAAGGAGGCACCAGAAAGTGTCAGTTGGAGCTTTTAAGAATGGGCTCAAGGAAGATATAAGAGCAGAAGTTAGAATGATGCAGCTTGCCTCTCTAAAGTAGCTAATAGACTTGGCTTTTAAGGTGGAGGAAAGGAACTTGGTGGTGGAGCAAGCTAGGGAGAAAATAATTTCTAAAGCAGTTAAAGCCACAAGGCAACCCAAGTGGCAAGGGTTCAAATAGTACTCACCAAGGACTCCAAGTTTTACGGAATTGCCAAAAAATGCAACTCAAGCATCACATGCCTAAGGCCCAGAAAGCAAAAGGGGAAGTGAGAGCAAAGCAAGCACTAGAGCAAGTGTAAATATTCATGTGACTTTCAAAGGGAGTACTACCTCTACATGGAGACTTTCAGAAGCAGAAATTAATAGGAGAAGAGAGCAAGGACTTTGTTTTAAATGTGAGGAGAAATACAGCCCAAACCACAGATGCAAGAATAAATCACTAAATTTGATGATTCTTTCCTAAGAAGGGGATGAAGAAGTTGAAGAGGAGTTGAGTGGAGAAGATGCTAGTGAAAATGAAAAAGAATTGCATAGTGTAGAGTTATCAATGAATTCCATTGTAGGAACTGATGATGGGCATAAAACTATGAAGCTGATGAGTTCAGCTAAAGGAGAAACGGTTTTGGTTTTTGATTGACAGTGGTGCTACTCACAATTTCATATGCTCTAAGTTGGTGAGTAGAATGCAACTACCCTTACAGGGGACATTTAAGTATGTTACTACAATAGGTAACGGGCACAAGATATTTGGGCAAGGGGTGTGCAAGTTGGAGTTGGAACTACCAAGGGTCAAGATACAACAAGATTTCTACTGTTTTAAGCTTGATGGGGCAGAATAGGTATTGGGCATCTAATGGCCTGAGTCATTTGGGGAAGCAAGGGTGAATTGGAGACAGCTCATGATGAAATTCAAAGTAGACCAGCAATGGGTCTGTTTGAAGGGTAATCCGTCATTAACTAAAACCTTAGTGTCCCTAGACTCCATGCTCAAGACGATAAAAGGGGAAGGACCAGGTTACTTCATAAAGTTCTGTGAATTAAAGGTGCGGGATGGATAGCAAGAAGATACTCTTGAAATTCACGAATTGCTCCAGGCGTTTGCTAATATTTGTGAGCCATTTAAAAGCTTACCCCCTCACTGGTCAAGGGACCATGCCATTTTAATCAAACCAAGGGCTACTACCCTAATGTTAGGCCTTATAGATATGCCTATTCACAAAAGAATGACATTGAAAAGCTGGTCAAGGAGATGCTGGTGGCTGGAATTATTAGGCCAAGTAGCAGCCCCTACTCTAGTCAAGAAAAAAGATGAAAGCTAGAGGTTGTGTTGATTATAGGGCCTTAAACAAGGTTACTATCCTGGTTCCTATACCAGCCATTGATAAATTATTGGATGAGTTAGAGAGCTAACATCTTTTCAAAGTTAGATTTGAAATTTGAGTATCATCAAATTTGGGTCAGAGTTGGTGATGAAGAAAAGACAGCATTCAAAATGCATAAGAGCCATTATGAGTTTATGGTAATGTCTTTTCAGGTTAATAAATACATCCTGTACATTTCAGCTCTTAATGAATGATATCTTCAAGCCTTATTTGAGGAAGTTCGTTTTTGGCTTTCTTCATCACATCTTAGTATGTAGTCCTGATTTCCAAATACACCTGATCCACTCGAGATTTGTCCTAGAAGTCCTACAAAAGGAGAAATTAGTGATCAATAGGAAGAAGTGTATTTTTGCACAGCCAAGGCGTGAATATTTAAGGCACATCATCTCAGCCAAGGGGGTAAAAATGGATCCTACCAAGGTAGAGGCTATGGTTTCTTGGCCCATACCAAAAGACATCAAGGTCTCACAAGGTTTTTTGGGTTTGACGGGGTATTATAGAAAGTTTGTGAAGAACTATAGCAAGATTGCATTCCCACTCACAGCATTACTCAAGAAAAAATGCTTTCAAATCGAGTGATCAAGCCCAAGTAACTTTTGATGCACTTAAAAGAGAAACGTCCTCAACACCTATACTAGCCATGCCTAACTTTTTCCGACCACTTGAGATTGAAACAGATGCTTCATGTTGTGGCATAGAGGCTGTCGTCATGCAACAAGGGAAGCCTATAGCATATTTCAATCAAATTTTATCCACTAAAGCACAACAAACTTCTGTATATGAATGAGAGTTAATGGCAATTATGTAAGAAGTGACAAGGTGGACTCACTACCTCATGGGCCATCCATTTGTTATAAGAATAGATCAGAGAGCCCTTAAATTCCCACTGGAGCAAAGGATTGTTGACCCAGACCAGCAAGGTTGGGTATCCAAGCTCATAGGCTACAAGTTTGAGATTCTTTACAAACCAGAGTCTGAAATAGAGCGATTAACACATTGTCCTGCGAGGAAGAAATCATGGAGTTGAAGGCCTTTTCTTGTGGAATTATAAGGAAATGGAAGCCTTAGACGCTGAAGTGAAGAGAGATGAGAAATTAACCCCCACCGTACAACAACTAGTTGGTGGTGCAAAAGTTCCTAATGGGTATAATTTAAAGAAGGGTTGTTTACTTTACAATGGCAAATTGGTAATTCCAAGAAGCTCACCTTGAATTCCTCCATTATTGAAGGAGTTTCTTGCCTCTCCTACAGGGGGCATTTGGGATACTTACATACTTATAAGCGATTGTCCGAGTCACTTTATTGGGAGGATGTGAAGAAAGATGTACAGAACTATATAGCAAGGTGTGATGTGTGCCAGAGGAGTAAGTACCAAGCCAGGCATCCAGCATGTCTTCTCCAACCTTTACCTATTCCACAATATGTTTAGGAGGACATTAGCATGAATTTTATAGTCCATTTGCCCAAATTTGAAAAAGGGGACACCATACTGGTAGTGGTTAACAAGTTTACAAAATATGGGCATTACATTGGACTTTTGCACCCTTATTCAGCCAAGGATGTGGTTGAAGTTTTCGTGAAGGAAGTAGTTAAATTGCATGATTTTCTAAAATCAATTGTATTCGATAGAGATCGAGTTTTCCTGACTCAATTTTGGCAAAATATATTCAAGATGGCCAAGACAGCCCTAAACTACAGTAGTGGATACCATCCAGAGATTGGTGGACAAACGGAGGTAGTGAACCGAAGCTTGAAGACCTATCTCCACTGCTATTGTGGGGACAAACCCAAGCATGAGGCAAGCTGGCTATCATGGGCAGAGTATGGTTCAACACCTCTTATAACAAATCCATAGGGATTATGACAGAACCCAACTTTCTCTCTATTATTTATATAAATTCAGAACTGAAATCCTCTCTAAACAAGTGAAAATGGGGAATTAACAGTCCTGAAATTTACAAAGGAAGAAAGAAAAATGAAATGGATGAAAATAAAATACTGATGCCTAGCTTTCAAGAGGCCAGACCCACGGAAAACACAATTTTGCCTACTCCGTCATTCTCACAAATCTCTCACATATATCCTTGCTCTAACCAACTCTATCTCTCTCTGCCAGCTTGCCCTTCCTTGTATTTTTTTTGGGTTCTTTATGTTATTTACCTAGTAAGCCCTGGCCCAATGGGCATGGCTCCATCGTTACGATCCATCGTTACCTACCCCAACAAGATTCACCTTGTCCTCAAGGTGGAAATTAGAAAGACCCCTGTTAATAACTTCCGAGTTTTCCCACATATTGCATATTTCTAGCATCTCCTTCCATTTAATTGGCACCATCACATCCTTAGACTGTACTTGAACTCCATTTCCTTAAAAATCACCATGTTGAACAGCAAAATTTTTCCTCCACATGCAAACATAGTATAAGAATCATTCTTTGATAGTGTTCTATAGGAAATTGCTTCTTCAGAATAATCTAGGATATCAATAGCCATCAGAAGGCCACTATTTGGTTGCCAATGTTGTGGAATAATGCTTACTATGGCTCTTCCACTAAAATTCTGCTCACTTCTACTCCATTCCCACAACTTTTGAATTCCTTCTGAACCAAGAACCATAAAAGCAACACCAGAATTTACGAAAAGAAGACAAATAACCTTGTTAGCAAAATTGGTTACTAGAAACCAGAACCTATCGTACACAACACCTGAGTTTCTTTGCTTCTCTATGATTCTAGCTGTAGGATCAGCATCTATACCATTAAGAACATGGATATTTTCCTTACCCCTAAGGTTTACACCAGGAAAGCATGCTCACAATTCTTCCATCTGATCAGCAACACCAACAGGACAATTTTTGGTGTGGCAAATATGGACCATTATGCATCCAATAGTTCATTTCCACTGGACCCAAGCCATACTCATCAATGCCCATTACTGTAGCCATCATCACATCAACTTCACTGCTAAAACCACCATCAACTCTAAGAATGGCCCTCTCTCTAAGTTCATTTTCAACGAGTGTTTGATATGATATTATTGGTACAGGTACAAGCCTATCCTGTATATACTTTCTGAAATAAATTTGTAAGCTTATCCTGAACATTATTAACCTCACATGACTTCTCATTGTAATTTTTGCTCCATATAAGCCGCCTTTTAACTATGAACCTCATCCAGCCCAAAATTCCCACAAAACCCATTTGGCCAGCGTACTTTGTTTGATTGATCAGATTTGCTGCAATGTTCAATCGATGCATAAAGGACCTTTGTGGCTCATCTTCCATTTTGCTACTTTATCCAACAAAATCTTGGCAATACCTTTGCCATCAGCCTTATCCTTTTGCATTTGCTTCCTTCCACTACCAAATGCAATATAGAAGTTTGACCCATTGTTTCTTATCCCTTTTCCACCAGCCAAAAGAACAAAAGGCATTCCTTTAAAATTATCATCTTCAACTTCTATATCTACCTCATAAATAGGATCACATGAAGAACTAGTTTTAAATTGTGTTTCAGCAACCCAATTCACAGTAATTGAACCAAGGGGCAGAACACTTAGATTAGGTACCTCTGCATTAACCTTGAACGCTCTAATTTTCTTCTCAAGTGCCTGTCCTTCTTCCCCTTCATCTTCTTTACAGGCCACAAGCAGAACCCGAATGAAAGGATGCATCCTGCTGCAGCTTACATTGTCTTTTGCCTCAGACATCTTGGCACCCCCTAGGCCCACCTTTAACTCCCTTTTATTCGCTACATCTGCCCCAGGTAAGAGTTGCACACACCCTGCAATCTTCACGGATGCAGAAGGTGGTTGCATGAAGCTTACTTGACCCGAATCTCTTCTAAGATGGATCATAGATTTGGGTTGGCAGAACGGGATAAATAGTTGGGCCAAGCTGCAACCACTTACTCTTGGATTAGGTTTGCCTTTCCATAACTTTTTGGGCCTCCTTTCCCTCTTCAGTTCCTTAGCCTGATCAGAAACCCAAGTGCTTTCCATCCCTTTTGGACTGAATCTCTCAATGCCTCCGACATAACGGGTCAGACGAAACTCTCTTCCGGTCTCAATGCCTTCTCTTTCAATGACTTTGAGAATCTTATCCAGCTCCTTGTTTGGGATTGTAGCAAAAGTGAACGACAAATCCTCAAGCTCCTCTGTCCCTTTAGTCCATGCTTTATTCTTCTTGTCATCAACATATTCTTTAGTTCTCAACACAAACTGAGATATATACCTCCTATGGTCATGGATTGTACCATGATTCTCTATTTTGTACCAACATAATTCTCAAACCTTCCTTCCTATTGCCTTTGCACCATATGAGAGTTGCACTAGTGTTAGTACATTCTCGCAAGGAGATGACATGTGTGTGATTATCTCACCAGTTTTCCACTTCAATTGGGTTACAAGTGTGGGTTGGCTGGGGATGGTGGAAAATTGGGCTAAGTTACCAAGTTTTTCACCAGAAGGCCCAATAGATGAATGTTCTAAAAATTGCCTTGGGCCTCTCCCCCTTTTAACTTTCCTAACCTGGTCCAAAACCTGCTTTTTCCCTTCCTTTTGCTCTCATTGTTGCCCCTATCTACCAACCGTCATTGCTGCTATTTGCTCACCCAAGACATCTTCTCTCCATGGAAGTCACACTCCCACTTTCTCCTCCCGGCTCTTTTGGCGTTTGTCTCTAGCATCGTTATTGGAACTATTTGCTCCTTAATTTTCTGATTTGTTTCCTTTTGGATTGCCTGCTATGGCTCAAAAATTGCAATAACTTCAAGCTTCACCTCTTCTTCAATGTTGCTATCGAAGGCATCACTTATTGGTTCGTTGAGATTTTTAAAAGGTTCAGACTTAGGTCCAGTAGGCTCCCTGTGAGTCTCTCTTTCCTCTTTTTCTTCTCCAACTTCCTTCACATTGCCTTTGATTCAGCCAAGTTTTCTTCCTCATTCGACCTCCCTTTTATGAGATTCAACATGTCATTCATAGTTTCTTTAATATCCTTCATCACTTGTTTTATCTCTACCATGTCTCTTTGCCATTTCTCCTCTTGAAACTCCCTCTTCCATCTGGCCAATGCTTCTTCAGTCGTTTCCTTCATCTCTCCCCTATCTCTCTTTTCTTGTATCTCCTTCCACTTGGCTAATGCTTCTTTGGTTGTTTCTTTTATTTCTCCCGTCTTTCTTTTCCAATATCTCCTTCCATATGGCAAACATTTTTTCACTTTTTTCACTGAAAATTCCCAATCTCAGATTTCCCAAATTGTCACAATCAGATACCAAATTGATAGAACCCAACTTTCTTTCTATTATTTATATAAATTCAAAACTGAAATCTTCTCTAAACAAGTGAAAATAGGGAATTAACAGTCCTGAAATTTACAAAGGAAGAAAGAAAAACGAAATGGATGAAAAGAAAATAAAATACTAATGCCTAGCTTTCCAGAGGCCAGACACTCTCCCTACGGAAAATATGATTCTGCCTACCTCCGTCATTCTCACAAATCTCTCACATATATCCTTCCTCTAACCGTCTCTATCTCTCTTTGCCAGCTCACCCTTCCTTGTATTTTTTTGTGTTCTTTATGTTATTTCCCTACTAAGCCCTGGCCCAATGGCGGTGGGTCCATCAAATTACTCCATTTAGGGCACCATAAGGCAGGGCCGCACCAACTTTATTTAAGCTAGAAAACATTCACTCAGCAACGAAGGAGGTGAATGAAACTATTAAAGTTTGAAATTCAATCTTGGCTCAATTGAAGGAGAATTTAGAGAGAGCCCAAAAGCAAATGAAACTTTAAGCTGATAAAAATAGAAGAGAGGTGATCTTTGAAGTGAGGGACATGGCATATCTCCACATAAGGCCTTACAGACTGAAGTCCCTGTCCAAGAGAGCTAATGAGAAGCTAAGTCCTAGGTTTTCTGGACTAGCAAAGTTCTAGAAAAGCTTGAACCAATGGCATATTGGCTAGAGCTACCATTTTACACTAGAATTCACCAAGTGTTCCATGTATCACAGCTCAAGAGGTCACTACACTACTAAATCTTCTCAAGAGATTCCTTCTTTTCTAACCGCAACCGTGGAACTTCAAGTGCAACCAGATGCAGTCCACGAGAGAAGGAAGCTAACCAATGGGATGGTGGAAATTTTAATCAAATGGAGGGGGTTACCTGAATTTTTGAAAATACATGGGAAGATTATGATGCCATTCAAACCCAATTTTCTAATTTCCACCTTGAGGACAAGGTGAAACTTTTTCTTTTTTTTAGGTTGGGGAGGTTGATAGGCACATTGATCCCAATGCATCTGAATCTGAGCCTCAAATATTCAAAATTTACAGAAGACAAAGAAGGGAGAAAATAAATAGAAATCAAGGGGAGGTAGGGACCAAGGATAACTAACTTCCTAATGATGGTGTTGTGAATGGGTGAGCTGCAGAGAGAGAACTCACGTGAGAATGACGCAAGTGGCTTGTTGCTACAATATAGGCTAGCTAGAGTGAGGTTGAGGGTAGGAAAAGATAAGGGAATTGGGAGAGAGCTGCCTCTCAAGTGCAAGAGGCCATTTTTGGTTATGTTGCTGTTTTCTGTTGCTTTTTTCCTTTTACTAGGCTGCTGTAATCTGGTTTTGGTTTATCTTACCTCCATTCTATTGCGAAGGGGAAAATAACCCATTGCTTGAGTGATAAATAATACTAAACTAGAGAAAGTTCCATCAGTCCCACAAGTTTACCTGGCCATTGACAAGGCTTTTCGTTCCACCTCTAGCTCATATTGTAAATGGGCAATCTCCTTGTTTTCAACTTCTGCTTGTTCTCGAAGCTTGATAACCCTCTCTTTTTCATATGCTATTTCTACTTTGTTATTCATAAGGCTGTGTAACTGATCCTCAACCTCATGTCTTAGCCTTGAGAAAACCTCCATTTCTGATTCAATAGCAGCACGTTCCTTCATTAAGGCAATATTTTCTTCTTCTCTCTCAGCTCTTAACCTTTCCAACTCTCGTGTTGCTTCTTCAGCCATTCTTTCAACAGCATTAATCTTCTCCCTCTCTATGGAAAGCTCCTGTTCAAAATTTGCATTGATATCCTCCTCAACTTGAGCTAATAAAGCACTATGTGCTGCAACAGCATTTTCAGCCATAGACTCTGCTTCAATTCGTGCAAGCTCTTCACTAACTATGTCAGAAGCATCTCCTGTTGCAAGGGCAACAGCTGCTTGGGCTTTTGTTACTGGTTTATCTGGCTGGAACAGTCGTGTATAACCTTGAACATGTCCCACCAAAATCAAAAAGAAAAAAGGAAAAGCAGAAACCCAAAGCTGGTAAGAAAATTGAGTGACACAAAGGAATAGAATGAAAGAAAAAATATTTTTCAGTAAAAGTATCAATACAATCATGAACCATACAGTGGAGCATTTTGAAAAAACTTATTTAAAGGAGAAAATGACTCACCAAATGCAAGAGCTATTATTCCTTGCTCCCCAGCAGATATGTCAGCAACAAGTGGAGGGCATGCATCAAGGTGTATCTTATCAGTGTCTATAAACCCAGAAAGTTGGTAAAGTGTCTGCCCATAAGTCCATGGATTTGATGGATACCAATTCATCAGTTACATGGCAACTAGACTAAGAGAATAAGTTAAATATATCAGACCAAGCAACCAGTTAAGAAACCTTTCTGTCAGCTTCAGGAAGTTGTCTCTTCTCTAGGGCCATTTTCCAGCTAACAAGATCCTGGCGTGATAAAAGGCTGCAGAAAAGTGTACAAGGGAAAGGGAAAACCATATGGTAGCTTTAGCTATGCAAACACATGTTTAACAGAAGGCAAGACAACCATGCACCATTTATTACAAATTAGGAAGACATATTGCGATTACCAGTTAAAATTTGAGAAAATTACAAGGACATTTCCAGATAACTGCAATGCCCCAGAGGAAAAAAGATATCCTCAAATCAGACATCCAAGTTTAGAGAAGCATACCTTTCAGGCGAGAAGTAAAATGGGCTCTGGTCTTCATCCACTGATAATTGTATATCAGATCTTGAAAGCCTGCTTTTGATAAGTCCAGCTTCTGCCAAGCCTGAAACATCCATATTGTTTATACATCATATATTAGAAGAAAGTCATATTTAGTGATAAGTGGGCTGTTTAAACACTAAATTATAGTACCCAATTCTCACCTTGAATGGAAGAAAAATCAGGGTCTTCGGGAGTGATATCATCGAAGGCCAGCTCAGTAACATTCTCTATATACATGGCAGGATAGACTTTTGAAATTGTGTTCCTAAATGTAACAAAAAGACACATTTAAAGCAATATTACTTGCACTCTGACAAATAGTTAGCCAAGTTCATTTCTTGCTATTCACATTACAGTTACAGAATTGAGAAACAAACTACCTTGAAAGAGCACTGCTAGCAGAGACCAACCAACAGGCATATTCACGACGCGTGCATAATTCACCAGGTTGAACATCAGGTTCAATAACCTAGGGATTAGCAAAGTTTACGTGAACAAATGCAAACTCTTGTTATCTTAGTATGATTAGACTAACATTGTCGAGGAATCATTTCACCCAAACACTTAAGTTGTTGGGAGAAGCCCAAAATTGGTTTTGAACTTTTGATCTATATCTTAAACACGGCCTCTCATTTGAATATCCTTTGGGCATAAAACATAGACAAAGTACAGGCCCACCCAAAACTGGTGCTGAGATCTAATTTAATTTGCAAAAAAATAAACTCTTGACCACTTGGTCAAAGAGCTTTGATACCAGTCAATGAACAATTTTACTCAAGTTTGAACTGTTAAGAGAAGGCTGAAAAAGGGTCCTGATTTAAATCTCCATTAACCATTAATAGATATCTTATGAACAAAAAATAATCAAAGAAAATTAGTGATAAATTTACAATAGATCTGTTAAAAAGTAAAGTGCACCTGTTGAAAGCTCTTAGAAAGCATTAATTTTGCTTCAGAAAAATTATTCTTGAGTTACTATCGCTTCAGAAAAATGAGGGCAAATAAGTACCTTTAATGCTTGCAATGCTGCAAATGCTTGCCCCTGAACCTGATCAACAGCTGCAGGAACCAAAACCTTTCCAGGAATCACCTGTGCAGCTGCAGAAACTATTGATGGAGCAGGAATACCAGGAGAAGAGAAAAAGACTCCAGAATTTGGAGATTCAGATTGAGTTCTACTCGCCTCAATATTATTGTCTCTATCCTGGTCATTCTCGGAAATGATCTGCTCTACCAGAGATGACTTATTTTTGTCAGCTGAGACCTGTGGCATTTTGTTCAGGTCAAGATTTTCTTTGGCTGAAGTTGATAGCAAGTTATCTCTATCTTTTTGAGGAAAAAAGTCAGGATCTGAAATTGTATTTGAATGTGGATTGACTGCAACATTAACAATTGGAGTATTATTGGGTAGATCAGCAACTGAACTAGAAGAAGTATTTGGAATAGTGGAGCTTCCAGTGCCGCTTGAGCTAGTCATCTTATCCTGCTGCTCAGTATTGATGTGTATTGGATTAGCATCATAGTTGGACATGTTCCCTGGTTCAACATTGAGTGAGCTCTCTTCAAGTTCAGTAGTTAATGCTGCCGAATCTATAGCAAGGTTGCTATCAAAATCTTTAAGTACAGAATGATCTGAAGAGTCAGCAGCATTTTCTGATTCAGAAAGGTTAAGTGGCCCAAGATTTGCAATGGGAACAGCCAAGTCATTGTCAAAAGCTGGTTTCTGCGGCAATTCTTCTTGGATGAATGTATTTTTAGTGGCAACAGTACCATTGAAGGACTGTTTATAATCATCTGCCAATAGGGATCCTAAATCAGAATCATTAGCAATTCCACTGTCACTGGGAATCTGATCAAACTCAGGAGCTGAACAATCCCTGGATATATCTATCTGATCTTCCATATTGCCATTTTCATGTTCCACCTTGCTGCTTGCATTTACATGTTCTGTAACTTTATTAGTATGGTCATCAGAAAACAAAAGCGCCTCCTGCTGTGCTGTCAGTGGCTCCATTTCTTTCTGTTTTGCTCCTGCACAAAGTCATACAGAAACTAGTATGTATAATATGCAGAATGTAAATATGTTCACATAATTACAGGATCTATAGAAGATAATGATGACTTATAAGTCACAATTTCCCATAAGACACAACTTCCTCACATTAAAAAGGCAAATAAAGACTACTTACTGGAAATATTTTGCTTACTGACAGAAAAAGCAGCAAAGGTAAGCCCTGTAAGAAGAAGAACTCCAGCCACTCCTGCTCCCACAAATCCTGAAAGCAAGCTACTTCAAAAGTGTTAAGCAGTATATTGAAATAGCTAACAGATGAAACTGTGAAATAGCTAACTCTAGCAAAATGTAATAGTTTTAGTAAATCTTGTCTAGCATATTGAATTTCCAACCTCAGCTACGGGCATATGTTTGATTTCATTGAAATCTATTCCAAGAAGCCAGAGCTTACTAGTTCAGAATTAAACTCAGTCACAGTGCAAATCTAGTCTTAGACATAAAAACTATCCCAGTAAGGGCAGCAATGCAAGTAAGCATTTCATATGCAGATAAGAAGAACATCATTTTCCATAATCTACTCGTCAGTGGCTAGTACTTCCGAAAAAGATAATATAAGAATTGCTAATAAGATAATATATGTAACGCACGCAGAGAGGATAGACTCAGAAACAGAAGTCATAAAAGATCTCCGCTCAACACAACCACTGCGATACTTTGAAGACATTTTCTAAGTTTTTCTTCACATCTTGACCTTAAGTCAAACGCGAATAAAGTAGACAATGGACCCCGTGAAATATGCCCACCCTTTCCAATGTTTTCAGCTGCCATAACAAAATATAGAAAGATCACAACAACTAGAGTTTCCAGAACTACCCTCACCTCGATATGATGCCTTCTTGTGAGAATTGGTAGACTGTTCCTCACCCTCTGAATTGGACCATCCAGAGAAGCCGTCAATCTTCGAATCCAACCCGACCCACAAGCCCTCACCGGAAGCCCTCCCAAATCCATTCCCATTTCCCGCTCCGTCTTGAGCGACGCACAGCACGCGAACCCGACAGTCCCACTTCCTCACTCGTGACTGCAACGAGGTGAATTTCCTGCGATTCCCACAATTTAAAACTAATCGGAGCTGGAGAGAACTCGGAGACCACGAAGCCGTGATCGAAGCCATGAGAGATTGAACCTTGCGGGAGATGGATGCGAGATACAAGCAGCGGAAGAGAGGGTCCGCGTGTAGCAGGGAAGATGCAAAACGGTGCGAAAATGAGATTAGAGAGGTAAAAGATTGAAGTGTGGATAAATGGAGATTATATCAAGGTATATATTGGTCTGGTGTGTTTGTTTCTGCGTTTCCGGAGCCAAAATCACGTTTACGTTCTAAGGTAGCAACGATTTTTTGTTTTTATGCATATGTGATTTTTAAACGATTTCCAAACACGCATTATTTAGTAGAGGGAAGCGGATTCCCCCACTTTGCACTTTTGTGTTGGAATTGTGGGCATGTACACGTACAAGAAGGGATGCAAAACCCAAAGCATATGTAAAGGTTAAGAATTTTTCTTAGGCGCATGTACCGAGTGTAATCAATGGCCAATAATCATAATTTAATTTGTAATGAGTAAATGCATAATAAATGATAAGTTTATATCTAAAATAAATTTTATTTATTAAGTATATAAATAATGTGACGTATGAATAATGTGACGTTCTTTGTACATGTAAGATTTAGGTCAAAACAGAAAAGGTACCGTTTTCTCTGTGAAGGTAAAAGGTGAAAAGAGGAGCTTGGTCAATCCAAAACGGGGATGCGTAAATTTGGATTCACTTGTTTTTAGTTCTCACCAAAATGTGATGGAGATAGACATTTTTTTAACTATTTATTTGGTTTTTATAATATATTTAAATTTTTATTTTAGTTTTATTCTTTAAAATTTATTTTTATTTATTTTTATTTATATTTTGTTCTCAACGTTAAAATCTATTATGATTATTTTAAATATAATTTAATTAACAGATTATCAATGATTCATCGGCCAGTGATAATATAAATTCAAAAATTATACATTTGGTTCTTTAAATTTGTCAAAATTTTCAATTTAATTCTTATAATTTGTCTAATTTTTTTATTTAATCCCCGGTATAAAATCAATTTATTTATACCTGCTAGACTTGTGATTAAAAATCATTTTAGAATGAGAACTTAATTTATTTTTAAGTTTGCTCTTTCATTTAATGTCACAATTTGCTCTCATCACGTTATTACTGCCCTTGCTTATCAGACATATTTTGAAATGACAAGTAGGTATGAATATCTATAATTAAGAGAATTGGGCTTATAACTCATGTTTAATTTATGAAGGGCAAAAAAATGTCTAATAGCGACTAGATTTCTTGAGCAAAACGTAAATCAATGCAAGGAGTGTATAAAAGTGCATTCGAGTTTCAGTGTATCTTTTTCTTTCAATTCACAAAAATAACTTAGCACCTAATAGATCACCCGATATAAGATATTAACAAGAGGATTCTATATTTTTACAAAGTAAGAATAAAACTACATTAGAATTTAGAATGGATTTGGTACTCACATACCTTTATGTATTTACTTTCTCAAAACAGATAAACCAAATGTGCACTAAAAAGACAACACCAGCTTAACTAAGATTACCTTCTCTATATATATGACACCTTTTTTTCCTGCATTGTAGTTTTTGTGTTCGTTAAACTTACGATTTTGTTTCACTAGAGAAATCCATGGTCTTAATTACAATTTTAATTTATTAAACTCTTTTAAAATAGTTTCCAACATATATACTTCCACACTACCATTATGCTGACAAAAAAAAATGTATATCATACTTTCAACTATCCATTATAAAAGGTCACAAATAAAAAATTTAGACAAATTATAGGAATTAACTTAAAAATTTGAACAAATTATAAAAACCAAATATATGAATTTTAAGCCTATGTCAGAGCTGTTTCATGACATCACAAGAGTTTCTTAATTAAAATAGCTTCAAAGCAACAACGTGAACCAAATTAAAAATGATTTGAGAAGAACGAACGATGGAGACTAAATATATAATACTTTTTTTTTAACTTTTTCCGTATAACCTTAACTCTTTAGGAATGGGTTTGATAATTTGCTTTTAACGTGTTAAGTTTTTCAAAATACAATAATTAATACTTGTAATTGACAACTATTACTTGGTGGACAAATTCTTAAAAAAAACAATTACTTGTGGTATATACTAATTTAAAGATGGAAATGCAATGTACAAAAGATGCAAGATAGATGATGAATGATATATAGATTTTTCCTGTGTAAATAAATAAAGAGAAATCTATGTCAAACAATGACGTTTGATATAAGTCAACACAAATAGAGAATTTTGTGTTTTGACATGTTTATCTTCGTTGAAAAGTTGTAATTTATGTAATAAATGGAGTTAAGGTTTATTTCTAATAGCATCTCAAATTTCATCATTTTTTTTTGAATTTTTGAACCCATTGGAAATTGGGATGGGAAGGGATGAGATTTGCATTTGTAAATCCTGTGGGACTTTCTATTTTATAAATAAAGTTTCCCTTTTGTGAGAAAACCTTAGTGGTGAGAGAAAACGCTCTTCCTTCTCTCTATAAGAAGTGAGCGATTTCAGAGGCAGGCTTTCTGCATTTAATTGATCTTTAATTTCTACTTAGAATTTCTATTTGTGTTTTCTTTTCTGATTACTCTTGTGGATTGCTTTTGGTGTTTGCCCTATTTAGTTGTGTTTGTGCATGTGGCTAGTTTTGACTAGGAGTGTAAAAGTTGTGGTGTTGTCTAGTTTGGCCTGATATTGCAGTTTAAATCCAATGTTTTATAGTCATCTAGGTCATTTGGTAGACCTATTTAATGGCCACCCCCTTTGACAAAAGAGACCTCTTCATTGTTTTAGTTCCATCCTAGAAGAAGCATGGTGGCTTCAAAATGACAATGGGGTCAACTTGGGTAAGGATCGAAATTTCTTTATGATTGGCTTCGAGAATGCTGAAGATAAAAAATTTGTACATGAATATGAGCCTTGGGGAAGTGTAGAACTCGTTATTAGTGTTAGACCATTGGCAACCTAACATGGTCCTTCGAAATATGTTTATTGTTAGGATTCCTCTATGCCTACATGCGTTGAGGTTACCATCGGAATACTTTAATGAAGAGGATGCCACTGTGTTAGGCAATATCATTGGGGAAGTGCAAGAATATGATGGTGTAGCATAATATTCGCTTTCTCATATTCAGGTGTTGTTAGACCCCAATCTTCCCTTGCTCACTAGTTTTAAGGTTAAACTTGACAATGTGAAATGCATTTGGGTGAAAACATTGTAGATACAAACAAGTTTTTCGCATCTGTTGGCAGTAGCGTATACTTCACCATGGTTTTTCACATCAAACTGTAATTGCGATGCTCCTCAAGCTCTTGATGCCATGAGAATGCATCTACAGCAAAATAAAGATCAGTTTGGTGTGGATTTTGTCAAAGACTTTTTTTGATGTAGGATAAGAAACGGAATGAGAAATGGAAGCACAAGAATAAACACAACTTAGTACCCCTTGAGAATCCATTCAAGATATATCAAGTGAAGAGAAGATTCAATATAGGGTTATTATGAAAAATATATTGCATTCACTCAATGTTCTACTTACGACCATCATCTTATCACCTATTTATCATAGAATTCATGCATCTTTCATTCATTATTCTTAAATTTTTCCATCATTTTCCCCAAGTTGAAAAAAACTTGTCCTCAAGTCAAACTCTTCATCATATGGAGACAAGTAAGAGACATTGAAAGTTGCTAAGACTCAATTGTTTCCTGGTAGCTCCATTCTATATGCATTTTCACCAATTCTCTTCAAAATCCAAAAAAAAAACCATTAGCTTTAGGCTTGATCTTCCTAAAATGTCCTTGTGGGGATCGCTCTTAACAAAGATGAATCCATACAAAATCTCCCTTCTTAAAACTTGCTAGCTTTTGGAATTTATTAACTTGTTTCTTATACTTTCATTTTGTTGAAGAATTTTCTCTCACACCATTTAATGCAAACTTTGAATTTCTTTTATTGTCTTTTTAGCATCATTACTAAAAGAGTGATTAGTTGGAGTAAAAGCCAAGTCTAACAGACTAATAGGATTAGATCCATATTCTACCTCAAATGGACTTTTACCCGTGGTTTTATTTTGAAATTGATTATAAGCAAATTTTACTTATGGTAATTAAAGATCCCATTGTCAAATATTCCTTTTTACTATGGATCGTAGTAGATTTTCCAAGCTTTGATTAACAACTTTAGTCTACCCATCAGTTTGTACATGATGCGAGGAACTAAATTGAAGAGTGGTTCTAAGCTTCTTCCAAAGAGTTCACAAAAAATGACTTATAAATTTTGTATCACGATTGTAAGTGATGGTCTTTGGAATATCATGAAACTTGACAACCTCTTTGAAATAGATATATGTCACATGAGATGCATCCAAAGTCTTGAGGCATGGCATAAAATGTGTCATTTTAGAAAACTAATACACTACTACCATGATTGAATCTTTATTTTTTTTTTTGAGTTTTTTGGTAGTCCTACCACCAAATGAATGCTCACATCTTCCCATGGTGCATTGGGAAATAGAAGTAGGGTATATAAACCCGTCTTTTGACTATGACCCTTGGCCATGTAACAAGTATGACATTGTTCCATGTACCTTGAAACATCACAAACCATATTAGCCCAATAAAATTTTACTTGAGTAAGAGCAAGAGTCTTATCTTACCCAAAATGTCCTCCAAGTCCTCCACCATGTGCTTTTTTAATTATTGCCTCTTGCAAAGAACACTAGGGAATACATAATCAGTTATTCTTAAAAGGAATCCCTTGTGTAGAAGAAAAACTTAAGTGCCTTTAAAACATTCACTCTAAATATTAGAGAAGTATGAATCTTTCTCGTAGAGCTCCTTAAGGACTTCAAGTCCAATCACACTCACCTCCATTAAAGAAATCAATGAACATCTTCTACTTAATGCATTGACGACTTGATTTTGAGTACTAGCCTTGTGTTTGATCACAGAGGTGTAGGCTTGAAGAAATTCCATCCACTTTGCATGTCTCTTATTAAGTTTATGTTGCCTATTGATGTACTTCAAGGCCTCATGGTCAAAGAATAAAATGAACTCCTTATAAATGAGATAATTCCTCTAATTGGTCAAAGCTTGAATAGTGGCACAGAATTCCTTATCATAGGTTGAATAATCTCTTCTTGATTCATTCAATTTCTCGATAGATAGACAATTGGTTTTCCTTTTTGGAAAAGAGTAGCTCTAATTCCCACATTTGAAGCATCACAACACACTTCAAAGATCTTCTCGAGGTTAGGCAATGTAAGAATATGTGCTTTAATCATTTTCTTTTTTATTAACTCAAAACTCCTTGGAGCTGTCTCATTCCACTTAGAAGTTTTTCCTTTTAAACACTTAATGATAAAAGCAACAAGAGTGCTAAATCTTATAATGAATTATCAGTAGAAGGATGTTAAACTAGGAAGTTTCAAACTTCTTGGAGAGAATTTGGTGTAGGCTATTGCATGATCACTTTAGCTTTACTAGAATCCATGCTTTTTCCCTCACTATAAATGACATACCCCAAGAAAGTGACCTTGTTTGTGAGGAAGTAACACTTTTTGAGATTTGCATACAAGTGTTGTTCCTTAAACACCTTAAAAACTTCTCGGACATGTTTCATATGTTCCTCTAAACTTCTACTATAAATCAAGAAGTCATCAAAATAAGCAATCATAAACTTGCTAATGAAAGCCTTTAGAACATGATTCATGACACACACAAAAGTGCTTGGAGCATTAGAGAGTCCAAATGGCATTACCATCCAGTCATAGAGACCATCTCTTGTCTTGAATGCTATTTTTCCATTCATCTTTAGGGCGCATTTGAATTTGATGATATCTACTCCTTAAATTCATCTTTGAAAAGATCATTGCACCATAAAATTGATCGAGTAGATCATTGAGACAAGGTATTAAAAATCAATATTTAATTGCAATTTTGTTTACAACTTGCCTATTAATGTACATTTGCCATGACCCATCCTTCTTAAGAGCAAGAAGCATAGGAACTGTGCAAGGGCTTAAGCTTTCATGAACCAAACCCTTTCACAATAGTTCATCAACTTAACATTGTAACTCTTCATTGTTCCTTTGGACTCATCCGATAAGCAACCTTATTTGGAAGGAAAGTGCCAAGTGTGATACCCAAAATTAATTAAAGGTAATAGTCATGGAGTTGGGCTAATTAAGAAGAATTATTATGAGAATAATTTGGGCAAGCTATAGAAATAGGAATTTATAGAGGAATAAATTATTAATGTGAACTTAAGATTTAATTAGGATAGAGATTTAATTTGGGCCCATAATTAATTTAGACATTTAAATTAGGCCTTAAGATTAATTTAATTATACTTTGGGTTGAAGGTAGAAGCCCCATCTTAGCATTGGGGAGATCCAATTTTATTTTTTTAGAGTTTCAACCTAGATTTTTATGCAAATCCAATTTAATTGGACCCATACAGTCTGGCCTGATAAACTAAAACTTGAACCCCACTTGGATTTGGGCTTTGGGTCAACCCACAACCTAACTAAAACCCATCTAAATACTAAATACACTTCAATCTCCTCTCCATTCTATAGAAAAAAACATAAAAGGCAAAGAAATTTCAGAGATCCAAAGGGGAGGCTAGGGTTAACAGCATATTTCTATCATTTTCCACCTCTAGAGCCAAAATCAGCTAAGATAACTTATATATAGCATAATTCTATCTTCTTTCTCTTCAATTTGAGCCAATTGATTTTTTATTTGGAGCATTTTCACCCACATCTAAATCTGAAACTTATTGTTTGATGTTTTCATGGTAGAATTTCGGAGGTTGAGGCTAGGGGTATGGTTAAGTAAGTATCATCTTTCCCATTTTGATGCATTTACTACTAGTTTGAGACCCTCATAATTGATTTATATTATAGGCACTAATTTTGTGCAAATTTACCTAAAAAATTGAGTAATATCTTAGAGTTTTTTGGGTGGGTGAAGCTCAAATCCAAATTTGGGACTCCTTGGGGGTTAGGTAAGTGTCCTCTAGGTAGTATTTGGTAGTTTAATTCTTTAAGTATTTGGTTTGCTACTATAAATGATGAGTAGAAGCAGTAATAGTCTAGTTTTATATACATAGGATGACGTAGCATTGTTAGTGGCTCAAAGAATTTTTAACCAAGTGAGGTAACCAAAGTTAATTTTTATTCCTTACATATGTTCAATTTAATTTTATATCTACTGCACATGTATGATTTTAAATGCTAAATGAATGGTTGGTTATCTGATATGTTGTGATTGGACCTTGTGAGTTTATAATGAAACTATGGTGTGGCTACCACTTGTGCATCGTGTTTCGATCGGGTACTGAGTTATAATCAAACTTTTATATGCATTGAGCCCTAGTTGTGCTTAATAAGGAAGTGATGCCGTGGACAAGCCTTTCCCAGTGTTATTGGCCTTTAACATATTATATGTGATTGTTGGTATGGGATGGTAGTTATTGGTAGTTCAACTATTTTATTTGTTGATATGATTGATATTTCTAATGCCTATCTAATTTAATGCATATATATTAATTAATTTGAAGTATATGAATGGAATTTACCTCTGGTTACTAAGATTTGCATTTCACCCCATTTCATGGGCTAACTATTTTTAGGTGAAAACTCTTCGGGTAAAGATAAAAGAAAGCAAATGGATGAACATCCATGAGCTGAGACCCTATGTGGGAAAATGCTATACTTGGATTAATTTAACTTAGGATAGATGCTAATTTTGTTGTTCTTTTATATAACATCATCATGTAATCATATTGCCAAAAGTAGGTATTTTGGTGTTTTGGTAAACAATGATGTAACTGGAGGAAACGAACTATACACACAGTGAAAATTTTAATTCGTTTCTTCCCATGGATCCATCAACTTGATTAAACTGAGTATGAGATAAGTTATTACCTTTGCGGTGCGCTTTGTCCTTTCAGATCTCTGGAACTGACGTTTATGCACAGCCCCCTCTACCGGTATCTACACGAACGATCTGACAACTTGAAAGGCATGCTAGCACCTTTGTTCACCACGTCCGTACGCGAATTGAAGAGAAGACGATTTTCTCTCTCTAGGCATCCATACACTTTCTCTCTCTAGTTGTACGGCTGCTCTCTCTCTCTAGGGTGACGGCTTAGGGTTTTAGAAATCTGACTCGTTTTGTGTGTTTCTAAACCCTAACATACTTCTCCTTTTATAGAGGTATATTTAGATTAAATTAATTAATTTAAATACATTATTTAAATTAATCCAAATTAATCTTAAACAAATTAGTTAAAATTCAAATTTATCTCATAAATTCAATTTGAACTAATTCATTTATAAATAAATATATATATTGAAATATATATAATACAATATATATTTATATCAAATATAAATATATATATTTCAAATTTATATATATATATATTATATATCAAATAATATATATATACTTATATTCCGAATTAATTACATATATATAACATATTATATATATATATATATAATTATCTCACCCTAATTAAGCGTAACATTCATCGAATCTAGACACAATTCTAGGTTCAATGAATTTGGACATTCTTGTTCAAATTGATTCGTTCTTGTGTGTGACCCTGTAGGCCTATATGATATTGGCAGTGGGGCAACAACGTTATTGCACCCACAAGTCACCAGTGGCCTCTAACAAAACATAGTGACTACCCAAATCACATAGAGTTTGGTGATTCGATACAGCCTATCGTATAACCCTATCACATCCCTTTTATCACACGATATCTTGATCAAGCATGAGACATAGAAATGTCATCCTTATCTTACTCGATCATTAGTTTCTCGATTTACGTGCAAATTGACAGAATGAATGGAAACCCTTCCATCTAAGCATGGCCATGCATTTCTCAGTCTCACTCATCGAGGGGCCCAGAGATATCTCTCCATTAACTAGAGGGAAAAATTCCATCTTGACCACTCATCATCCCCTACATGGAATCCACTATGCCCGACAATAGCCTTTATGATCACCCAGTCAAAGGTGATTTTTGACAATGCTAAAGCACAGTGTCATTCATGTTAGAATCTATGATGATCTCAGGTATGAGAGATTAGTGACATGGTTATATATGAGGTACATTTATGACCTAATCCATGAAGCTACCTCATGACGGGTCGATCCAGCACCCTGTTCCCAACAGACGACTATGATTTTGATTTGTATCTCCATACATGATCAACACATAACCATCAATCAAAATCATACTCATCTTAATTCATCATCGTTCCTACAATGATAATCGACTAGGGATATTTAGGATAACTAATATAACTTATCCAAGGATATAATTATTATAGAAACATGCAAATATAATAATTGTAATAGAAAAACTTTTATTCTTAATGAATCACAATGTTTACAAATGATTGGCCTAGGGCACAATTTCCAACAACTCTCACTTGCACTAGGCTCAATCATTAATATGTCTAATATCCATTGACCTTACATGACGTTCATGCTTTGCCTATGCAAGCGGCTTAGTAAGAGGATCAGCAACATTATTATCAGTTGGTACCTTGCATATATTTATATCACCCTTATCAATGATTTCTCCGATGAGGTGATACCACCTAAGTATGTGTTTAGTTCTTTGATGTGACCTATGCTCTTTAGCTTGTGCTATTGCGCCACTTTTGTCACAGAACAAATCTATTGGATTTGAGATAGTATTCACCACTCCTAGCTCAGTGATGAACTTTTTAATCCAAACAACTTCTTTAGCTACATCTGATGCTGCTAGGTACTCAGCTTCTGTTGTAGAGTCAATTGTGTGTAAGAAACGTATTAGGCACCTTATAGTACCGGTTCTTAAAAATGGTTGCCCTAAATTAATTGTGCAAAATTAATATTGCCTTAATCTTATTTTAATTTCTCTAACAATTGCATGCAAAAATAAAGAAAATAAAATAAAATAAAAATATTTATTTATAAAGGTAGACCTAATTCAAGACGAGAGTCTAGGATCTACATACTTTATAAAAAGGATGAAAGTCTCTGTAGTTTGATTGGGTAGAAAATTGTACTTGTTGATTGGTGATTTTTAATTTTGTAAAAAGAAAAAAAAAGTGGAAATCACTTTTATCTTTTGCAAACAAAATGGTTTTAAAATTGGTTTGTATATTTTAATTTGAAAAAAATTGAGTTAATTCCACTTTCTTTATTCTCTTCATGTTTTCCTTTTTTTTGAATTTTTGAAAATGACATTTTTATTTAAGTAAGTTTTTTCTTTATTTTTATGAAGCATATTTATAATTTCTAATTTTGTCAAAAAATTTTGAGAAAAGTATATAAGTTTATGAAAAAGGAAATTATTTTTTCTTGAATGATATTGTAACGAACATAATTTTCATAAAACGACAAAATAAGCCATATAAAAGCAAGTCTTCTAAAATGTACTGGATAATGTCCCAAGAAATTTGGGTAGAGTTTTAGACTCCTAAAAATATAATTCCAGGCTCAGACAAAAAGAAAAATGGAGTTATGACAGTGAAACAATTTATGACAAAAACTGACAAAATGTAATGGCATTTTTGTAAATAAGTGATACTTTTGGAAAAACATATAAGAAGGCTTTTCAAATGGGAAAATTGAGTTGCTCAGAGTTCTTAGAGGCCCTAAAAACCATCAAAAGCCCCAGGACTGGTAAAGCCCTCCAGTATATGTGTTTTCAATGGCAGTGAGCCCGAACTTTGACGGATTCATTCGGAAAGATTTTAGCTCCAATTTGAGTGATTCTAAAGGCATTTTATTAAATTGGTAATCTAAATTTTATAATGGATAAGACGATTCTTAAAAAGGAGCTAAAACGAAGCTGAAACAAAATTACCATTGTAGAATGATGAAATTGAAATTTTTGAAAAAGTGAGTTTCTTGAAGCTTTTACACACTTCTCCTTTTTTATCCCACCTTCTTAAGTACGACTTCCTTTGCCCAAAACATAGAAAAATAGTAGCTCCTTGAGGTGCACCAAGAGAGGAAGAAAAGGAGGCAAAAAAAAGGCAAGAAAGGTATGAAAATTTGTAGAACTTCATGCTCCATCTTCTTCCAATTTTGTTCCTCTCCTCTCCTCCTCTCTTTCCATGGTTTATTTGAGTGAAATGGTTCTATTTTGAGTCCAGAACAAGGAGGAGCAGTTCTAATTACTTGAGGAGAAGAAAACCAAGGAGAAAAAGTCTTAAAACCAAGTTTGAATCTAAGGTATTTCATGGTTTTGTTGTTTCTCCTCTTTACTTCTTCCTTGTGTATGATTTTGGCCAAACTAGAACCATATGAGGGGGAGATGTTCAGTCCATAAACAAGAGAGGGACTAGGGTTTTAGATCATGAGGAAGAGGAATATGACAAGAAATTCTAAGAAAAACCTATGAAATCAAGATAGAAAAGTGTAGGCTTCTTTAGGGTTTTAGAAAATCTGATTTTGTGTGAGTATTTCCTTAGCTATTTGAATGTTTCCTTGAGCTCCTAAGACCTGTAGAAACCCTCTCAAGTGGCTCTCCCATCAAGAAAAAATCAAGAACTCCATGAACCTCCATTATGAGGCTAGGTTTGGCCAAGCTAGGAAGAGAAGTTTAGGGGTTGTTTTAATTTATTCTCGCCTTAGTTTGGGACTTTATATGATATTAGAAGATAAGAGAAACTATTAGAAAAAATTTAGGAGCCATGCATTGGGAGATGGAGCAATGGTGTCCATAACGGTGCCTTATGAAGCAACTCCAATTGTACATATGAATATGTGATGGCTCCAATGACTTTGAATGAGGCCAAGAGGCCTAGAAGTAGAAAGAGATGGGAGCCTAGAGCTTGAATTGTGAAAGTTGCTTCAATAGGCCATTTATAGAACCATTATGCCACTTATGGAACCAAGTGTGTGTTTAAGAGTGAGTTTAGTGTCTTGGCTTACTTCAAGTATGTGATTATGTGTTCTTTATGGTGTCTAGGACAAGAGAACATACATCCACCTAGGTGTGCTTATGGGACCGAAAAAAGGAAGGAAAATGATCAAGAAAAGCTTGCATAAATCTAAGGTAGCTCTCTACCTCATTCTCCTTGCATTCTTGTATGTATATGTATGTCTTTATGTGTTTGTGTATACTCTTGTGACTTGAGAATATGCCACTTGATGCCTTGACATTACATTGGTACCAATGTGTTTCCTTGAATGACTTTGGTTGTGGACATGGCTCATAAGGGTGAGGTGATAGAAAAAGTCCCTTAATGAAGGTGAGGAGATGCCAAAAGTCTCATGGCATGGGTAAGACAAGGCCAAAAATCTCTTAGAAGGGTGAGGCAAAGTCAAAAGTTCCTAAGCCAAGAGTGAGGCAAATTCAAAAGTCCTAGAAATGAGATGAGGCAAAACCAAAAGTCCCTAGAGCATGTTCTTGGCTTGAATGTGAATAAGTGGCATGGAAATTGTGATTTTACATACTTTATGGTTGTCAAACCTTCCATAATATGCTTTGATGTGTATATGCCATGAATGTGTGTGTGAATGGATGTGTGAGCTATTGAGATTCTAGGAATCTCACTCCCCTTCCTTCCATTATTTTGAAATGCCTAAATGATGTTCAAGAAGCAAGGAGTGTAAGCCAAAGACTTTAAGAGATTACATTTTGTCTATTATGTAACCTTATTTGTAGTTGGATGTCAAAGGGAGCTTGTACATATTATTTTTGTGATATAAGACCATGAGCTAATGTAAAATGATGAATGGATATTATATATACTTTACGTAGCCCTAAATCAATGAAATTATGGAAATTGCCTCTTGTATGGTTATGGTTAATTATATATTATTGGATGTGAAATGATAAAAACAAGATGCATGGGGCTTGAGACCACTTGGGTAGTTCACACAAGTCATATTCATACTTTTAAACTTGCCCAAGAGGTGCCAACCATTAAAGGAGACCATTTGGACAAAGTTGGTACCTCATATGGAGCAAAAATGGCCATTTTGGTGAGCTATACCACTTTTTATCCAAATGAACTCTTCTTGGTCTAAAATTTGGCATACATCTAGAGCTTGTTGAGAGCTTTTTGGGAAGTTAAAGTAGGTATTATTTGGAGGTCTATAGAATATTTGGTGAATTTTTGAAGTTGGAAAAAATTCTGGTTTTTGGTTCATGCACTGTTCATCTAGTCTAAAATTTGTCCTCTATTATTCATGAGGCAAACAATGTCCAATTGCCACAAAAATTTACAGGGACAACCTAGACCTTCCCAGTGACTTGTACCAATTAGAAGCACCTCATTTGAATATCTAGAGAGGGAGATATGAATTTTTGAAGTTGCTATTTAGTATTAGGTGCCCAGTTAGATCCATGTTATTGTTTGATTGATTTTTGAGATCTGAATGTTCTTAGATTGGTCTTAAAATATTTTTTCTCTCTATTTAACATCTATAGCTTTCCAAATTGGTGCATATTACATGTATTGTATTTTTGTGAAATTAATTATGAATTTTCAAAGTTTATATTAGTAGGCTATATCAAATTTCTAGACAGCTCAACTTTTCTTCCTTTTATATTATCAAACATGGTCCAGATAAGATTTTCATGGCTAAAACTTATTTTTAGTATGAAGTTAACATCTAGACCTTTTCAAAAAGTTATGGTTTATATGATTTTGATTTTTCTACATTTAGTTATGATTTTTCAAAGTTGCCTAAAAATCTATCACGTACAGCCACGATGAATGAATGGAATTTTGAAGTTTTTGACTTGAAATCCATGGATTGCTTGATAAATTTATTTGTTTGTGATTTGGTCCAATGATAAATGTAATATCTGGTTCTTCAAAAATGAGAGAAAATATAAAAAATGTAAGTACGGTTTCTTCGTAAACGAATAAAATTCATTGGATACAAAAGTAAGTCCCCCAAAATGACTTAGTTAAGGTCCCAAAAAATTTGGGAAGTATTCTAGACTCCTAAAAATGAGAATCCCAGCCTTAGATAGAAAGATAGAGCTATAATGAAGAAACAAATTGTGACAAAAAATTGATGAAACATAAGGGCATTTTCATCATTTTGAGCAAATTTTAGAATTCACACAGGAGGAATTTTTAAATGAAAGTGTTGAGTTCTCCAGGGTTCTCAAAGACTCTGAAAATCATAGGAATTCCCAGGACAGTTAAAACCCCTTCGGTGAAGGTTTTCCAACGTCAGGGCACCCGAACTTTGACAAATTCGTTCAGGAAGGTTTTAGCTCTAATTCGAGTGATTCCAAAGATATTTTACTAAATTTGGAACCTAAATTTTATAATGAAAAAGACAGTTCTCAAAAGAGAAATCATTGGCTTCCATAAATTGTGTTTAGGCTAACAGAAATCATTTTCACACCTTTGTGTGTGTGAGGCCGAAGAAGAGAGAGGAAATTTAAGAGAAAAAGTGTGTGCTTGCTTCCATGGTAGCTCACTCATTCTTCTCTCATGTATGATTATATGCTTGGCTTGTCTTTGAATGTGTCTATGTGTATTTTAAGCCATAACAAATATTTTAGCATGATTTCATATGCCATGGTATTATGATGATCTATTATATCTTCAAATGATGTTTGTTATGCTTATTTTGCTTTGTTTGAGTGTGGTAAGGCTAAGAACCCTTAGCCATGGTGAGGATGAGCCAAGAACCCTTAGAATTGGTTGAGACAAAGTAAAGAATCTCCTAAAAGTGAGGTTGACTCCCAAGAGCAAGGTTGAGTCTAAGAACCTCTTAAAGAATGGGTGAGGCAAGTCCAAATTCTACAAGTGAATGGGTGAGGCTAATTCACATACTTGGCAAGCCTATGTATTCTATATGTGACTCTTTTAAATGCTAAGATTGCTTCTTGAATGTTCATGTTATGAAATATGCCCATGCATGCATTTTCAAGATTGGTTTTGCATCTTTTATGTGTGAGTGAAAGGGGTATGAGCTATTAGGATTATTTGAATCTCATTTCCTTTCCAATGTTCTAACATACTAAGTGGACTAAGATAACAAGGAGATGAAAGCCAATCACTTGAGAGATGAGAGCATGCCATTGAAATGCATAGAATTGGCTTCTTTAAGGCCTTCAAAGTGGTAACTATTGAAATCTATGGTTGTATATGACCAATGACCTTATGAGCATGTATAATTATACTAATGTATCATGTATAAATGAGATTTAAAGTTATATGTATGAAAATATGCATTTTGGTCATATAATGGCAAGTTTGGCTCTTGAATGGTTTGATGTGTTAGTGTATATGTGGAAGTGGAATAGCCAAATTGAGATGCATGAGGTTTGAGACCATTTAGGCAGTTCATACAAGTCATTATCATGTTTTTAAATTTCTCCAAAAGGTGCCAAACGTTAAGGGAAATCATTTGAACACTTTGGTATCCTATATGGAGCAAAAATTGACCATATTAGAAACCTATACCACTTTTTGTCCAAATGAATTCTTCTTGATTTGAAATTTGGCATACAATTAGGACCTAATGAGAGCTTTTTTAGAAGCTAAAGTGCAGATTTTTTGGAGATCTATGGAATATTTGATGAATTTTCAAAGTTTGAAAAAATTCTGATTTTGGTCATGGTATTGTTTATACTGGTCTAATAAATTCTATTACTCAGGGGACAAATAATGTCCAATTGCCACAAAATTTTATAGGGAGAAACTAGACACTCCTAGTGACTTATGAAAACTAAAAACACCCTATTTGGATATCTATAGAGGGAGATAGGATTTTTTAAAGATTCTACCCAATATCAGACATTCAGACTGATCTCAGGTACTGTATGATTGATTTTCAATACCTAGACATTCCTGAGCTGGTCTGTAGTTATTTTTTTTGTCTAGCTAACATCTGTGGCTTTCTATATTGGTATTATTTGCATGGATTGGACTTTTGTGAAATTAATTAGACATTTTAAAAATTTGTAGTAGAAAGTTGTGACAGTATTAGTAGCTAGCCAGACCTCTGCACCTTTTTGGATGTCAAACGTCTTTTGTGTGGTGTCTCATGGTTTGGACATATTTTTAGAATAAATTAGATATGTGTAGCTTTCTGAAATGGAAAGGAATGCATGATTTTGATTTTTCTAAAATTAGTTATGATTTTTCAAAGTTTGTGATAGTAAAGGAAAATTTCTGGCCAAAATTGCATTCATGAATATTATGTGTTCCCTTGCTTTCCACGAGTTGTAGGCCACTTTTAGTAATGGAAATGATTTGTATTCATATAATTAAATATGAAAATATGATACATGAGCTCACATGGTCCACGAGACACTGAATAAAAATTTTATATGGGACATAATGCTAAGAAATGCATTATTTAATTTTCTTACCTCTTTTATGAGTCACTTGATATGAGGCATAGAGATAATATGAAATGAGCTAAAAAATTATAGTGTTATAATAAATGGCTAGAAAATGTTATTGAATAATCCACGGGGCCCACGTAATGAGAATTAAAAAATTTAACCCCGTCACAACGTGATAAAAGTGTATTTTTTTTTATATTTTTCCTTACTTTTGTTTTGTGAATGTGCACCAATTGCTTAGAATGGTAGAGTATGATAATAAAAATATAAGATTTTACAAACACTCTTGAAAAATTTGTTTACTTAAAATTTAAAAACACTAACCTTCGAAATGTTTATTTAATTTTTTTAAGGGTTGACCCTCAACTTTAAATATTATTTTTATTTTTATTTTTTCTTAATTATTAAAGAGAAAACTTTTAAAAAAGGTTTGTAAACAAATTGATTTTAATATTATTTATTTTTTGAAATGATAATTTTTTTAATTTTAGAAAATCTTTAAAGAAAGAAAATTTGTTTGATTTTTCTTCATTTTAAAAGATTTACTTTTTGTAACACCCCATAATTAATTAAGGTGTTAATCACGGATTAGATTAATTAGGAATAATTAATATGGGTTGAGATTTAATTGAGATAGAAATCTTATCTAGGCTTAAATTAATAGATCATGATAAGAGGCTAATAGAGGCCCAATGGGTTAGGTGCAAACCTAACCCAATTTAGTGTGATGGAGGCCCAAAATCCACCTTGTATAGACCCTTCTAAGTGGCCCAATAACCCTTGTGCAGACCCACATTCTTGAGCTCTTCAAACTTGGCCCAAACTTAATTAAATTTCAGCAACCCAATGTATAAGAATTGGCCTAACAAAATTCTGCAGCCCAACACTCTAAAAACTGGCCCAACAAGCAAAAATTTGAAGCCCAAGTGAAGATGGACCTTGGAGCAACCCATGACCCATATTTGACTCAACTAAAACCCAACTTAAACCCTAATACTCTAGCCACTTTCTCATTTGCTGAAACTCAAGAAGCAAATTCGGAGCTTGGAGAGGAGGCTAGGGTTTGGGGTAAGAATTCTGCATTTTCTCACATTTAGAGCAAGATTTAGCCAAGGTAATAGTTATACAACTTAATCTCCTCATCTTTCTCTTTAATTTGGCCTGATTAGTTTTTCATTTGGAGCATTTTCATCCTACCCAAAATCTGAAATGTGAGTGTTTGGGGATTTTCTTAGTGAAATTCGTAGGTTGAGGTTAGGGCTGACATTAGGTGAGTTTAAACCCTCTATTTTGATGCTTTATTTGTTAATTTGAGACCCCCATAGCTAATATATAAAATGGGTATTAATTCTGTACGAATTTGCTTAGGATTTTAGGTGGAATATTGAGTTTTCTGGTGAGGGACACTTTAATCCGAATTGGGGATTTGTGGTGGCTATTGCAAAGTGTCTACAAGTGAGGTAACTGGGTTTATATCAATTCCATGTATATATTTGATTTAATTTTATATGTTGCTATATATGAATGATTTGAAATGTTAAATGAATTGGTTGGCTATCTGTTGAATTGTGATTGGACCTTGTGAGTCTATGGTGGAGCTGTGGTACGGCTGCCACCCGTGCATGTGCTTCGATCGAGCACCGGGTTATGATCAAACCCAGATGCACTAAGCCCCGGTTGTGCTTAATAGGGAGTAGGTGCCGTGGACGGGCCTCTCCCGGTGTTAATGGCCTTTAACATGTGATAATATTATAGGATAGTAATCATGATAGCTTAATTGATTCATTTGCTGATACGATGGATATGATTCTGATGTTGATTTTGATTCATGCTTATATGCTAATTAAATTGGATATATGATGGAATTGCCTTAGTTACTGAGATTTATATCTCACCCCATTTTATGGGATTAACATTTCAGGTAAGGATAAGGGGAAGCAAGTGGATGAAAATCCATGAGCTCCAACATATGGGAGAAGGCTACACTTAGGCAGGCTTATTTTGTAGAGATGCAATTTTGTCATTAGTTTACATAACATCATCATGTAATCATGTTGCCAAGTGTAGGCGTTCATATTTTGTTTGATTGAAATGTAACCGTTAAGGATTTAAGTCTCATTGTAGTTGAATACTGATGTATGAACTTATAGCATTATATATGTATTTTTGTTGAGATTGTGATATGGATTATCATATGGGAATTATAGTCATATGATGTCTTGGATGTGGACATAAGCTATTGTTGAATGGAATCTCTACGGAATGTGCATGGGATGTCAATTGCTGCTAATGCATGTGTTCTTGTTGTTATATATTCATGAATTTGCTGATATGAGCTAGTTGGACAAGTAGGAAGTAGTATTTAAGTTTTGCAATGGTAATGGACAGATTAATGGGTAAACATAGTAGATAAACACCTTTAGAGTCACATAAAATAAGGGAAGGTAGATCTGGAGTGTTTCTAAGATGAGGTTTGGAGTGTAGGGGGTGAAATTTGGCTAATGTAGTTACAGGAGGGAGTTTCGCCGCGGCTAAGAGGGCTTCGCTGCTGTCAAATGAGAGACAGAGCTGAAGGGCACTGCGGCATAACCAATCTTGCCGCAGTGCAAGGGAAGAAAATTGGCCCAGGGAGTGACAGTGGCGAGGAGCGCCGCGGCTTGAGAAATCTCGCCGCGGCACAGGGCAAAAAAAATCACCCAGGAGGGTAACAGAACTAAAACTCATCGCGACGCATTATGTCCTACCGCGGCGCGGGTCGAGGAAATAAAATAAGGGTTGGACAAAAGCAAAACTCGCTGCGGCGCAATATATTTGCGCCGTGACAAGAATTGTGGGAGTCGAGAACAATAGTTCCATGAGGCGTTTCCATCGCGGTGCCACATAGGTTGACCACGGCGAAGGTCCAACTCGCCGCGGCGTTTGTGAAATTAAGAGACAATATAGGGACACTTGTGGAAGGTTATTGGGTATTGAAACTGATGAATGGTTGTATCATAAACCCCTTATGGTAGTAGGATTTCTTTTATGCAAATTTTGATTTGTGTGGCGGTATGGTGATGACCCTAATATCAAGGATTAAATTTTTTTTTTTCCATATTTTCACAATGTAATAGATCGTAACCACTCAAACCTTGATAATTAATTATCAATCGTACATTTAACCATAATTATAGTGATTAGAAGGTAGGGTTGTCACACTTTTGAACTTTTAAATATTTTTTAATTTTTGATTTTTAAAGAAAAAACTTAAAAAAAGATTTAAGATTTGTTTAATTTCCAAATAAACTAACTTTTGTTTTCATATTTCACTTTATTTAACTTTTAAGAAAAGATAGATTATTAAAATCCAACTTTATTTTTTGGTAATTTTTTGGGGTAAATTTTCAAAAGAAAATTTGGAGAAATAATCCAATGGAAAAGAAATTCATTTGATTTTTTTTGAAAACCTAAATTTTGAGCCTTTTTTAATTTTTAATTTTTTACTTAATTTAAAAAACTCACTTAATTTTCTAAAAAATTATTTTTTGAACTTAAGAAAAAGAAATGCATTTTATTTCCTAAAAATTATTTGTAATGTCCGATTTTCATTAAACAACGGAAACAGATGCATTTTCAAAGTAAGTCCCCTGAAATAAATTAGTTAAGGTCCCAAAAAATTTGAGTAACATTTTAAACTCCTAAAAATGAGAATCCTAGCCTCATACAAAAGGAAAAACAAAGCTAGAATGAAGAAACAAATTTTGACAGAAATCTTACGAAACGTAATGGCATTTTCGTAAATTTGAGCAATTTTTGGAATAAACACAGGAGGGTTTTTTAAATGAAAGTTTTAAGTTCTTTGGGGTTTTCAAAGGCTCTAAAAATCATAGGAAGCCTCGAGACAGTTAAATTCCCTTCAGTGGACGTTTTCTAACGTCGATGTACTTGAACTTTGACGGATTTGTTCGAGAAGGTTTTAGCTCCGATTTGAATGATTCCAAAGGCATTTAACTAAGTCAGCACACTTTTTACCTATGAAAGCCACTTATACGCTAGATAAATTAGCCCAACTGTACATCAGGGAGATAGTTAGATTGCATGGTGTGCCTACGAGCATAGTGTCAGCTAGAGATCCTAAATTCACATCGAATTTTTGGAGATCATTACAGAATGCTCTAGGTACCAGAGTCAGATTTAGCATTGCTTATCATCCCCAGATGGATGGACAAACGGAGAGAACTATCCAAACCCTATAAGACATGTTGAGGGCATGTGTGCTAGAAATGAAATGAAACTGAGATACATACTTGCCTCTAGTGGAGTTTGCCTATAATAATAGCTATCATGCAAGTATACAGATGGCACCGTATGAGGCATTGTATGAGAGGAAGTGTAGGTCTCTGATGTGTTTGGGTTGAGCTAGGAGAGTGGAGCCTTATAGGCCTAGAGTTAATGGACCAGACTTCTAGACAAATAGAGACCATTAGAAAGAAACTCCTGACAGCCCAAAGTAGACAGAAAAGCTGTGCAAATAAAAGTAGGTGGTCGTTAGAGTTTGAGATTAGAGACCATGTCTTCATTAGAGTATCTCCAGTCATAGGGATAGGCCGGTCCATTAAGAGTAAAAAACTCAATCCAAAGTACATAGGTCCTTTCTAGATTCTTGATAAAGTAGGACTTGTGGCCTACAGATTAGCCCTTCCCCCAAATCTGAGCCAAATACACAATGTATTCCATGTTTCATAGCTTAAAAAGTACCAGCCTGACCCCTCACATATCATAAAATATGAGAATGTGCAGTTACAGGATGATCTATCATATATAGTATCACCAGATTGGATCGTACACGTTAGACTCAAGTAGTTATGGAATAAGACGATACCACTAGTGAAAGTGGTTTGGAAAGGGTTATCTCTCGAAGAAGCTACCTGGGAGCTAGAGGATGATATGAGAAAGAAATATCCAAAACTCTTTCCATGAGGTATGTCATCTAAATTTTAAGGACGAAATTTTTTAAAGGGGGGAGAATTGTAATGTCCGATTTTCATTAAACGACGAAAACAAGTGCGTTTTCAAAGCAAGTCCCCTGAAATGAATTAGTTAAGGTTCCAAAAAATTTGAGCAATATTCTAAACTCCTAAAAATGAGAATCCTATCCTCAGACAGAAGGAAAAATGGAGTTAGAATGAAGAAACAATTTTTGACGAAAATCTTATGAAACGTAATGGCATTTTTAAAAATTTGAACAATTTTTGGAATTCAAATAAGAGGGCTTTTTAAATGAAATTTTTGAGTTCTTCGGGGTTCTCAGAGGCCTTGAAAACCATGGGAAGCCTCGAGACAGTTAAATCCCCTCCGGTGGATGTTTTCCAACATTGGTATACTTAAACTTTGACAGATTCGTTTAGGAAGGTTTTAGTTTCGATTTGAGTGATTCCAAAGGCATTTTACTAAATTGGGAACCTAAATTTTATAATAGAAAAGACAATTCTAAAAAAAGAGCTAAAATGAAGGAGAAACAAAAATGCTGAGAATGAAAGGCAAAATGGGAATTTTTGAAAAAACCATTTTCCTCTACCTATAAATAGGAGGCGCCCCACTCTCTCCTTCATTTAGTCTCAGATTTTTCTGCCCAATTTTAGAGAAGAAGGCTAGGGTTTAGGCGCACCAAAGGGAGAGAAGAAGAAGGAGAAATTCAAGGCATGAGGTATGGAAATTTGCTTATTTTCATGCTTTCTCTTAGCTAATCTCTTCTCCTCCTTTTCCCCCTTCTTTCCTATGGTTTTGCTGAAATTTTTGGGTTTATTTTGAGGGAAGAACAGAGGGGAAATTTTGAAATTGAGGTGAGAAAGCCAAGGAAGGTAAGTAACAAGCAAGAAAAACTAAGGAAATCAAGGTATCATGTGTAACACCCCATAATTAATTAAGGATTAATCATGGATTAGACTAATTAGGAATAATTGAAATGGGATAATTGGATAAATTAAGTGGATGGAGATTTTAGAGAGATAAATTATTAAAGTGGGTTTGAGATTTAATTGAGATAGAAATCCTATCTAGGCTTAAATTAATAGATCATGATAAGAGGCTAATGGAGGCCCAATGGGTTAGATGCAGACCCAACCCAATTTAGTGTGATAGAGGCCCAAAATCCACCTTGTATAGACCCTCCTAAGTGGCCCAATAACCCTTGTGCAGACCCACATTCTTAAACTCTTCAAACTTGGCCTAAACTCAATTAAACTTCAGCAACCCAATGTATAAGAGTTGGCCCAGTAAAATTCTGCAGCCCAACACTTTAAAAACTGGCCCAACAAGCAAAAATCTGAAGCCCAAATGAAGATGGACCTTGGAGCAACCCATGACCCATATTTGACCTAACTTAAACCCAAATAAAACCCTAATACACCAGCCTCTCCCTCACTTACTGAAACACAAAACACAAAGAGAAAATTCGGAGCTTGGAGAGGAGGCTAAGGTTGGGGGCACCAATTCTGCATTTTCTCACATTTAGAGCAAGATTCAGCCAAGGTAATAGTTATACAACTTAATCCCCTTATCTTTCTCTTTAATTTGGTCCGATTAGTTTTTCATTTGGAGTATTTTCACTTTACCCAAAATCTGAAATGTGGGAATTTGAGAATTTTCTTGGTAAAATTCGTAGGTTGAGGTTATGGCTGACCTTGGGTGAGTTTAAACCCTCCATTATGATGCTTCAATTGTTAATTTGAGACCTCCATAGCTGATTTATAAAATGGGTATTAATTATGTACGAATTTGCTTAGGATTTTGGGTGGAATATTGAGTTTCCTGGTGGAGGACAATTTAATCCGAATTTAGGACTTATAGTGGCTGAGTAAGTGATTCTTAGGTAGTCATTAGCATCTTAAATTTTTTGGGTATTGATTGTAACTGTTAATGATAAATTAGAGTAATAATTCTATGATGCTATGGTTATAGGAGGATTTCTGCACCATTGGTGACTATTGCAAGTGTCTACAAGTGAGGTAATCGAGTTATATCAATTCCATGTATATATTTGATTTAATTTCATATGTTGCTGTATATGAGTGATTTGAAATGTTGAATGAATTGATTGGCTATCTATTGAATTGTGATTGGACCTTGTGAGTTCATTGCTGCCACCCATGCATGTGCTTCGATCGAGCACCGGGTTATGATCAAACTCAGATGCACTGAGCCCCGGTTGTGCTCAATAGGGAGTAGGTGCCGTGGACGGGCCTCTCCCGGTGTTAATGGCCTTTAACATGTGATAATATGATTGCTAGTATGGGATAGTAATCATGATAGCCTAATTATTTCATTTACTGATATGATGGATATGATTTTAATGTTAATTTTGATTTATGCATATATGCTAATTAAACTGGATATATGATGGAATTGCCTTGGTTACTGAGATTTATATCTCACCCCGTTTTATGGGATTAACATTTCAGGTGAAAGTTCTTCAGGTAAGGATAAGGAGAAGCAAGTGGATGAAAATCCATGAGCTCCAACATAGGGGAGAAGGCTACACTTAGGCAAGTTCATTTTGTAGAGATGCAATTTTGTTATTAGTACACATAGCATCCTCATGTATTTATGTTGCCAAGTGTAGGTGTTTATATTTTGTTTAATTGAAATGTAACCGTAAAGGATTCAAGTCTCATTATAGATGAATATTAATGTATGAATTTATAGCATTATATATATGTAGATTTGCTGAAATTGTGATATGGATCACCATATGGGAATCGTAGTCATATGATGCCTTGGATGTAAGCTATTGTTGAATGGAATCTCTATGGAATTTGCATGGGATGTAGATTGCTGCCAATGCATGTGATCTTGCTGTCATATATTCTTGAATTTGCTGATATGAGCTAGTGGAACAAGTAGGAAGTAGCATTTAAGTTTTACAATGGTAATGGAGGGATTGATGGGTAAATAGGATAGATAAACACCATTAGGATCACATCAAACAAGGGAAGGTGGACCTAGAGTGCTTCTAAGATGAGATTTGGAGTGTAGAAGGTGAAATTTGGGTAATGTGGTTACAGGAGGGAGTCTCGCTGCGGCCAAGAAGGTTTCGTCGCGACCAAATGAGAGACAGAGTCGAAAGGCGCCGTGGCACAACGAACTTCGCCGCTGTACGAAGTGAAAAAAATTGCCCAGGAGTGTAACAGAACCAAAACTCACTGCGGCGCATTGTGTCCTGCAGCGGCGCGAGTCGAGAAAATTAAAATAAGGGTTGGACAGAAGCAAAACCCACCGCAGCGTGAATATATTGCGCCGAGGTGAGAATCCTAGGAGTTGAGAGCAGTAGTTCCAGGAGGCGTTCTGTCGCGGTGCCCCATAATTAATTAAGGTGTTAATCACAGATTAGATTAATTAGGAATAATTAATATGGGTTGAGATTTAATTGAGATAGAAATCCTATCTAGTTTTAAATTAATAGATCATGATAAGAGGCTAATGGAGGCCCAATGGGTTAGATGCAGACCCAACCCAATTTAGTGTGATAGAGGCCCAAAATCCACCTTGTATAGACCCTTCTAAGTGGCCTAATAACCCTTGTGCAGACCCACATTCTTGAACTCTTCAAACTTGGCCCAAACTTAATTAAACTTCAGCAACCCAATGTATAAGAACTGGCCCAACAAAATTCTGCAGCCCAACACTCTAAAAACTGGCCTAACAAGCAAAAATCAGAAGCCCAAGTGAAGATGGACCTTGGAGCAACCCATGACCTATATTTGACCCAACTAAAACCCAACTTAAACCCTAATACTCCAGCCACTTTCTCATTTGCTGAAACTCAAGAAGCAAATTCGGAACTTGGAGAGGAGGCTAGGGTTTGGGGCAAGAATTCTGCATTTTCTCACATTTAGAGCAAGATTTAGCCAAGGTAATAGTTATACAACTTAATCTCCTCATCTTTCTCTTTAATTTTGCCTGATTAGTTTTTCATTTGGAGCATTTTCATCCTACCCAAAATCTGAAATGTGGGTGTTTGGGGATTCTCTTGGTGAAATTCGTAAGTTGAGGTTAGGGCTGACATTAGGTGAGTTTAAACCCTCCATTTTGATGCTTCATTTGTTAATTTGAGACCCCCATAGTTGATTTATAAAATGGGTATTAATTTTATACGAATTTGCTTAGGATTATGGGTGGAATATTGAGTTTTCTAGTGAAGGACACTCTAATCCGAAATTGGGACTTGTAGTGGCTGGGTAAGTGATTCTTAGGTAGTCATTAGCATTTTAAATTCTTCGGGTACTGATTGTAACTTTTAATGATGAATTAGAGTAGTAATTCTATGATGCTATGGTTATAGGAGGATTTCTGCACCATTGGTGACTGTTGCAAGTGTCTACAAGTAAGGTAACTAGGTTATATCAATTCCATGTATATATTTGATTTAATTTCATATGTTGCTATTTATAAATGATTTGAAATGTTGAATGAATTGGTTGGCTATCTGTTGAATTATGATTGGACCTTGTGAGTCCATGGTGGAGCTGTGGTGCAGCTGCCACCCGTGCATGTGCTTCGATTAAGCACCGGGTTATGATCAAACCCAGATGCACTGAGCCCCGGTTGTGCTCGATAGGGAGTAAGTGCCATGGACGGGCCTTTCCCGGTGTTAATGGCCTTTAACATGTGATAATATGATTGCTAGTATGGGATAGTAATCATGATAGCCTAATTATTTCATTTGCTGATATGATGGATATGATTCTGACATTGATTTTGATTCATGCTTATGTGCTAATTAAATTGGATATATGATGGAATTGCCTTGGTTACTGAGATTTATATCTTACCCCGTTTTATGGGATTAATATTTCAGGTAAAGGTTCCTCGGGTAAGGATAAGGGTAAGCAAGTGGATAAACATCCATGAGCTGAGGCTGGGTGTGGAGAGCTACACTTGGTCTGAGTAGAATAGGGTAGATGCAATTTTGTTATTAGTTTACATAGCATCATCATGTAATCATGTTGCCAAGTGTAGGCATTCATATTTTGTTTGATTGAAATGTAACCGTTAAGGATTTAAGTCTCATTATAGTTGAATATTAATGTATGAACTTATAGTATCATATATATAGTTTTGTTGAAATTGTGATATGGATTACCATATGGAAATTGTAGTCATATGATGCCTTGGATGTGGACATAAGCTATTGTTGAATGGAATCTCTATAGAATGTGCATGGGATGTTAATTGCTGCTAATGTATGTGTTCTTGCTGTCATTAATCTATAAACTCACTAGTTTATGGTAGCTAGAGGGTTAAGGATCCACATCTGAATTTTGGATGGGTAATGATAGATATGTTAGGTAGATTAGGTAAAAGAAAGACACTAAATCTTCACAAACTAAGTTAAAGTAACCTATAGTGTTGCTAGAGGGGGAATTGGAGAGCATGAGATGAAATTTTGGGAGTTGTAGGAACAGAAGGGAATTGGCCGCGACCAATATTTAATTGGCCTAGGCCAAATGGTAACAGAGAAGAATTGGCCATAGCCAACATTTAATTGGCCTCGGCCAAATGTGGCGAACCTGCCAGGGAAGAAAACAGAGAGCTATTGGCCACGTCGAATAGTGACGTTAGCCGTGGCTAAATCTGAGAGGCAGATTTGGGGGTGTTCCAGAGGGTATTTGGCCGCGACGAAATGTGAAAAATTTGTGAAGGCGTAAGGAGTTGAACTAAGTAATTGGCCGCGGCGCAAGGGAATTTAGCCGCGGCGAAAGTGCTCTATTTCTCATATTCACCTAGAAACTTTAGTTTCTCTTAAGGGAATACTAAGGAATGATTTAGAAACACTTGTAGGAGGATTTTATGAGTTGGAATTGATGGATGGGAGAATCAAAGGCTCTTCATTGATAATTAATTTCACTTACGCATTCGAATAATTGTGGTTGTCTAGCTAATGACCCTAACAACATTAAGGTTTCAAATTTCCTCACTTTTTCCTGATGTAATTAATTTTAATGATTTCAAACCTTGATATATGATTATTAATCATATACTTAACCTTAATTATGGTGATTAGAAGTTAGGGTTGTTATAGGTCCTTTGTGTGTTGATGTGGGAGACATGAATGATGAGGGAAGTGTGTTATTGTGTGCTGCCTTCTTTGTGTGTGACTGATGCATGAAATGGTGTAGGTTTATGGGTGAAGTAGACTTGTGGAAGCTACGTGGAAGTGTGGTTATAGAGTGAAGTGAGCCCATGTAAGTGCTGTGCAAGTTTTCTGAAGCTGTTGGAACTTGTGGCCTGCTTCAACCTTTCCCACGTCAATCTCTCATATCACTAATGGTCCCTAAACTTGTGAGTAGAGTGTCTGCTAGATTATAGAGTAACTACGTGGAATGGAGCTACACAATGAAGTGTATTATGTGTGGTGGATGAGAGAACTACATGTAGTAGCCTTCTTAAGTGTAAACTCGTGCCTTCTAATCCATGTAAGGTCCTTGTGTGAGTGTGCTGTAACATGCGTGAAGCCTTACATGATGAGTGAAGTTTAAAGCTCCCAACTTGTAAATGTGGAGAAATGAAAGGAGAAAGAAAGAGTATGAGTGTGATGTTGAGTGAGCTGACCCTACATGTGTGTGCATGGAAGCTTGTTAATGAAGTGGAGCCCTATGTGGAATGTGCATGAATAAAATGGATGATGATGATTGTGCTGCCTCCTTTTCATTCTCTTATTTTTAAATTTTTTTTAAGAAACTTGCACACTTGAAGCTCTATTTCTTCTTCAATTCAATTTCCCATTCAAGCTCCGATTGTCATTAAAAATCTGCATAAATAGTAAGAAAAATTCAATAGGAAAAATTCACAAAATTATTTAAAGAAATTTATCCATTAAAATTCTAAAATTTTGTAAATAATTTCCTTGAGTGCAAAAATGGCTACTTAAATCAAATTCCACTTAATTAAACCCTTAAAGCTATATTTGTTAGGATGATTAAACCATTAAAATCATTAAAATGCTTAAGTTAGAAGGATTAAAATATATAAAAATAGCTTTTATCAGGGAAGTAACCAAAATTTAATAAGAATCAACCAATTTAATTAGTACGAGAAAGGAGAATATATGTTAGGATATCTTAAGGGGATAGTGGCACATTAGATTGCCTAATAGAGAAGCATGTAAGGAAAACTTAAGACAAGCTTGTAACCACTTTATGGTAGTGTTTCCTTACTTCCACCTACATAGGACTATGGATATGTGGACTTGGCCAAGTAGCAACCCCCATTAGTCTTGTATGCTGTAAGCTTAAAGCTACTAAAATCCTGGATTGAGTCTTGGAATTACTAACACATACATGGGAAAATGGGTGTAATAAGGAAGAAATCCTAATGAACCAAGTACACACACACACCTTATGCTTCCACTGTGTTATACATATATATTGCCTTTAGTGTTGCTGAATCATTTAGCCATGGGGGAGTGATAGACAATTGCATGTAAATGAATATCCTATATAATCAAAACTAAAGACACCTAGCATGCACAGTGGAAGAGAACAATTAAGAAGAATAAAACCCTTACACCTCATGCTTACACCATGTCTATACATATATGTCCACAAATTATATTCTAATCTTGCTCACCATTTGCATTGCCATGGGGGTTGGGTACAATATACAATAGACGCATTAGATGGGAGTAATATATATATTATGTGCTACCACTTAGATGACAACCGAATAGAAAATGGATTAGGAAGCATTAAACAAACCAAGCAAGGACCAAAGCATATAACTCCATATTCAATTATCATTTGGTTATGGAAATTAGAGTGTCTAACCATGGGGATTTGATATCACCTTCATATAAAACTTAGTGGGGAGTAAGACACATTCATACTGCCACCTAGCATAGGGATGGAGTAAGTATGAGGTGGAGGAATTTTAGATTACATTAATGCCATCCAATTAACGGTGGGGAAGCATAAGCTATCCATTGCACTAGTTATCTTTCACCTAGCCTCATTTTTTGGCTGAGAGAAAGAGTGGTATGAGGAGAGGGAAAACTCGAATAGCCATGGGAAGAAAGTGATGAGAAGATAAGCCAAGGTACCAAAGACTCCATTAGAGGTAAGAATAGGAAATTTGTATGTTTTAATTTTCTTTCATTCCATCTAGTTAGAAATTCTGATTTTAGAATACCTTAACATGGTTGGACAGCCATGGAAACTTGAGAAGGACCACTAGAAAAGCTTGGGAGGAAGCCATAATTAATTAAAGTTAAGGAACAAAATAGTTGCTCCCCTTGTATTCAATTAGACCAAAAGAACAAATGAAAGGGGTATTTTCGTGTGTGAGTGTATTAACCATGGGTTTATAATAGGAATGCCTTCAATTTAATTAGGAAAATAGCTCTTATAGTAATACATGACTGAAATTTTAGGGGAACAATTTGAACTACTTGACTAAACAACAGTACTGAACACAGGTAGTTAACACTGTATTCATTTTGCTGTTTATGTTATTGTATTGGATGAATTCCTGAAGTTCCTATGCTATGTATAGGTTGCATGTATGTTGAAAGGTCATGTCATGTAACCTTAAAATAAAACTAGGTTGACTTAAAATTTATAGTTAGTGGTATAACTTAGGTCATCTCTTTTGAAAATGGAATTCAATGTTTAATTGAGTTTTCTAAGTGTAAAAGAGCTCTAAAAATTACCTAATTAAGGAGGTTTGATCTAATTAAACTAAGTGAAATAAAATTGAATTAAAATTCCTAATCACTACCTAATTGCATGAACTATGGGGTGAATGATAGACATGTGACTAGCTTTGAATTTGTCCTTTGGTATCCACTATCCTCATCCTAATTCAATTGTAATTAATTCTGGTTTAAGAGTCCCTAATTGTGTTAATGGAAAATGATCTTGCATTACCATCGAAGATTCAAGAAATTAACTAGTTAATACTAAATTGAAACTTCAACCCCGCACTAAATCATTAATTCTGGCCTTTAGGATCAACGAGCACTTCAATTTGATTGATTAATCGATTAATTAACCTATAAATTATCACCCTAAGATGTTTAATTAACTAATTAAATTCTAAGGAATCCTCAAATCAAATAATTAAATACACAGTCTCACTCATGCATTTTGTAACACCATATATTTTTAGTTCATTTCACAACATTCACATGCTTCACATTCATAATTTCCATGAAAGAGCAAAAAAGGGGAATTAAAATAATGCATTTTCTTGCGTTGTGTCATGTATAAAAAATTCATTCGGTGTCATGTGGATCATGTGAGCTCATAAAACATATTTTCATATTTAATTACATGAATACAACTCATTTGCATCATCAAAAGTAGCTACACCTCAAGGAACTCGAAGGGAAGCATGAAATATACATAAATATTTTCGGCCAGATTTTTCCACTTTTCTGTCACAACTTTGGAAAATTATAACTAAATCTAAAAAAATTGAAATCATTCATTCTTGGCTATTCTAGAAAGCTACAGATTCCTACTTCATACTAAAAATGTGTCCAGACTATAACATCCATCACAGAGGATGTTTGACATTTGAAATTGTCCAGAGGTGAAATTGCCCACTGGTGCTATCACAGATTTCTGTAGCAAACTTCAAAAATATCCAATTAATTCCAAAAAAATCCAATACATGTAAACAATACCAATCTAGAAAGCTGTGGATGTTATATAGAGGAGAAAAATAACTTTAAACTATTTCAGGCACACCCAGACCTCAAAATCCTATCAAACAGTAACAGAGGTCGGCTGAAATTTCTAATACTAGACAGATTCTTTAAAAATTCATATATTCCTCTTTAGACATCCAAATGGGATGTTTCTAGTTGACACAAGTCACTAGGAATGTCTAATTGCTCTGTATAACATTTTGTGGTAATTAGACATCATTTGGGCCCTGTGTGACAGATTTCATTTTCGGACCTGAGTGAACAATGACATGACCAAAACTAGAAAAATTTTCAACTTTGAAAATTCATCAAATATTCTGTAGACCTCAGAAAATTATTTTCTTTAGCTTTTCAAAAAGAGATTAACAAGCTCTAATTTCATGCCAAATCTCATATCAAGAAGAGTTCATTTGGATAAAAAGTGATATAGGGTTCTAAATTGGTAAATTTTGGCTCCATATGGGATACCAAAATGTCCAAATGGCTTTCCTTAGGGTTTGACACCTCTTGGGCAAGTCCAAAAGCATAATTAGGACTTGTATAAGTTCTCCAAATGGTCCCAACCCTCATGCATCTCATTTTGGCCATTTCATCTGCACATATGCATAATTCCATAATGTCATTCTTGAAGCCACATTGTCCATACATACTCATTTTGCATTCCATCATTCACATAACACATTCTTTCATTTCTATATCACATATTATCATAATTACATATGTTCAAGGGGTCATAGACCATATACAATAGTGGGTTACATCATTTGACATAAATATGGTCTTAAAGTAGCAAAACTCAAGCACTTTATTGTCAAACTCTTTTCTTCAAAGTGGTTGGCTTCCATTACCTTGTCCACTTGGCCTACCTAGCATGTTAGAACATTGGAGAGGAGAGAATGAGATTCAAAGAATCCCAATAGCTCATCTCCTATTCAATCATACATAATGGATGCAAAGTAGGACTTGAAAATGTATACATGGATATAATAGATGACATAAGCATTCAAGAAGCAAGCTTGGCATGTGAATAAGTCAAACAAATCATCCAAAGACTTACCAAGTGGATGCATTGGTCTCACCCTTTTCCTCATGGATTTTGGACTTGCCTCATCCATTCTTTAAGAGATTCTTGGACTCAACCATGCTCTTGGGAGCCCACTTTGCTTTTAGGAGACTCTTTGCTTAGTCTCAACTAATCTTAAGGGTTCTTGGCTCATCCTCACCATGATTAAGAGTTCTTGGTCTCTCCACACTCAAGCAAACTCAAACAAACATCATAATATCATTTAGAAACATAATATGTCATTATGAAATTATGAAATTATAAAATCATGCTAGTATGCCTTTCATGGCTTGAAAATACATATACACATATTCTAAGACAAGCTAAACACACATCCATGCATGAGAAAAGGTGGAGAGAGCTACCTTGTACACAATTACACACTTTCTCCTTTGAATCCAAGCTCTCCTTTTCGGTCACACACACACAAAAGTGTGAGGAAAGTTTCTCTTGGCCTAAACACAATTTATGGAAGCCAATTAGGTTTGTGAACTCAATTCTAAGGCCATACAATTTGCTTAGACACTAAGTTGGCTTATTATGGTTCCATAATTGCACTTAATGAAGCAACACCCCTTAAATAAATTTTAGGCTCTATTCTTTCCTTTCAAATATGATTCTTGACTCCTTTTAAACCTCTTGGAGTCATCACACAATTAAAACAAAGAGCCTAACTACATGTTGCTTCTTTAGGTCATAATATGGAACCTTAAGCACCAATTCATTTTCTATGGGCTTTAAATTTTTCCCAAGGCTTCCCCTCATTTTCATTCATCATATATGACTCAAGAATGGGCTTAGAAAAATTTAAAACTCTCCCTAGCTATACCTACTTAGGCTGAGACAAGGAGCATTCTTGGCTTCCTTAGAGTTTTCTTTGTTTTCTCTAGGGAAGATGCATGTGGGGAGCCTCTTAGAGATCTTAGGAACTTATTTAAACTCTTATTTATGCCTAGGAATCATCATACAAAATCAGATTTTACAAGGTGCACTTGAAACCCTAGAAATTGCATCTTGAAATCTAATGGTTATTTGTTAATTCCCTTTACATATTCTTAATCTCCACACCCTTTTTCCTTAGATTCATCCTTGGTTCTATTGAAAAATCAACTCCTCCTAGGGTTTCTCATGCTAGGTGAAATGGAGGAGGAGAGGGAACCAAGATAGCAACCATAGGAAGAAAAATTACCTAGTTTTCTTACTTTTTCTTGCTTGAATCTTACTTTCTCTAAGCTCCTCTCTTCAAATCCAAAATTTTCTCTATGTTTCTCCTTTAAATCAGATTTGTAAACTTCATTTTAATTAAAGGAAACAAAGGAGAAAGAAGGAGAGGAGGTGTGGATGGAAGAAAGCATGAAAAACTACCATGAAACCATACCTTAAAGCTTGGATTTCTTCTCTTCTTCTTCCTCCCTTAGTATGCCTAAAGCCCTAGCTCCCTTCTCTGAAATTGGGCAGAAAATTTGAGTCTAAATGAAGAAGAGAGTGGGGCGCCACCTATATATAGGGGGAGGAAAATATTTTTTTCAAAAATTCTTATTTTACCCTTCATTCTTTTCATTTTCTTTTCCCATTTGTTTTAGATCCTTTTTGAGAACCATCTTTTCAATTATAAAATTTAGGTTCCCAATTTAGTAAAATGCCTTTGGAATCACTCAAATCGGAGCTAAAACCTTCCCGAATAAATTCGTCAAAGTTTGGGTGCACTGACGTTGGAAAACATCCATCGGAGGGGATTTAACTATCCTGGGGCTTCCCATGATTTTCAGAGCCTCTGAGCACCTCAGAGAATTCAATAATTTTATTTAAAAAGCCCTCTTGTGTGAATTCCAAATTTGCTCAAAATTACAAAAATGCCATTACGTTTCGTAAGTTTCTGTCAAAATTTGTTTCTTCATTCTAGCTTTATTTTTCCTTTTGTTTGAGGCTAGGATTCTCATTTTTAGGAATATTACTCAAATTTTTTGAGACTTTAACTAATTCATTTCAGGGGACTTGCTTTGAAAATACACCCATTTCTGTCGTTTAATGAAAACTGGACATTACACATTTCATCGAACACCTTGATGGTATACATAAGAAATTAGAGAATAATGAAAAATTCAGTGCTAAATCTAATTAATTAATCATTCAAAAAGTATTCTAATTAGTGTCTAACCAGTCACTAATTATAAACAATACAAATTCCCAATCAAATACATCTCAACCAAGCATGTACAAGAAAAATAAAAAGTATAAAAAATTAGGAAAATCTTAGCCAAAATCTCCCTTACTAATCTCTTGATTGAAGCTTCAACCAAGGACCTCCTCTTAGCTAGCCACAAGATAAAGATTTAATGCTTCATGGAGGTAGAAGAATGGTGGAGAATGGAGTGGAAATGTTCAACAGCGTGGTGGTGTCTGCGAATGGAATGAATATGAATGAATGGAATGGCATGGATATTTTTTTCTATGGATGTGGCTTTCTCCTAGATGAATGGATCTAGCACCCTTCATTCAAAATCACGTGCCCATCATGCTTCATTTTAATTCATTAATTGATGTGTTCAGCTATCTTTGTTTATATGAGTGTAGGCCCGCCCCATTTTATTTTCTTTTGCCAATAATGAATCACGTTGCTTCTTCTCCATTCACTAAAGCTCACCACGTGTTGCTTTCAGCTCCAAAATCTCCTAGCTTCCTATGTGTTGAGCTCATTCCAACCCATAGCAATCCACATGTTTTTCTTTAGCCAGCTCTCAACTCAAGTCTTTATTAAACCATATTTAAGATCACGTGATTTTCATGCTTTCCTCTTATAACCCACGTCAGCTCCTTGCTCATGTGATTCTCCTTGTGCAACTTCTTCCTGTAGGTTCTTCTCATTCTTAGCTCCATGTATTTTCCATATAATTTCTCCTCTTTAATCAAACGTGTATGCTCATGGCTCATTCCTTTTAGCTACTGCCTTACGTGTTGATGCATGAAATGGGAGATGTGAAAGTGAGCTCGTATTTCTCCATGGAATTGAATTTGTATGTGTAAATTACCTGAGCTTCTTCTCTTCTCTTGTGTTGCCTCCTACGTTTATTCTCCTTACGTAATTTCCATATAAAACTCATCTCCCTTGCTATGAGTTTCCCATATCAGTTCGTGCTTTCCCCTTTGTTTTATGCTTCTTCTTTTGTGTTTTCTCAAAGCACCAGAACCAGTAGCTACATGCTTCTTGCGTCATTCAACTCAAGCTCCTCATGTAGCTTCTTGTTTCTGCTACAGCCTGTAGCTTTTCCTCTATTTCTCCTCACACGAGTGTATGGAAGAGTGGCTACATGTGTGTATGTTCAACGCGAATCCCAACCTTTGCTAGCTGCTTGAGTGTTTATGGAAGTGTGCTGCAACGTGTTTCATTTATTTCTTCCCACGTGAGTTCCTTATACATATAGCTCTTGTCACTTGTAGCAACCTCTTTCCATCTTCTTCTGTTCCTAACTAAAATCAATATTCTTCCACCCTAGCTATACATTGCACCTATGGCAACTTCTTGCTCTCAAAAACTTGTAGTAGCTGTTCTCTTTTGTTCTTGTGCGTTCAACGTGATTGTTGCTCCTTGCTTCTCACCAAAACATTCTTCTTTTCAAATTCAAGTGTGATGTGTTCTCTTCATGCAAGCCTTATGTCATACTTCTCTTAGCTTTATGAGCTTCCTCCTCTGATTTAGCCACATGAGCTGCCTTCTCTTGCGACTTCCTTCATGCCTCTTCGCTTTACACCATTCCACATTGCTATGCCTTTGTTGCTTCAAGTGAGGGAATGTGTTGAAGACATGGTTGGACTCGTGGTTATGGAAGAGTGGAAGGTGAGAGTGCTTTACATGGGTGAAACCTTGCATGATGAGTGAAATTTAAAGCTCCCAACGTGGAATGTGTATGACTAAGATGGATGATGATGATTGTGGTGCCCTCTTTTTATTCTCTTATTTTTAAACTTTTTTTTCTAAGAAACTTGCACACTTGAAGCTCCAATTGTCATTGAAAATCTACACAAATAGTAAGAAAAATTCAATAGGAAGAAAATTCACAAAATTATTTGAAGAAATTTATGTATTAAAATTCTAAAATTTTGTAAATGATTGCCTTAAGTGTAGAAATAGCTACTAAAATTAAATAATAGCTACTAAAATTAAATTCCACCTAATTAAACCTCTAAAGCCATATTTGGTCATTAAAATGCTTAAGTTAAGGAGAATAAAATATATAAAAATAGCTTTCATCAAATTCCCCTACACTTAAACCTTTACATTCATGGGCAAAACAAAAGATCAAAAGAAGGGCTAGTGGAATGACCAATGGAGAATGAAAATGAAAATGAAAAAGAAAGCGTAAAAATCACAAGCTAAGGAATGCTCAAAACTCTTCAACAATCGAAGATAACTTCATTTGCATTAAGAAATCAAATTCCATGGCAATTTCATTTGAAAAAAAATGAATAAAAAATGCATAGCCCTTCACATGGATTAGTATTTACTCTTAACTTTCTAGTGTTTAAGGAAATGTGTTTCACTCAAACTTCACCTATCAAAATTCACTACCATAGGCTTGTCTACTTTCTAAGTCTCCACCACCTATGTCAAATGCAATGCACCAATCAAAGGACTTTATTCAAGGTGGTAATGGGGCTAGGGAAATGAAATGAATGGATATCCAAAAACAAGGAAGAACAAACAACAAATGGATACCTCAGAACCTCATGAGCAATCAATAGAACTTATGATAGGGAAGAATGTGCATTTAAGGCCTTATTTCCAACTCGTATAAGTGAATGCAAATAAAACTCAAACATTTCTTTCTTTTGATTTTTCTATTGCTTTTTCTTTCTTTTTATTTTTCATTCATTGTTTTTTTTTCATTGCTTTTCTTTTGCTTTCCTTTCTCTTTTTTTCTTTTTAGACAATTTCCTTAACCTTTAATTGCCTAAATGATGTAAAGCATAGATTCTCTCGTCCTAATTAGATAGAATACTTGTTGAAATCCCTACGGTATCTTCAAACAAGGTGGAAAACATTTTTTACTTTCCATGGTTATGGGTTCAACAAAGAAAATAAAACAAGGCCCAAAGTGGCTAAACAATGGATAAAATACATGTAAAGGGTTGGCTTTTTGCTATCTAGCTACAAAAAAAAAAAAATGAATGCCTTATCATTTTCATGCATGCAAATACAAATGTGGTCTCAACAAAGAATCAAGACAAGTTCTAAAGTGAAAGTAAATATAGGTGAATACACAGTAGAAATGAACAATTAAGGCTCAAATACTTACCAGCTAATGGCTATCAAAAATTTATTGAAATCAAATTCATTGCCACTTCACTTGAATCAAGACACAAGATCCATTACTTATCATGTCAAAATGAATCCAAGCTATAATCATCTTAACTTGCAAATTTCACAAACAATTTTTAAAAAAATCACACTATTTTTCAAAAAAAATTTCTTAAAAATTTTTAGGAGATGAAATGGAATGAGATAAAATGAAATGAAATAACTCTCTCCCCCACACTTAAACATTGCATTGTCCTCAATGCCAGCACACAATCTGGTTACAGATAAATAATATAATATAAAGAGTAGAAAGGAAAAGTATACAATTGGATGAAGTTGAAAATGGAGATTCCAAGGGTGGCTTAGGTTCCCATGTAGTTGGTTAGCAACCATTTATTACCTACAAAATAGAAACAAAGAAAATAGTAATGCAGAAAAGAAATAGAAAACTAAACCCTAAGCTAAAAATGACTCTATCAAAGACTAACTAATCATAGGTATCAAAAACCAAAATTAAAATAGCTTTATTCCTCTTCAGTTCAACAAATTTAAGTTTCACTACTTTAAAGCATTTTGATTGATCATGCAGTGTTGATTCATGGACTTCCTCAACCATCAGTAGTCTTGAAAAGTCAGATTAAGCATTTTCATAAGCAATAAAAGAAGAAAAATCCAATTTAGGACATTCAAAACTAAAGAAAGAGAATTTAAAATCAAAACTCTCTAGAAATCTATCTAAGCCAATGAATTCAACTGGACTTTCATTAGTAAGAGTCATTGCATCAACAGAAAAATTAAATTGCAACTTCTCACAATCTTTCAAGTTGGAATCCTTCATGGTATTTGGCAGTTGCTTTATATCAATTGGAATAGTCTGTTGATTGTTGGGAACTAGCTCAACAACTTCAAGAATCTATTCTGGACTCTCAACAAAAGAAACAATATCTTCCCTGAGCAAAGAGACATCAGTAGGCTCACAAGATTCTAAACAATGATTAACAACAAGATCAAGTCTCTCATTAGTGTTAACAAGAGTACAAGGATCACCAATATTTTCAATATCAACACTATCTCTATGCGTGCTCTCATCAATACTAGTATGATCAATAGAATTAGTTTTATCAATAGTTTTAGTGCAAACCAAGGGATCCATGGACTCAACAGACTTATTAGACCTAAAAAACTCATCAATCTTAACACATACAGGACATGTATGCATATCATCACTTAAGCATTTCAAAGTAGAGTCTGAATTTTCAACAACAAGCTGTTCAACAATTGTATCATCCATACCATTATTGCATGCTACATTCACTGTTTCATCAATCATATCATCACATGCTAGTAAGGAAGTATGATGATCAGAATATGTGAGGAACTCATTAGTCTCAATGAAAGCTTTAATCTGGGAGCATTTATCACATATAGTTGATCCAGTACACACACAATCAAGAGAATCATTCAAATCAACTATGTCACATGGTCCAAATGGTATACTATCCTTAAACTTAGAAGATGCATCATCAATAGGCTTATCAACTAATCCTACACTAGGAATAGAATAATCGTCACATTCTAAGTCACCCTCATACTTATCTACTACCCTAGACTCAATAGAATCATCATTAATAGGTTCAGAAATAAATTCATCATAATGGTCACAGCTAGGGATGGAAAAAACAAGTGTATCAGTACACAAGGATTCATGAACATCAACAATTGCATCATTTTTGCTCAATGAATTACTATAATCAATTAAATCAGGAGATTCAAAAATAATTTCCTCATCTACTTCATCATCATCAAGCAATTCAGGACCAATAACATCATGTGCATTAGTAGTCATAGTGCTATCATGCAAACTAGAATCAGTTCCAACAAATTGCAAAGTATTAGAAGATGAGAGTATATTGCCTAATGAATAGGACTCTTCCTCCTCTAAACATTCTCTTCTAAATTGTTCCTCATTCAATTCAGTAGCACTTAAAGTTGGTTGATTCATTTGAACTCCTAAATCTTTCATGAGGTTGTCAATCATCTGTCGATTTTAAAGATACAATCGTTCATTTTCACATTGGAGTTGCATCATTCTTTCTTCCCAACTTGGTTCCTAATTAGGCTCTTGTTACATGTATTCCTCATGATAGTTGTAGGTATAATATTTTGGCTCTTACATATGAAAGTTGCGGTATGGCTCATAATGATAGTGGTAATCGGGGAGAACTTCATATAGATGGTAATATGGTTAGTAGCATGGTGGTTGAACTTGTTGGTATTGTTGGCATTGTTGTGCTTGTTTGTGTTGCTTAAGAATGCCATGAAGCATTGATATAGCTTCATCCATCTTCTGGAGAATTCTATCATTTGCACAAGAATCATAGACACCTTGATTAGACAAATAATATGGATCCATTTTAGACAAAGAGTATGAGAAGTTCAATCAATTTCAGTATAAAACAAATTACTAGCAAACTACACTAAAATTAACTCTAAATCAAGAAAATAAAATTCAAATGAAGCTAACAACTTCCTAACAATAAAAAACACTACAAAACAGAGGTTATTCACACAAAATGAACTCATAAAAATTAAAGAAATTAAATCTAGAAAAATTCTTTAAAAAATTGAAAAAAATACTAAAAAATTAGAAAAAGTGCCTTAAACATTGAAAAATTCTTAAATTTTTCCTAATTTTTGGGAAACAAAGTTTGAGAATTTTCTAGGCACATTAAACAAAAATTCCAGCAAGCAAACACTTGTTACGCAACATTGAAAAGTCCAAAATTCAAGCTTAAAACAGAGCAAAAACTAAGCAAAAATAGAACCAAAACAAAGCTAAAACACCTAGAAAACTTTTTCAAACAATTGATAATCCAATTCCTTGGCAATGGTGCCAAATTTTGAAAGGTCGTGTCGTGCAACCTCAAAATAAAACTAGGCTAAATTAAAATTTATAGTTAGTTGTACAACCTAAGTCATCTCCCTTAGAAATGGAATTCAATATTTAATTGGGTATTTTAAGTGTAAAAAGATTCTAAATATTACCTAATTAAGGGGGGTTTGATCTAATTAAACTAAGTAAAATGAAATTGAATTAAAATTCCTAATCACTACCTAATTGCATGAACTATGGGGTGAATGATAGACATGTGACTAGCTTTTAATTCGTCTCTTGGTATCTACTATCCTTATCCTAATTCAATTGTGATTAATTCTGGTCTAAGAGTCCCTAACTGTGTTCATGACAAATAATTTTGAATTAACATCGAAGATTTAAGAAATTAACTAGTTAATACTGAATTGAAACCTCAACCCCGTACTAAATCATTAATTCTTGCTTTTAGGATCAACAAGCACTTCAATTTGATTGATTAATCAATTAATTAGCCTATAAATTATCACCCTAAGATGTTTAATTAACCAATTAAACTCTAAGGAATCCTTAAATCAAACAATTAAACACACAGTTTCACTCATGCATTTCATCGAACACCTTGATGGCATATATGGGAAATTGGAGAATAATGAAAAATTTCAGTGCTAAATCCAATTAATTAATCATTCAAAAAGTATTCTAATTAGTGTCTAACTAACCACGAATTGCAAACAATACAAATTCCTAATCAAATAAATCTCAACCAAGCATGTACAAGAAAAAGAAAAAGTGTAGAAAATTAGAAAAATCTTAGCCAAAATCTCCCTTGCTAATCTCTTGATTCAAGCTTCAACCAAGGACCTCCTCCTAACTAGCCACAAGATGAAGATTTAATGCTTCATGGAGGTGGAAGAATGGGGGAGAATAGAGTGGAAATGTGCTGCGGCATGGTGGTGTTTGCGAATGGAATGAATACGAATGAATGGAATGGTGTGGATATTTTTTTTATAGATGTGGCTCTCTCTTGGATGAATGGATCCAGCGCCCTTCATTCAAAATCACGTGCCCATCAAGCTTTATTTTAATTCATTAATTGACATGTTTAGCTGTCTTTGTTTATATGAGTATTGGCCCTATTTTATTTTCTTTTGCCCAATAATGAATCGCGTTGCTTCTTCTCCATTTACCAAAGCTCACCACGTGCCGCTTTTAGCTCCAAAAACCCATAGCTTCCCATGTGTTTAGCTCATTCTAGCCCATAGCAATCCATGTGTTTTTCTTTAACCAGCTCCTAGCTCGAGTCTTTATTAAACCATATTAAAGATCACGTGATTTTCATGCTTTCCTTTTATAACCCACGTTAGCTCCTTGCTCGTGTGATTCTCCTTGTGCATCTTCTTCTCGTAGGTTCTTCTTGTTCTTAGCTCCATATATTTTCCATGTAATTTCTCCTCTTTAATCAAACACGTATGCTCGTGGCTTCATTCCTTTTAGCTGCTACCTTAAGTGTTGATGCATGAAATGGGAGACGTGAGAGTAAGCCCGTATTGCTATGTGGAACTGAATCTGTGTGTGTAAATTGCCTAAGCTTCTTCTTTTCTCTCATGTTGCCTCCCACATTTCTTCTCTTTATGTAATTTCCATGTAAAACTCTTCTCCCTTGCCACGTGTTTCCCACATCAGCTTATGCTTCCCCTTTTGCTTTGTGCTTCTTCCTTTGTGTTTTCTTAAAGCACTAGAACTAGTAACTGCATGCTTCTTGCGTGATTTAGCTCAAGCTCCTCATGTAGCTTCTTGTTTCTGCTACAACCCATGGCTTTTTCTCTATTTCTCCTCACACGAGTGCATGGAAGAGTGGCTACATGTGTGTATGTTCAATGTGAATCCTAACCCATGCTAGTTGCTTGAGTGTTTATGGAAGTGTGCTACAACGTGTTTGAGCTTCATTTATTTCTTCCCATGTGAGTTCCTTCTTATACACATAGCTCTTGTCACTTGTAGCAACCTCTTTCCATCTTCTTTTGTTCACAAACTAGAACCCATATTCTTCCACCTTAGCTATACATTGCACCCGTGGCAACTTCTTGTTCTAAAAAACTTGTAGCAGTTGCTCTCTTTTGTTCTTATTGTTCAACGTGATTGTTTCTCCTTGCTTCTCACCAAAACATTTTCTTTTCAAGCTCAAGTGTGCTATGTTCTCTTCATGCAAGCCTTATGCTAGAAGCAAGGAGCATAATAGATAGTGTGCAGCGAGTTTAACTGAGGCAGTGGTCAAACAACAGCGGTTGAAGGGTTATTCATAAGAGTTTTCAAAAACTATTTTAGTTGCTTATAGTTAACATAATAAGGAGTCATTCTACTAATTTTTATAACTTTTGGAGATCATTTGATAGGGGAAAGAAATTTCACAAAAGTAGGCTTGAAAATGTAGTGAAATTGTGACTACAGTAGTTGCTGCTTCTTACTACTGTGGTGTAAAACTGTATGTTAATTAGAAAGTTAGAGCTTAAACCTGTGTTTCTATATGTATAAGATGGAAATCCCCTAAATGGGTCAAGGCAGACCTCCTAAGTCTAGGATCTTGTTAACAAGATCTTGAACTTTACACTATGGAATTCAACATCTTGTCGACAAAATCTTGGATTTTGCTTTGCAAAACTTGTAACACCCGGTTTGCCAAAAAATGGCTAAAAATGTGAGAATTCAAAAGGAAGTCCCTTTGATAGAGAGGTTTAACACCAACTGAAATTAGGATAAAATTTTAAATAATGAAAAATGAGGGTTTGAGCCTTGAGTTGCCTAAAAACCAGGGGCCGGAGTGATTTAAAAAAATTGTTGAAAGGCCAGTGGCATTTTCGTAAATATGGGCACTTTTTGGAAAACTCACAGAAGGGCTTTTTAAATAGAAAATTTGAGCTTTTCAAAGTTTTCAAAGGCCATGAAAACTATGGGAAGCCCCAGGACAATTGAAACCCCTCCTATGTATGTTTTCCAATGATGATGAACCCAAATTTTGACGGATTCGTTCGGGAAGGTTTTAGCTCTGAATTGAGTGATTCCAAAGGTATTTTATATAATTGGGAACTAAATTTTATGATGAAAAAGATGGTTCTAAAAAAAGATATAAAATAGAGCTTAAAATGAAAATGCCAATTATAAGGGACATAAATGGAATTTTTCAAAACAATTCTCTTCCTTTTTGGCTTTATATTAGGCATCCCATCTTGTGGCTTCTTCTCACCAACTTTTCATGATCCAAATAGAGGGAGAGGCTACCAAGAAAGAGACGCTCAAGGAGAAGCACAAGAGAAGGGAGAAGAAAGCCAAAAAAAAGATAGGTAAATTCAAGGAATTTCATGACTTTCTCTTCTTTAAAGTTGTTCTCCTCATTTTGCTCCATCTTCCTATAGTTTTGGATGCTTAAATGGTTCTGTTTTGGCCTTGAATCAGAGGGGAACAGTTTGAAATTCAAGGAGAAGGATAAAACAAGGGAAAAACCTCTTGGAAAGAGCTTGATTTAAGATAATTTTATTACAAGATGTTACTTCTTTTCCTTAGCTTATTCTCCTATGTTTTGGCCCTATACAGAAACATAAGAGGGGGAGTTTTTGTTATAAAACCAGTGAGAATTCATTAAATTAGGCTATGGGAACTTGGATTATGTAAAGAAATTACAAGGAAACTTAATGAATTTTAAGTTTGGAAAGTGTAGAACTCATGAACACAATGTAAAAATTGATTTGATTCTTGAATTTTCTTATATGTGTAAGTGTTTAATTGAGCTCCTAAGACCTTCAGGAAGTCTCCCAAGTATCTCCCATCAAGGAAAAATTAAGAAGGCCATGAACTCTGCTTCCCCTTCATGTCTTGGCTTAAGCTACTTAAATAGGTTAAGAAGTATTTTAATTTGTTCTAGTCTTGGTTTGGGACTTCATATGATGATAGAAGGTAGGAGGAACCATTGGGAGAAATTTAGGAGCCATGGATTAGGAGACGAGGCTATGGCTTCCATAATGTGACCTTATGAAGTAACTTGTATTTAGGCTTTTGTAAATGAATATGTAATGGCTCTAAAGACCTTAAATGAGGTCTAGAGGCCTAGAAATGAGAGGAGAATGGAGCTAAGAACTTGAATCATGATAGTTGCTTTAATAGGCCATTTATGGAACCATTATGTGAGTTATGAAACCAAATATGTTCTTAAGAGTAAATTGAATGCTTTGGCTTACTTAAAGAATATAATTGAGTGTTATTCATGATGTTTAGGCCAAAGAAACCAAACCCCACCTAAGTATTCTTGTGGAACTAAAAAAAGGAAGGGGTAAGGAAAAGTAAAGCTTGCATAGATAACAAGGTAGCTCTCTCTTCTTTCTCTTATGCATGAGTAGATATTTGTCCTATCTTTGAATGTACGTATGTATATTTTGAGCCATGAAAAATGTTTTAGCAAGTGTTTAAATGCCATGGTACCCTGATGTTATATTATGCATTCAAATGATGTTTTGTGTATTTGCTTTGGTTTGTTTCAGTGTGGTGAAACCAAGAACCCACTAGCCATGGTGAGGATGAGCCAAGAATCCTCAAGAATGGTTGAAACAAAGTTTAGAGTCTCCCAAGAGTAAGGCTTAGTTCAAAGTCTTTAAGAAAAAGGGTGAGGCAAGTCTAAAATCCTCAAAGACAATGTATAACTCTTTGAATGCCAAGAATGCTTCTTGAATGATTACCTACTCTATGATGTTCATGCGTTCATTGGTAGACATGGATTTGCATTCTTTATGTGTGATTGAAAGGGAAAAGAGCTATTAAGATTCAATGAATCTCACTCCTTTCCTTCTCTTATCTTATATAGCTTAGGTGGAACTCAAGAGCCAAGGAATGGAAGCAATGAAGTATGAATAACATGGTTTTGACAATGATGTAGTTTATGTAATCTTAAAATATGTAGGAATGTCAAAATATTCATGTACACATTATTGTTGAGTTGTAGACCAATGAGCAAATATAATATTATATGTAAATAGTGTATGAACATTGTATGGTACCACGATAATGAGAATATGAATTTTGAACACTTTGATGCCTACTTGGGTGCATGCATTGTTGAGTGTGGGATAGCTAATTTGAGATGCATGGGGTTTGGGACCACTTGGGTTAGTTTTCAATTGTATAAAATGCCTTTGGAATTACTTAATTCGGAGCTAAAATCTTATCAAAAGAATCCGTCAAAGTTCAGGTTCACCGTCATTGGAAAACATACACCGAAGGGGTTTTAACTGTCCTAGAGCTTCCCATGGTTTTTAAGGCATCTCAGAATCTTAAAAAGCTTAAATTTTCTATTTAAAAACCCTCTTGTGAGTTTTCCAAAAAGTGCCTATATTTACAAAAATGCCACTGGCCTTTTGGTAATTTTTTTTAATCACTCTAGCCCTATTTTTTGGGTAACTCAAGTCTCAAATCCTCATTTTTCATTATTTAAAATTTTATCCTAATTTTAGTTTGTGTTAAACCTCTCTATCTAGGGGACTTCCTTTTGAATTCTCACGTTTCTAGCCCTTTTCTGGCAAACTGGGTGTTACAAAACTCAAGACCTTATTAGCAGGGCCTTTTGAAGGTAGTACAAGATCCTTCAATACTATGTGACACCCAGGATTCTTGGAGGCCCCAAAAACCATAGGAACCTCTAGAATGGTCAAAGCCCTTCCAGTTTGCATTTTAGAGTGTCAGTTGACTACAACTTTGACCAGATAGTTCAAAAAGGATTTAAATCCAATTTGGGTAAAACCAAAGGTATTTTATGAATTAGAGAACCTAAATTTTATGATGGAAAAGACAGTTCTCAAAAAGGATTTGAAATGAGCTCAAACGGAGAAACCAAAGTTTAGGGACATAGTTTTATTGGAGAATGTTATAAGTGAGTTGCATCCCTTTTATATCATGTCCCGCTTCTCCTCCCATCTAAACTGACATTTCTCTAGTCTAAAACAGATTCAAGGGTAGCTCAAGGTGGTGCACCAAGTGAGGGAGCAAGGAGAAGAAAACCCAAGCAAGAAAGGGTAAGAAATCTACACTTTTTCATGTCTTCTCCTTCACTAAACTTCTTCTCCTCCTTTTCCTCTCTCTTTTCATGGTTTTGATATTCTAAAAGGAGGTGTTCTATGAATAGTTTAGTAGAGGGAAGGAAGAGTTTAAGGGAAACTTTGGAAGCCCAAGAAAGCTCTCTTGGCAAGCTTTGAAATAAGGTAAGAAACCATGGCCCAACTTGTTTCTTCTTGGCTCTCTTTTGCTTGAGTGTTTCAGCCAAAATTAGAGCACCATGTACAGAGTTTGATTTTGGTCCTAACATGATATAGAAAGGGGTTTTGAATCCTATAGAATCATATGGAAGCAATAGAACTCAAAAAGAGGCTATAGATAACAAGTTGTGAAAATTAAGGTTTTAATTGCATCTAGAGATTTATAGAGCTTTCTAGTGATGATTTAGATTGTTTAAAATCCTATTTGAGTTCTCAAGACATCTAGGAAGCTTTATGGATGGAAAATTCCTTAAGAAAACCAAGAAAACTTTATAGGCTCTCCACCTTGGTATGTGTCTTAGCAAAGGAAAGAATTATGCACCTAGGGAGAGTTTTCTTTGATTCTAAGGATACAAATGGCCTATATATAAATAATAGACACCAAAAGAATCATTGGTTTGAATTTAGGAACCATAGTTTAAAAGTTTAGAGTTTAAGGTTCCATTATATATAAAGAAGCAACTTGGTGTAAGGCTCCTTGATTTGAGTTTATTATGACTCTAATGAGCTTAAATGGAGTCATATGACTTAGATTAAGTAAGAAATTGGAGCCAAGATAATAAATTGTGTGAGTTGCTTCATTATGCTACTATATGGAGTCATATGGATGCCTAAAGCTAGAAGTAGCTTATATAAGGTTTGTGTAAGGCTAGAAATGGTTCCATTAATACCTTTGTATGTTATTTGATGTGTCTAGGCTAAGCAAATCAAGTCTCTCCCAAGTATATTTGTGAGGCGCAAAGAGGAAAGTGAGAAACCAAGGAAGAAAAGTGGTACTTCTTGAGAAAGGTAGCTCTCTATCCTTTCTTGTATGCATTTCTTGGTTGTTTAATTGTCATTAAATGCTTATATGGAAGTTTGAATCATGAAACATGCCTATAGCTATTGGTTTGATGCTTTGGCACCATTATGTCTCTTGAATGTGACTTTGCTCTTGATGGGTGAGGTGATGTAACATCCGATTTTCTAAAAATGAGAGAAAATGTGAGAAACGTAACGTACGATTTCTCTATCAATATACGAAATTCACCAAATACAAAAGCAAATCCCTCGAAATGACTTAGTTAAGGTACTAAAAAATTTGGACAGTATTCTAGACTCCTAAAAAATGAGAATCCCAGGCTTAGACGGAAAGCGAAACAAAGTTAGAATGAAGAAACGAAATGTAACAAAAGGATGACGAAACATAAGGGCATTTTTGTCATTTTGAGCAAATTTTAGAATTCACATAGGAGGACTTTCTAAATAAAAGTTTTGAGTTCTTCGGGATTCTTAGAGGCCTTAAAAACTATGGGAAGCCCCAGGACAATTAAAACCCCTTTCGGTGGACATTTTCCAATATTGATTGACCCAAACTTTGACTAATTCGTTTAGAAAGTTTTTAGCTCCGATTTGAGTGATTCTAAAGGCATTTTACTAAATTGAAAATCTAAATTTCATAATGGAAAAACGGTTCCCAAAAAGGAGCTAAAATGAGTTAGAAATGAAAATGCCAAAAATGAAAGGCAAAATTAGAATTTTTAAGAAAGTGGAAGCTTCTTGAACACTCTTTAAGTTTCTTATTTCTTCTCCCCCTTCATTTGCATGACCTATTTTGCCCAAAAATCAGAGAAAACACTAGCTCTCTTAGGTGCACCATGGAGGAAAAGAAAGGAGGAGAAAAAGTAAGAAAAAGGTAAGAAATTTCATGGATTTTCATGCTCCTTCTTCTTCCAAACTAGTTCCTCTCCTTTTAAGCTTTCTTTCCTATAGTTTTATTGAAGTTTTTGGACCTGTTTTGATGGAAGAACAGAGGGGAAAATTCAAATTTGAAGAGAGGAGGCCAAGAAAAGTGAGAAACAAGCAAGAAAAGCCAAGGAAACAAGGTAAAATCTCCATCCTATGGTAGCTACTCCTTCCTCCTCCTTTTTCCTATTTCGCCCCATATATGTAGTTACAAGAGGTCTTGAATTTTGGGTAGAACCAAGGGTGAATTCTATGAATTAAAAGGAGGAGAGTAAGAATATGCAAAGAAATTAAAAAAAAGGCCTTGAAAATCTGATTTGATGCAATTGTTCTTAGGCCTAAATGAGTGTTTAAATAAGCTCCCAAGATCCCTAGAAGTCTCCCCATATGCATCTTCCATGTAGAAAACAAAGCAAACTTCTATGGAGGCTAAATGGTGCATAGTCTTGAGCAAAAGGGTTGAGATACTTAAAGAGAGTTTTAAATTTTTTCAAGCTCATTTTTGAGTCATATAGGATGAATGAAAATAAGGGGAAACCTTGGGAAAAATTTAAGCGGCCTAGAGAATGAATTGGTGTCTTAGGTTTTCTTAGGTTCCATAATATGACCTAAAAAAGCAACATGTAGTTAAGCTATTTGTTTTAATTATATAATGACTCCAAGAGGCTTAAAAGGAGTCAAGAATCATATATGAAAAGAAAGAATGGAGCCTAGAACTCATTTGATGGATGTTGCTTCATTAGGTGCATTCTTGGAACCATAAAGGGATTAATAGACCAAGTTAGTGTTTAAGGAAGATGTGTGACCTTAGAATTAATTCCATGAACCTAATTGGCTCCTATAAATTATGTTTAGGCCAAGAGAAATCAATCCCACACCTTTATATGTGTAAAGCCAAGGAAGGGAGAGCAAATTCAAAGAGAAAAGTGTATGGTTGCATCCAAGGCAGCTCACTCCTCCTTCTCTCATGCATGAATGTACGCTTGGCTTGTCTTTGAATGTGTGTATGTGTATTTTAAGCTATAAAAAGTGTTCTAGCATGAGCTCTTATTCCATGGTACTATGATAATGTATTATATCTTCAAATGATGTTTATTATGTTTGCTTTGGTTTACTTGAGTGTGGAGAAGCCAAAAACCTTTAGCCATGGTTAAGATGAGCCAAGAACCCTTAAAGTTAGTTGAGACAAAGTAAAGAGTCTCTCAAAAGTGAGGTTGACTCCTAAGAGTATAGTTGAGTCAAAAACCTTTTAAAGAAATAGGTGAGGCAAGTCCAAAATCTATAAGTGAATGGGTGAGGCTAATCCACCTACTTAGCAAGCCTATGGATGCCTTGAATGACTTGCTTACATGCCAAGATTGCTTCTTGAATGTTCATATTATTTAATATGCCCATGCATAAAATTTTAAGGCTTGTATTGCATACTTTATGTGTGATTGAAAGGGAGATGAGCTATTAGGATTCTTTGAATCTCATTCCCTCCCCTCCAATGTTCTAACATGCTAGGTGGACTAAGAGAACAAGGTAATAGAAACCAATAACTTAGAAGATGATAGTATGACATCAAAGTGCATGGATTTTACTTCTTTATGACCATTTGAATGGCAAAGTGGTTTTGTATATATTATTTTTGAGATGTAAACTCATGTATGAATGTAAAATGATGTATGACTCTTATGTAGACTACATGTGATATGAAATCAATAGAAATGACAAGTTTGGCTTCTTGATGGCTTGATGCATTAGTGTAATAATGGAAGTGGAGTGGCCAAATTAAGATGCATGAGGTTTGGAACCACTTGGGCAATTCATATAAGTCATATTCATGCTTTTAAATTTTTCCAAAAGGTGCCAAACATTAAAGGAGGCCAGTTGGACACATTTGGTATCTCATATGGAGCAAAATTGACCATATTGGAAAGTTATACAACTTTTTTGTCCAAATGAGTTCTTCTTGATCTAAAATTTGGCATGCATCTAGAGTTTGTTGAGAGATTTTTAAGAAGCTAAAGTGCAAATTTTCGGAGTTCTATGGAATATTTTTTGAATTTTTAAAGTTGGGAATTTTTCTGATTTTGGTTCAGTGCACTATTCACTCTGGTCTAAAATGAAATTCTATCACTTATGGGGAAAGTGATATCCAATTGCTATGAAATTTTACAGGGAGAAACTACACCTTCCCAGTGAATTGTCTCAAACTAGAAGCACCTCATTTGGATGTCTAGAGAAGGAGATATAAAATTTTGAAGTTTCTATCCAGATTAGGCGTCCAGTCAAACCTATGTCACTGTTTGATTAGTTTTTGAGGCCTAGACGTACCTAGACTAGTCTAAAGTTATTTTTCCCTCTCTCTAACATTTGTAACTTTCCAAATTGGTATCAATTGCATGGATTGGATTTTTGTAGAATTAATTCGACATTTTTTAAGTTCATAGCTGAAATCTATATCAGTACCAGTAGCCAGTCGGACCTTTGTACCTTTTTGAATGTCAAACGTCTTCTATATGATATTTCATGACCTGGAAATATTTTTAGTATAAGGTAGACATCTGCAACTTTTCAAAATGGTAAAGAATGCATGGTTTTGATTTTTCTAAAATTAGTTATAATTTTTCAAAACTTGTGACAAAAAGCATGAAATTTTGGCCGAGGCTACCTTATGGAATTTTGTGTGTCTCTTGCCTTGCACGAGTTTTAGGCCACTTTTGGTGATGGATTTGAGTTGTATCTATGTAATTAAATATTAGAATGCGATACATGAGTTCACATGGTCCACGGGACACCAAATGAAAAATTTATGCACTACGCAACGTAAGAAAATTTAGTATTTTTATGCCATTTTTCTTGCCTCTTTATTTAATGCTTGGCATGAGACTTTTGAAATAGAATGAGGCAAAGCTAGAAATCTATGGTGTTACAGGTGATGCCAAAAATCCCTTAGAATAGGTGTGGTGAAGCCAAAAGTCCTTAAGAATGGGTTAAACAAGGTCAAAAGTCTCTTAGAATGAGTGAAGCTAAGTCAAATTTCTTAGAAAATGGATGAGGCTAATCCAAAAGTCCCAAATAGTTAGGTGAGGATAAACCAAAAGTTTCTAGAGTTTGATTTTGATCTTGACACATTTATATGATCTTGAAAACATGTTTATGTTGGATTCTTGAAAGCTTTTGGTGCATGCTTGTGTTCTTTGACATGATAATATACCATGTATGCTTACTTAAAGGGTGAAAGAGGTATTAGAATTCTTTGAATCTCACTCTCCCCCACTTTCCATCTAACTTTGTCTAGGTGAAGCCTAAGGAGTAGAGAATGGGAGCCATGGAGCATGAATGATGATACTTTGACAATAGAATAGGATTTTGTGTTATTTGATGTCAAAGTATATATGTATAAGCTATTTATGAGATATAATGTTTTGAACATGTGTAAAAGTATATGAATATGTTATATGTAATGAATTTGAAGCCAAATGTATGACTTTGACATCCTTGAGCCATGATGTCTATATGTATTTATGCAAGTAGAATGGTAAATTTGAGTTCCATAAGGATTTAGACCTGTTATGATGCCCCTATATATTATATTTGAGCTTTTAGACTTGCTTAATCATGGTTCAAGTAGGGAGCCATTTGGTACCATATGAAGCCATATGGTTACTATTATAAGCCATATTTTTCCTTTAAACCAAAACTAGACCAAATGAATGAATTTGACATAAGATTTAGCAGGCATATAAATCTCATTGAGAGTGTTTCACAAACTAAAAAGAAAAATTTTTAGAACTCTATGGAATATCTTATGATTTTTTAAAATTGGCTAAATTATACAAAAACTATCATGGTATTATACTTCCAGACAGTCTAGTTTTTGGTGTCTTTGGAGGTCCAAATGAAGTCCAATGCTCATGAAATTTTACAAGCATGTAGTTGGCAACATAAGCTTTCCACAACAATTGAGAGAACTAAATTTGGAGCTCTGCATAGTAAGATATGAATTTTTAAAATTGCATGTTTGTTGTAGTAGCAAAAATAGACCCTAGTTATTGTTCCATTAGTTTTTGTGGGCCAAATGATCTTGTTTTGATCTAAACTTTTTATGGCAATTAGAGGACTTCCTGATCTTTTTAGAAAGCCCTAATTTGCATGATTTAGAGTTCTTTAGCTCAGGTTATGAATTTTTAAAATTAATGGCAGAGTTATGGAATTGCATGGAATGGTGTATTTGTGCTAACTTGTGATGCTTGACCTTAAACTTGTTTCCCATTCCTTTTTTGTAATGTTTTTGGTAGAGTAAGTATATTAAGGATGAGCTAGCATTAAATAATGTCAATTAAAAGGCTGAGATAACATCTTATAGACAAGATCTTGCATTTTACACTGTGAAATCTGGATCTTGTCAACAAGGTTTTTTGATAATAAGTACAAGGTCTTTTTGTAGTAAGTATAACATATGATATATGTGATGGTGTGACACTTGTAACTTAGTTAGTGGAGACTGAGAAGATATACAAGACTATGGTAGTAATATTGTGAAAGGTTGAATTTAAAAGGAACTCTTAATGTAACACCATAGATTTCTAGCTTTGTCTCATATTACTTCTAAGTCTCGTGCCATGAATTACACAAGAATAAGAGAAAATGGCATAAAAATAAGGCATTTTCTTGCATTACGCTATGTATAAATTTTTCTTTCAGAGCTTTATGGGCCATATAGACTTATGAATTATATTCTTACATTTAATTACATGAATACAACTCATTTGTTTCATAAAATCATGCCCATAACTCATGGAAACCGAAATGGAGCTTTAAATAACCAAGTGTATTTTCAGCCAGATTTGGCCCTTTTTCTGACCAAACTTTGGAAAATTATAACTAATTTTAAAAAAATAAAAAATATGCATTATTAGTCATTTTGGAAAGCTATGGATGTCTATTTCACACTAAAAATATGCCTAGACCATAAGATCCATCATAGAGGACGTTTGACATCTGAAATCGTCTAGAGGTCAAGCTACATTCTGGAACTATCACAAAATTCTGTAGAAAATTTTGAAAATATCCAATTAATTTTAAAAAAATTCAATCCATGCAAATGATACCAATCTGAAAATCTGTGGATGTTAACTAGAGGAAAAAATATTTCCAAACCAGTTAATCAAGCCCAAACCTCAGAATTTAATAGAACAGTAACTCAGGTCAGACAAAACCCCTAGTACTGGATAGAATGTTCAAAAATTCATATCTCCCTCTCTAGACCTCCAATTGAGGTGCTTCAAGTAGGCACGAGTCGCTATGAATGTCTAGTTTCTCTGTATAAAATTGCATGGCAATTGGACATCATTTGGGTCTCGTGTGACAGAATTCAATTTCAGACCAAATGAATATTGCAGCAGACCAAAACCAGAAAATTTCCCAAATTTGAAAAATCACCAAATATTCTACAGACCTTCAAAAATTATAATCTTTAGCTTCCTAAAAATTTCTCAACAAGCTCTAAATTTATACCAAATCTTAAATCAAGAAGAGCTCATTTGGCTAAAAAGTGACATAGGGTTCCATCATGGTCATTTTTGGCTCCATATAGGGTACCAAAGTGACCAAATGGTTTTTCTTTAGCCTTGGCACCTTTTGGGCAAGTCTAAAAGCACATTTAGGACTTGTGTGAGCTGCCCAAATGGTCCCAAACCTCATGCATCTTATTTTGGCCTTTTCATCCACACTTATACACATTTCCATTAACTCATTCATGAAGCTATATTGACATAAGGAGCTCATTTTACATTCTAGTATTCACATGTCATAATCTCTCACTTATACATAATACATCAACATATTTATACATGTTCATAACTTCATAAGACATATACATTCATGAAATGCAACATATGCCCTTCTTGTAGCCTTAAAGTAACAAAATTCAAACACTTTCATGTCATCCTCTCATGTCTCATGTGCTTGGCTTCTATTTTCTTGCTCTCTTGGTCCACCTAGCATGTTAGAGCATTGGAGAGGAGGGAATGAGATTCAAAGAATCCCAATAGTTTATCTCCCATTCAATCATACATAATATATGCAAAGCAAGCCAGCCTTAAAAATGCATGCATGGACATCATAGAAGTCATGAGCATTCAAGAAGCAAACTTGGCATATGAACAAGTCATACAAATCATCTAAGAGCTCACTAAAGTATTTGGATTGGCCTCACACTTTTTCTCATGAATTTTGGACTTGCCTTACCCATTCTTTGAGAGCTTTGGACTTAGCCATACTCTTGGGAGCCCACTTTACTTTTGGGAGACTTTTTACTTTGTCTCAACCAATCTCAAGGATTCTTGGCTCATCCTCACCATGGACAAGAGTTCTTGGTCTCTCCACACTCAAGCAAACTCAAACAATCATCATACATTCATTTGAACACATAATATGGCATCATGACTTATGGCATATAAAATCATGCTAGCATATTTTTCATGGCTTGAAAATGTACATACACACATTCTAAGACAAACTAAACACATATCCATGCATGAGAGAAGATGGAGAGAGCTACCTTGCATACAATCACACACTTTTCCTTTTGAAATTCCCTCCTTTGCTTCGGCCACACACTCACAAACTTGTGGAGATGCTTCCTCTTAGCCTAGAAACATTTTATAGGAGTCAATTAGATTCATGAACTTAATTCTAGGCCACATACTTGCTTAGACACTAGGTGGCTCTATAAACTCCATTATGGTCCATAAATGCACCTAATGAAACAATAACCCTCAAATAAATTCTAGGCTCCATTCTTTCCTTTCAAATATGATTCTTGACTCCTTTTAAGCCTCTTGGAGTCATCACACAATTAAAACAAAGAGCCTAACATCATGTTGCTTCTTTAGGTCATAATATGGAACCTAAGGCACCAAATCACTTTTTATGAGTTCTAAATTTTTTCCAAGGCCTCCCTTCATTTTCATTCATCAAATATGACTCAAGAATGGCCTTAGAAAAATTTAAAACTTTCCCTAGCTATAAGAACATGGTTTGGCTGAGATTATGCATGGCTTAGGGTTCCTTTGAGTGTGCTTTGTTTTCTCAAAGGAGGAAGCTTGTGGGGAGCATCTTAGGGGTCTCAAGAACTCATTTAAACTCTTAATTAGGCCTAGGAATTATCATATGAAATCAGATTTTACAAGGTGCAATTGAAACCTTAGAACTTGCATCTTGAAATCTAATGGCTTTTTGTTGATTCCCTTTGCATATTCTTAATCTCCACACCCTTTTTCCTTAGATTCATACTTGGTTCTACATAAAAATCATCTCTTCCTAGGGTTTTCTCAAGTGGGGTAAAATGGTGGAGAAGGGAACCAAAGATGACAACCATAGGAAGAGAAATTACCTTGTTTTCTTGCTTTTTCTCACTTGAATCTTGTGTTCTTTGAGCTCCTATCTTCAAATTCGAATTTTTCCCTCAATTTCTCCTTTAAAATAGATCCATATACTTCATTATAATCATAGGAAATAATGGAGAATGAAGGAGAAGAGGTTTGGAAGAGAAAGAACATGAAAAACCATGAAAATCCATACCTTTCTACATTGAATTTCTCTACCTTTTCTTCCTCCTCTTGTGAGCCTCATCCCCTAGGGTTTTCCTCTTGTTTTGGGCAGAACATGGTCGTGCACAATGAAGGGAGAAGAAGGGTGCATCATATATATAGGTGGGAGGAAGTTATACTTTTCAAAAATTCCCATTTTCCCTTTGTTCTTGGCATTTTTGTTTTTCCTTCGTTTTAGCTCCTTTTTTAGAACTTTCTTTTCCATTAAAAATTTAGGTTCCCAATTTAGTAAAATGCCTTTGGAATCACCCAAATTAGAGCTAAAACCTTCTCGAATAAATTTGTCAAAGTTCGGGTACACTGACATTGGAAAACATCCACCGGAGGGATTTTAACTGTCTCGGGGCTTTCCATGATTTTTAGGGCCTCTGAGAACCCCGGAGAACTTAAAACTTTCATTTGAAAAGCCCTCTTGTGTGAATTCCAAAATTTGCTCAAAATTACAAAAATGCCATTACGTTTCGGAAGCTTTTCGTGAGAAATTGTTTCTTCATTCTAACTCTATTTTTCTTTTAGTCTGAGCCTGGGATTCTCATTTTTAGGAGGCTAGAATGCTCCCCAAATTTTTTGGGACCTTAATTACATCATTTCAGGGGACTTCCTTTTGTATCCGGTGAGTTTCGTTCATTAACAAAGAAACTGTACGTTACGTTTCTCACATTTTCTTTCGTTTTCAGAGAACCGGATGTTACACTTAACCCAAACACTTGAGAGGATTAAGAGTAAACACATAACCAGTGAGGAGCTACCACTTTGATTCATTTTTTATCAATTGGAATTACCATGCTATTTGTTCTTCTATGATTAGCAAGAAAGATTAGCTTTGATTGTTAAATATCTAAAAAGCTTGAATTGTGTTTAGCTTGGTAGTTTTGCATTTTGGTTTTATTTTCTTTTGGGTTTTTAATGTGTTTTGCCCAAGAGTGTAAAAACCTAAGTGTAGGGGAATTTGATATTTCAATATTATTATATTTTATATTCCTCATATTTAGTCTTAATAATAATTCATAGTGGCTAATTTGAAGACTTTGGATTTATTTTATATTAAGTGGGCTAAACTTAGATTAATGGATTCTAATAACATTTTATTATATTTTTATGTTTTTCTAATAGAGGCTCAATTATTTTTATTTGTGTTTTGCAAAAGTGGGTTTTGTTATTTCAAGATTAATATTGGATTTCTTTTAATTTGAAAAATTCTAGACCATTGGATACACTTAACACATCTTAGCCATTGGATCTTTCTTAGTGAAGAAGCCAACACTATCTATTTAAGGAGGAGAAGACGTCACCATAGAACACACTTCATCTTTTATATTTCTCATTCTTGCTTTCGTCTTTTCATGGCTTTCTAATTTTTCTTAGTGATTAGTCTAGAATATGAACTTGATAGCAAACTTGAGTCCATGATTGTATAGAACTCTAGTTTAGATTTAAATTTTAGAAGTATTTCATTTTCATTCTCTTTGTTTTTGTGTAATTATTATCATTCTAGTTAAATGGTTTTTGTTGCATGAATTCTGATTTGTTTGATCTATTTGAGAACATATTTTGATGCAATTGGTTGATTAATCAAATAAATTCTTTCTAAACCATGTTAGGATTCTGCATGCATCTCTGGTTAGGTATGAAACAGTTTGGCTTCGTGTTGTTAACAGAAACACAGTTGCATTTTGATTAGCAATACGAACCAATTAAAATTTTGAATGGTAGTTTAGGAATATTAATAAAAAAAACCAGAGGATAAAAATCAAATGAAAGGTATTTTAGGTGACAAGGATAGGAAAATATCAAGGGAAGAATTTTGGATTGGTTACGCATCATTTTGATTGAGTTTCATTTTCGTTAATTGATTTGCTATTTGGTTTAATTAGTGCAATTTTATATTTGAACCCTTAATCATCACAATTTCAATTTTGTCATTCTTAAACTAATTGATTTGATTAATAACTCCATGGGAGACAACCTGTGGGCATTATAATGTAAACTAGTGAAAATTCACTAATCTTGGTCAGTTCGACAACTGTGAGTGAACAATATTTTCTTTACCACCTGACTATAGTTTCAAGGTATCTTTAGCTTTGTATCCTCATTTCTAAATATTTAGATTATTATTCTAATATTGTTTAGCCACCAATCATTTCATTATAGGGTCTTCCTTTTATAACTCATTGGTTTTAATTCAATTTTAGAAAAGACCAGATATTACAAAAAAATACTAGTAGGTAAGTTTTTCCTCCCCATTTTAATGTGTTCTACGGTGGAAAATGGCCTCAATGGCTGACTTTCTTATTAGGTTATGTTATATTGCAAAAATACAAGGGGTTTGGAGTAAAACATTGTGATTTTTGGTATAAATAGGCTTAAATTCGAAATTTGAACTCTTTGGTTGTTTGGTAAGTGATTCCTAGGTAGCTTGTAATGATTAAATTCTATGGGTGTTTGATCTATATTGTGATTGGTGACTAAGAATACACTTTAATTTAATATTGGATTTTTAAAGTGTGAGAAACCATTCTTGACTTTTGAGAAGTTTGGCATAGCGAGTGAGGTAACCAGGGAATTCATTTTTAATTCTATGCATATGTTCATTTTAGCCTTATATTTACTACATTGATATGATTTTCTATGCTAATATTTGGTTGGCTATTTATTTATGTTTAGATGATGATCCTATCGATGGTGGAGCTATGATCATGCTGCCATTAACACATTAAATATGATTGCTAGTATGGGATAGTAGTCACTAGTTTCCTAACTATTCATTTGTTGATTATGCTAATATATCTAATCATTTGTTGGTTACTATTCATTTATGTACATATATATGAAATTTCCCTTTGGTTACTAAAATTCATGTCTCGCCCTTTTTTACAAGCTAACCATTTCAAGTGAAGGATCTTTAGTTAAAGAAAAAGGGAAATAAATAGATGAACACCTATAGCTTAAGACCTTATGTGGGATTTCTATGCTTGGACACATTTAGAATTAGTATAGATGCTATTCTTTTGTAATCCATTTTGTATAGCATCATGTTGCATTCATTTTTGCAAGTGTAGGTATTTTGACACTTTTGTAACTACTGGATTGATCATTAGTAGTTTGGTCTAACTTATTTAGAATTTGATGTAATTACTTGATGTTGAACAAATATGAATATTAATGAATGTATGGAACATGTTATGTATTTCCTAGAGCATGGTTAAGTAATTGATCAAATGTTTAGTTTGAATCTAGTTATGTGAGGATTCTGCTAACATATGTCTTATGATTGTGGATTTGAGATGTGTCATGCCCATAATTTGCATTTGAGATTTTTGTAGAGCTTAGAGGATAGGAATGTGTTAGATTAGCCTATCTAAACTTGTTTGAAAGTGATTTAAAGTCAGTTGATAGGGAATAGCATAATTTGAGTAGACATATGAGGCTCCACATTTCTCCTTACTGTCATAAATGGAGATTTGTTAATATAATTCAAGTTTTAGTTGCTCCAACATAAACATAGGTCCCTAAATCATTGAAGCTAGTAAATTATAGGGTTTAAAGAGGAATATAACATCAAACCATGTATTTTTGCCTTAGGAGGACCCTGGACACTAGTGGGAGGGAGTTACAAGTGAGTAAGAAAAAGTATCAAAGAGTTTAAAACTAGAGAGGAGTTAAGTTGCAGCCAAAACCATTTGAGTCACAACCAAATTACATCCAAGGGATAACAGAACCTAATTACACTGTGGCATAGGTCCTTTGGGCCATGGCACAACACGAGAAGAATAGGTAAAGAGTGCTCCCAAGAGTAGTCTCATTACGATGCAAGAAGGTCTTCTTGTAGCGAGAATTGAGGAACCTGGAATAGTTATTCTAAAGACGCAGCTCACTAAGGCACAATAAGTTTAAGCCACTGCAAGAATTGTGAAATTTTAGGAAAAGAGCCCCAATATCATGTCAAGCCACAGTGTAGTGTGTTTGAGTTGCATTATGGATGTTTTGAAAACCTTTTAAGGGTTTTAGAGACCAATTTAGTCATGCAAAGTGACTCCAAGTCATAGTCTAAGTTTCTAAACTCCAAATTTAGCTTAGAAATCTTGGTTTTCTTATGGTAATGATGTGTATTAACTTGTAAACCAATGTAAATGAGTTTTATACTTCTCTAAGTAATCTAGGATGCAATGGAAGTCTAATATGAGAATTTAATTATCCTCAAATATGAATTGTCTTGTTCCTTTGTCTGGTGACTTAGAATGATTAAAAAAAAAGGGTTCAAATTTTCTTCATATTTCTATCCTCTAACAAAATATTAATAATGTTTGACTTAAAGTATTAGTGATTAAGAACTTAATTATGACTAATTAATGTGATTAATGGTTAGGGTTGTTACATTCTAACCTCAATGATGGTTTTAGGCCTATCCCACTATAACACAACCTCAACTTTATGGGGATTTACAACAACCATTGCTTTTGAGTTCACATGACCTAAAAACCTTACTTCAATAAGCCCGAACTCACATTGACTAAGTTTGGTATGTAATCTCTTATCTCTCAAGGTTTCTAGGACTATTCTCAGATGTCTCTCATGCTCCTTAAAGGACTTAGAGCACATAAGGATATCATCAATAAAGATCATAATAAACTTATCCAAATAAGGTTTAAATACCCTTTTATATAGTCTATAAAAATGTCCAATGCATTAGTCAAAGGACCTAGAACACATAAGGATATCATCAATAAAGATCATAATAAACTTATCTAGATAAGGTCTAAATACCCTTTTATATAGTCTATAAAAATGGCCAATGCATTAGTCAATCTAAATGGCATGAACAGGAACTCATAATACTTATATCTAGTTATAAAGGCCGTCTTTGGGACATCTTCAGCTTTAATCTCAACTAATAATAGCTAGATCTAATCTCTATCTTAAAAAATATTGATGCCCTTAATCTAAAAGATCATCAATTCTATGAAAGGGATACTTATTCTTAACAGTGACCTTATTAAGCTTTCTATATACACAATCTCAGGCTACTATCTTCCTTTTTAACAAACAAAATAAGATCTCCCTCAAGGTGAGACACAAGGGGCCATGAACCCTTTTTTTTAACAATTCCTCAATTTTCTTTTTTAACTCTACTAGGCACAATATCAATAGGAAATTCCATTTCTCTCTAAGGAGGTAAGTCACTAAAATCAAAATCCTTAATAAAAACTACTTAAAATTCTCTAACTACAAGGATCTAATCTATCCCTTCCTCTACCTCTGCTTATATAGAGAAAAAGACTAAAAATCCTTGGCATCCATATTTTAAGTATCTCTCAACCTGAGTGGTAAATAAGAATGATAACTCTACCCCAATACTTGTCATACCTGGTGATTTCCAAACCCTTAGACATCAAAGTAAAGGTTGATAACCATGATAATGAGAGACTAAAAGTTCAAATAAGATGAAAGGAAAGAGCAAAAATAACAAAAATAGAGCTGAAGTGGCTAAATAGAGTAAACCAATGTATCAGTGGCAAAATCATAATTTCGAACAAAATTTTAAAAACTCAAGAAAAAGAGTTTTAAATACCAAAGTTAAGCCTATTAGGGTTTTTAGATGCCCATAAAACCATAAGGACCCTCAAGATGGCTAAAACCATGATAGTGTACAGTTTGTAGTGTTAATTAACTGAAATTTTGATTAGACTTTTTGGATTATTTTAAATTTAAAAAATTTCAAAGTAAATATTTTTAATAAAGTAGAAAGGTTATGGAAAAGACAGTTTTTGAAATAAATAAAGAATGAGCCTAAATGAAAGAGTCAAAGTTCAAGGATGTAGATGAAATTTTTGAAATTGTTATAAAATATCTCCCTTCACTTTATTAAAGCACACCAACCTTTCTTCTTCATCTCCATTGACTTGAACCAGCTCCATATAGAATAGAAATGGCATCAAAAATAGGAAGAGAGAGAAAGGAAAGAAAGACCAAGATGGTACGAAATTAGGCCTAATTTCATCTCATGCTAGTAAACAACCTTGCTCTTCTCTTCATGCTCTTTATAATGGTCGTTTTAACTTCTTGAAAGGATGAAGTTTATGGCTAGCCCCATGAGAAAAGAAGCAAATTTGAGGAAGCCAATTATACTATAAGAAATTACAAGAATAAAGCTTTTAATGAGGTATGTATTACGCTAGAAAATTCGCTTTTCTTTAAACTTGAAGTCCTTCATCAATTTGGGCTAGAGATAGAGTGTGTAACACTTAATTCTTTAAAATTGAACTAGAACCAATAGGATAATGAAAGAGGACCCTAAAACAAGATGAATTAAGAATAATTAAAGATAGAATATTAATAAAAAAATCTAGAAATGAGGTTATGAAGTCATTGACGACTTGAAAACAGAAGCCAAAGTGGTAAATCAGATTAAATTGATAAGTAGTGGCAAAATTATAATTTTGGATAAAATTTTAGAAACTTAAAGGAGAGATTTTTAAATGCCAAAATTGAGCTTGTTAGAGTTTTCAAAGGTCCTAAAAACTATAGGAACTATTAAAATGGCTAAAATCTATATGATATATATTTTAAGATGTCAGTTAATTAAAACTTTGATTGAGCTATTCTAGATTGTTTTGAATCCCATAAATTTGGAAGTAAATAATTTTAATAAACTAGAAAGTTTAAATTTTATTATAAAAAAGATAGTCCTAAAAAAAGATCTAAAATGAGCTCAAACGAAAGAATTAAAATATCAGGTGTAACACCCCAAAATTAATTAAGGTGTTAATAATGTATTTGGACTAATTAAGAATAATTATTATAGAATAATTAGGTAAGCTATATGAATGAAAAATTTACAAAGAAATAAAGTTCTTAATATAGGTTTAAGATTTCAATTAGGTTAAAGCCTAATTTAGGCCCAAAATTAATTTTAGTAAGCCATGGATAAGGATTTATGGAGGCCCAATAATTTTATGTGCAAGCTCAACTCCTTATCATGAGACTTGGCCAAGAGAGATTACTTAGCGATGGCCCAATCTGATTTAGTAAAATAAGGGCCCAAGACCTAATTTATATGAGCTGGCCAAACGCACATTATGCAGACCCGAATTAGATTGACTCTTGGAACTTGGCCTGACCCTATCAAATTGTTGTAACCCAACTTATGAAATAAGGCCTAACAAGCATAAAAATTTGAACCCACAAGGAATTGGGCCATTGCGTCAGCACATTCCACTTTTAGCTCTAAATTTTCTGCAGCCCATTCATTAAACCATAGCCCAACCACTAGAAATGAGCTCAATTAGACCTTGGGCTGATAGGTCAGCCCATTTCTCATTAAAAACCCTAAAGGTTCAGTAGCCACACCCATTTGGAAGAGCAAAACACTTGGTTTTATAGAAGGGAAAACCTATTTTCGCACTTTGAGGAGAGGCTAGGGTTTCCATCACTATTTTAGCTCTATTTCTCCCACTTAGAGCAAGATTCAGCTAAGGTAACCTTCATATAACTTAATCCTCTCTTCTTCCTCTTTGATTTGGCCCAATTAGTCTTTTATTTGAAGCATTTTTATCTTCCACTTAAAACTGAAACTTGTTGTTTAGTGCTTCCATGGTAGATTTTCAGAGGTTGAGGTTATGGGTGTTGTTAAGTGAGTATCTTCTTCTCATTTTGATGCATTTTTTATTATTTTAAGACCCATATAGTTGACCTATGATATGGGCTTTAGTTTCATGTGAAATTACCCAGAAATTGGAGTGAACTATGGCAGTTTTTGGTGTGGGAAAGTTAGAACCCAAAATTAAAATCCATTGGTAATTAAGTAAGTAACCTTTAGGTAGTCATTAGCAGTTCAACTCTTTGAGTATCTGATTTGTTGCTAGAAATGATGATAATTATGCTTGTTATAGGCTTGATGTGTATTTAGATTGTTATGGTAGCTAGAGGAAGAGTAATTGGCTTCATTGAGGTAACTGGGGTTATTTTCCTAATTTCATGTATATGCTTATGTTAATTTGATATTTGTTATACATGCTTGATTTTGAAATGCTAAATGATTGGTTGACTACTTGAATTGTTATTGTAATTGGACCTTGTGAGTCTATGGTGGAGCTGTGGTACGGTTGCCACCCGTGCATGTCCTTTGATCGAGCACCGGGTTGTGATCAGACCCTAAATGTATTGAGCCTTGGTTGTGCTCATTATGGAGTAGGTGCCATGGACGGACCTTTCCTGGTATTATTGGCCATTAACATGTTATGTATGATTGCTGGTATGGGATAGTAGTCATTGGTAGTTCGACTAGTTCATTTGCAAATTGAATTGATGATTATGGTATTGATGGCATGAATTTGCATTGGATTGATTAACTTGTATGTATATATGGAAATTGCCTTTTATTATTGAGATTGTATATCTCACCCCATTATGGGCTAACATTTTCAAGGACCAGACCTCTTAGTGGTAAGGAGAAAATTAATGGAAGCTTATTAAATGGTTTGGCAGCACATAGGTTTAGAAGCCTTGTCAAATTGTATTGTAACTAGATTGCTAGTTTTGTATCATTACTGCATTGCATCATGAATTGCCAAGTATAGGGACTGTATATGTAATTTAATTATCATGGAATTGAACATTTTGGTTGTAATTGGCTAACAATGGATAAGCGACTTGCTCTTGTATAAATTTTATGCATTGGCCCCATGCACCTTGTGGTCAGAATACATTTGCTGTCACTAAATTATGGTTTTTGCTGATGTGTGATAGCTTGGTAAGTAGAAACCAATACTTTAAATCTTAGGATGGATAATGATAGATTAACTAGGTAAATCAAGTAGATAAACACCATTAGAGTTTCACAAATGGAGGGAGAGTGGTCCTAGAAAGAGATTTGGAGAGTAGGGGACGAAACTTGAGAGATGTTGTTGCACCAGGGGTTGTGTCGCGGCTAAGAAGGCCTCGCTGTGACCAAATGAGTGATAGAGGCGAAGGGTGCCATGGCGTGAGTCATCTTGCCGCAACGTAAGTGAAGAAAATTAGCCTAGAGAGTAACAGTGGCGAGGAACATCGCAGCTTGAGGAATCTCGCCGCAGCTCAGTGCAAAAAAAATGGCCCAGCAGGGTGGCAGAGAGAAACCTCATTGTGGCGTAATATGTACTGCCGCGGCACTAGTCGAGGCAACTAGGTCAGGAGTGCCAGTAGTGAGCCTCGCTACGGTGCAAGAGTTTTCAGCCAAGGTGAGAATTGTGGAATTTTGAACAGTAGTCCTAGAAGGCATTTTTGCCGCGGCGCCATGTAGGTTGGCCACGGCAAATTTTGTGTAAATTGCCCAATGGTTCCCGAGAGTAACTTAGCCATGGCGTGAAAGGTTGGGGTCGTAGCATAGGTTCCCAAATTCCTACCTTTAGCCTAGAAACCCCAGTTTCTTCAATGGTAATGCTAGGAAATGATATAGGAACACTTGTGGGAGGTTTTTGTGTGTTGAAACTGATGAATGGATGAATCACAAACCCCTCATGATAGTATAATTTCTTTTATACATTCTCATGTTTGTGGTTGTTTAGTAATGACCCTAACATCAAGGCTCAAATTTCGTTACATTTTCATAATGTAATAAATTGTAATGACTCCAGACCTTGATCATTAATTATTAATCGTGTATTTAACCATAATTACCATGTCTAGAAGATAAGGTCATCACATTAGGACATAATGGGAATTATGCAAATTGTTTAAAACCTCCATTCTTCCATTATATATGAGCACGCCACCTCTCTAGCACCTTCTAACCAACTCACACACATCTAAACTAGTAGCCATAGTCACTTGAGGAGGAAGGAGAAAAAGAAGGAAGAAAAGCCAAGAAAAGTAAGAATTCATGCTTGTTTTTGTTACACCCTGAAAATAATTAATAGTGATTATTTAGGGATTATGAAATTATTAAGAGAGATTTAAGAAAAATTTATGAAGAGATAAAAATCTTAAGGAAAATGGCAAATATAAGTATTTTAACATAATAATTATTAATTAGATAATTTTGAAGGAAACAAAATAATGATTTTGGGTTTAAGTATGATTTAGGCCCATGATTAATTTATGTATGCTAAGAACATTATTAGAAGCCCAATTTTATTCTTATGGAGGTCCAACTTCATTTCATGGAAGCCCAACCCACTTTTAAACCTAGATATACTCATATATCATGGCCCAACATGTTAAGCATCAGCCCACTTGGAATGGGACCAACCCACTTGCACTAAAACCCTAAGAGGAGGCTGCCACTCATTATTCTTATGTTAAAACATAAGCGTGGCTATTAAACACACAAGGAATTTTCGCACCTTTGAAGAGAGGCTTAGGTTTTCCAGTATTTTGGCTTAGATTTGCACTCTTAGAGGGAAATTCAACCAAGGTGGGTTTTATAAAACATAATCCTCTCTTCTTCCTCTACATTTTGGTCCGATTGGTTTGTCATTTAGGGATTTTTATCTCTTTCTCAATATGAAATTTGGCTTTTGCATGATTTCTTGCAAGATTACAGAGCTAGAATTAGAAGGAGCGATTGGGTAAGCATTTCCTTCTCTTCTTATGTATTATTTTATTGGAAAATAGCCCCAAGGGTTGATTTTCATAATAGGTTTTGCTATAGTATGAAAATATAAGGAGATGATAGTGAAACATTATAGTTTCTGGCCTTGATGACTCAAATCCAAAATTTGGGAGTCATCAAAGGATTGGGTAAGTGCTTTCAACCATTTTTGTAAGTTGCATGTGCTAAAATTTTACCATTTAGTTTGATTTCTAGTGCATGCCTTGTACATGTGCAAAAATGGAGATGTGAAGAGTGACCTATTGTGAGTTTTGATGTTGTCACACCTACACTTTGCATACACTATAACTTACCATATGGAAGGATCTTGCACTACTAACAGAAGACTCTGTTGACAAGGTCTTAAGTTTTACAAGGCAAAATCTAAGATCCTGTTGACAAGGTCTTTAATTCCATAGTGTAGAATCCAAAATCCTGTCAACAAGATCCAAGACCTAAGAGATTTGTACTAACCTATCTAGAGAGTTTCTAACACTAACCCAAATATGTCTTATCATCTTTTCATGTAAAGATAATAATCAAAATTTACTTTCATGTAACGTTAAACACTTATGTTAAATGTAATCATTAGGTCCTAAGAAAAGTTTCTCATATACTATATTCAGACAGATCAAAAGAGAGATTAACACTATAATGTTACATCCTCACTGGAGTCAGACCTTACATTCAACACTTATTCAAAAGATTCATAAGACCAATTACAATCAATATGTAACTTATTAGTCAGTTTGTTCGTTCTCTATTTGTTTGGCTCCATTTGTGGCATAGTTAATACCTGTAAAATGGTCAGTTTATAATGAGATAAAATCCTAGTAGCTAACAATGTACTCAAGAAACACACATATAGATAGCATGGATTACTATCCAGGATACATTTGATGCATACTTCAGTGTCAGAGCATGTAATATCTAAGTAGCAGCATATTCTCATTCGTTAGGCTAGGAAGCAGCATATTCTCATTCATTAGGCTACCGTGCTTCGGTTATTGGCCAATAATAGCAATCTAGTACTTATAAAGAGTCATCTTAGTAGAAATACATGCAACCAAACACAACATAGGGACTTCGGGAATTCATCCAGTGCATTAACATAAATAGCAAAATGAGTACAGTGTTAACTACCTATTTCATCACCGTTGTTCTATCATATTATTCCTTAGCTCTTGTTGTCCCAATGGCTTTCCTAAATTTCAATCATGCATTGTCTTAATTAAGAATGAGTCATGATCAATATTTACATTGCAATTAAATTACTAATCCCCCCGTACGAAATTCCTAAACCCCTTTCGTTAGTTAACTATTGGAATTTCTAATTGTAAACAATCACATCTTTGTTTTCTTTTCCTTCTCATTAATTAGTTACTATCTAAGTTATTCATGTGTGGTCCAGTGCTATAAAGCTAAGTCCTTAGTCCTTATTTTCAAGCTTGATTCTCTAATTCACCATACAAATTCACACTACACTAGTAAGAAACAAAAGCTACTCTAGTCTCAATCTAACTACATTTTCGGACCTGTTTTTGTGAAATTTCTTTCCTCCATTAAATGACCTCCAAAAATCATAAAAATTGGTAGAGTGACCCCTTATTATGTTAATTATAAGCCACAGAAACAGTTTTCAAGAATTCCCAGGGATCGGCCCTGAACTCCTACTGTTTTGGTCACTACCTCAGTTGAGCTCGCTGTACACTGCCCTTGCTGTTTCTGGCTTTGTTATCCTATCAAATGAGCCCAGAAAATTCTAAGACTTTGTAGACCCAAATTTATACGTCTTAGCTACCTCCTCACCAAATTTCATGCACTAATTCCATCATTTACCCATTTAACAAAATTCTTTATGAAATCAGCCCCAAGCTGTCCGGTACAGAAGCTAAATTGAATTAGTGGATTGTTTCTTCGATTTACCTTGTTCCAAAAATTCTGTAATTTTCCAGATTTCAAGTATAAGGGATGTACAACCTTTTATAAAAATTTTGGCTTCAAAATCCTTTTCTAACTAATTCTACAAAGGCAAAACATCCCAGTCCAGAACAAGGAAGCAGCTTAAAACTTACCCTTTATGGAGTCCTTGTACTTTGGTTTATCTTCTCTTCTCTCCTCTTCTATGGCTGTCCGAATTTTCTCCCTTCTTACCACTACTTCCCTCAGCCTAAAATGAGTTAAGGTGAATGGTAATTAATGCAACGGACAGCTCTTGGTTTTTCACCGCTATTAGGTGCATGAAGGCAAATCACCATTTCTTGACTCGGTGCAATTGTTAGGTGACAGCAGATATGTGTCTTACTCTCATTTAAACTATATATTAAAGGCAATATTTAACTCCTGCTATCAAACCAAATACGGGCATTAGCCAACTACAATTGAATATGTATATATGATGGTGGGTGGTGCAAGCATGAGGTGGCTTCCTTTGATTTAATTTTCTTGATTTGTATTCCTTTCCATTCTATGACCGGTGCTATCTATGTGGCAGCATTTCCTCCATCTTATTCCCATCTAATACATCCATTATATATATCATTTAACTCCCACGGCAATTGCAAATTCAGGGCACTAACCAATTTCCAATTGAATAATGTGAGCGGAGGTGTAAGCATGAGGTGTCTTATTTGTGCTTTTCTTCTTTCCCATCCTTGTTCGGTGCAAGCTAGGTGGCAGCACATATGTATACTCTTCCATCCCATTTAAGCATGAGGTGTAGCTGACCTTTAATTCCCACGGCTAGAAAGATGAAAACAATGGCTGAATGTTATTTACCTACACATGTATATAACTTGGGTGGTGGAAGCATGAGGTGTCAAGGAGTAATTGCTTAATTATTTTCCCAGCTTCTTGCCTTCATCCAATTCTCTATCTAGGTGTCTCTACCATCACATGTCGCACTCTACACTCTCTTTATTTACCCCACGGCTGCATGTAAGGTGAAGTCATGACCAAATGCTATTTGCACCTATATACTTCAAGTTTGGACGGTGAAAAGCATGAGGTGGCAAGACTTGCTTATTTAAATTTTAACATCCCACTTCTATTCGGTTGTCTTGGTGAGGTGTCTTCATCTCATATTTACAATCAAGTGTGGTGTCTGATATCAATTCTTAGCTCTCCAACGTCACAAGGAAGCAAGCCATACCAATTACCATACATGTATATATATATATATCTTGCATGGCGAAGTATGATGTGTAGGTGTTTTGTTAATTGTAATTCCTTCTTTCCATGGCTCCACACTCTCGTCCATGTTAGGTGTTCTTCCTTATATTATATGAGCCATTTAATAGATATAATCCATTCCTATCCTCCTAGCTAAAGAATTTAGCAATACTAAATACCATATACATATATATGATCCAGTGAAAGCATAATGGTTAGATGCATGGAATCTATTTGTTTAGGACTCTCATTGGTTCTCCTTGGTTGCTTGCTAGGTGTCTCTACTTTAGGTTATATAACCAATAAGTCCATGCAATCTATGCCAATTCCCACAACTAAACATAATTCCAAGTAACCAAGTGAATGCTTATACTCTTGTGTGGTGATGGTGTCAAATGGGTCCATTCCCCATTTTGTGCTAAATAATATGGCAGCCTATTGGTAGTTTTTTCCTATCTAATACCATATGTGCCCATTTACTAAGTACTACATATATACATGGTATGAGTGTGAGGTGCAAGTGTTCTATTCACCTTGATCCTCTTCCTTTCATGCTATTTGACTGAGTTAGCTCTTTAATTAATGTGGGTAATGTTAACAGTTACGAAAAGTTCAGAATGTGACAAATGTCTTGACCTTGAATTGGTGCAATACACTTTGGGGAAGCTTAGGTAAATAATTCTTAATGGATTCTTAATGAACTTGATAGATGGATAGGAAATTTCTTAGTAATGAAAGTTAAATGATGATGACGACAATGCTTGTTTTAGGCTTGATGTGCATTTAGATTATAATGATAACTAGAGGAAGAGTAATTGGGCTTCGTTGAGGTAACCGAGATTAATTTCCTAATTCCATGTATATGCTTATTTTAATATGATATTTTCTATATGTGTATGGTTTTGAAATACTAAATGATTAGTTAGCTACTTGAATTGTTGTTGTTGTGAACTATAAGCGTGTCCTTGGTACAACTACCACTCATGCATTGTGCTTCAATCGAGCATCAAGTTGTGAGCAAACCCCTAAATGCATTAAGCCTAGATTATGCTCACTAGGGAGTTGGTGCCGTGAAAGGTGTAATACCATAACTATATATGACTCAATCCATAGTACAAATGGCTTATAGCATTTATTTCATACAAATAGCACTTTTAGCAGCAATAATTTGCATAATTGAAAGCTCAATTTATCCATTCTTAGCTAAATGGACCATTTGAGCTTACCAATTTCATTTTCCATCCATAGCACATTTTGTTCAACTAGAATTATCACAATTTCAAGCTTAAAATTCAGGTCCAAGCCATAGAACAAGAAATCACATCTCACTTTGCGTTTTGCCATATATTCCATATTCTGATATGAAATTTGGAAAATTATAACTAATTTTAGAAAACTCCAAATTATGCAAATGAGGTGCTTGAAATTTTGTGAGCACCTTCTTGGAAAGATCTAGATGTCATCTAGTTACCATAAAAATTTTATGTCAAAACAACAAGGTTTGTCTCACAAAATTCAATGAAATAATAACACTGGTCACTAATATTTACTAAATTTCAAAACTTCATTTCTCCCTCTACAGAGTCCAAATGAGGTGCTCTTGCTGGCTATAGAATGCTTATGATATTTACTATATGCCTATAAAATTCCATGAGTATTGGATTTCATTTATCCCTTAAATGACACAGAAAAGTAAACTGACCACATGAACAGTAACAGTGACAGTTTCTGCATAATTTGGCCCACTTTGAAAAATCATATAAATTCTCTAGAGATCTAAAATAACATTTTTTAGCTCTATGAAAAGCTCTAGATGAGACCTATTTGCTTGCCAAATTTCATATAAAAACTCATCCATTTGGTCAAGCTTTAGTTCAGGTTAAGAAAGTGGCTAATTTTGGAACCATAAAGGGATCATGATGCACCAAATGGCTTTCTCACCAGTCCACAACCATTTAAGCATGTCCAAAAGCATAAATACAAAATATAGAAGCATGCCAAATGTTCCAAATCATCATGAAAGTCATTCTCACCTTTTCACTTGAATTTATACACATGTATGTCAAGGCTCATGGATGGTAAAAACTCACATATGCATACATTTGGTTCCAAAATGGATTCATACATCATACTTACATACTCTTAGTTGTGCTCAATGATTTACATCTCATAAACTACATATATATACAAAATTTAACATCAAAATGTATAAATTCTCTATTCTATTGTCAAAGTCTCTTCTTTTAAGGTGCTTGGCTTTCAGTCCTTGCTCCACTTGGTTCACCTAGACATGGTTAGACATATGTGGGGAAGAGTGAGATTCAAAGAATCCCAATAACTCTTATCTTATACCCTTTCAAGCATATATACATGGCATATTCTTAAGTCAAAGAATGCAAGCATATACTAAAAGTCTCTTATAAACATACATAAACATTTTCTCATGTCACATAAACTCATACATTATCAAACATAGGCTCTAAAGGTTTTTGGTCTAGCCTTACCTAATTCCTTAGGACTTTTGGGTTTGTCACACCCACTTTTAGGGACTTTTGACCTAGCTTCACTCCTTCTTGAGATTTTTGACTTTGTCTCACCCATTCTTAGGGACTTTTGGCATTTCCTCACCCATTTTAAAGGACTTTTGGCACAACCTTATCCATTCAAGCCATCTTACATTTAAAGCATATTTTCAAGAAACATAATGGTACCATAGCATTTCATCAATAGCTATAAACATATCTCATGGTTCAAATATACATACAAGCATCCAATGACAATCAAACATCGAAGACATGCATACAAGAAAGGATAAAGAGCTACCTTAAGTCAAGAAGCACACTTTTCTCCTTGAATTTCTCCTTCTCTTTCTTGGCCACACATACATAATTAGGAGAAGCTTGATTCACTTGGCCTAGACACATCAAATGAGACACAATTTCACCTTTGGAACAAGTTCTACCTTTACATAAACTCTATGCAAGCTTACTTTATCCTATGCCATGGTTATGGTTCCATATAAGTGCATCATGAAGCAACCCCTAGAATTCATGATCTTGGCTCTAATTTTTCATTCAATCTAAGTCTCTTGACTCTATTTAAACTCATTAGAGTCATCATCAATTCACTTCAAAGAGCCTAAACTTAAGTTGCTTCTTTATGTCTCATAAAGGAACTTAAACCTCCATCTTATAAACCATGATATATAAATTCAAACTAATGATTCCTTTGATATTTGTTAATCATATCTAGGCCATTTCTATCCTTAGAATAAAAAAAAAGTCTCCTTAAATGCTTGCTCTCTACTTAGGCCAAGACATAGCTCATGACATGAGCCCATGGAGTTTGCTTGATGTTTCTTAGGGAATTGGCACTTGTGAAACTTCCTAGATGTCTTAAGAACTCGTACATACTCTATCATAGGCTAAACTATCCTTAGAAAGTTTCAAGAATGGCTAGAGGTAACAAAATCCCTAGATTTTACAACTTGAATTCTAAAGCTTCTCTTTCAAATTTAATTACATATACTTTATTCATATACTCTAGAACCCTTGTTTCTACCTTGGTTTGATCAAAATTCATCTCCTCTTAAATGGCCTAGGGTTGGCTAAAACTATGCATGGGAGAAGGAGCAAGAAGAAGCAATAAAATCCATGGAAGTTTACCTTGTTTGCAAGCTTTTCTAAAGGGCTTTCTAATGCTCCAAGGCTTTCTTGCAAACTCTCCCTTCTTCTTACTGAACCAACCATAGAATAGCTCCACCTTAATCACCAAAACCATAGAAGAAGAGAGGAGAAAGAGGAGAACAAGTTTGCTAAAGCAAGAAGCATGGAAAAGTCTTAAATCCTTACCTTTTTGCTTAGTTTTCTTCCTCCCTTGCTCACCGTCGATGCATCTCCTTGAGTTGGTCTCTCTTCTAGTTTGGGGTAAAAATAAGGTCGGTGAAATGAAGAGAGGAGGTAGGACGTGAGATATAAGAAGCAAGGCTACTTAAAACACTTTTTAAAAATTCTCATTTTGTCTCCCTTCTCTTGGTTCTTTCTATTTAGGCTCATTTCAACTCTTTTGTGAGAATTGTCTTTTCCATCATGAAATTTAGGTCATCTAATTCATAAAATATAATAGCCCAAAAATAATTAATAATAATCATTTGGGGATTATGAAATTATTAAGAGGGATTTAACGAAAATTTATGAGGAGATAGAAGTCTTAAGAAAAATAGCAAATTTGAGTATTTTAACATAATAATTATTAATTGAAAAATTTTGAGGGAAATAAAATAATGATTATAGATTTAAGTATGATTTGGGCCCATGACTAATTTATGTGTGCCAAAAATATTATTAAAAGCCTAGTATTATTCTTATGAAGGCCTAACTTTATCTTAATATAGCCCAATCTCATCTTATGAGGCTTAGCACTAAAGGAACACACTTGGTATTGCCCTAACCTAATTCTTAAAAGCCCAAAGCTCAAAAAATTGGCCCAAGTGAAACATGGACCCTTAAGTTAGCCCAAAACCTTAATAAACTTTTCTATTTGATGCCAATAAGTTTACACCAAAACCCAAATGGATTTTTGGGCCTTTTGGTTGATACATTTATTCCCAATCCCAAGAGTTTCTATAGCCCATCTCACTTAACATTGGCCCAACAACCAGGAAGGAGCCCAAATAGACCTTGGGCTGATGGGTTAGCCCATTCCTTATTAAAAACCCTAAAGGTTTAGCAGCCACATTCATTTCTTGAAAGTAAAACTTTTAGCTCTACTGGGCAAGAGTTCATTTTCGCATCTAGAGAAGGGAGGCTAGGGTTCTTGGTATAAATTCATCTTTTTCTATTCCTAGAGCAAGATTCAGCCAAAGTAACCTTCATAAAACTTAATCCTTTCTTCTTGCTCTTTGATTTGGCTTAATTCATTTTTCATTTGGAGTATTTTCACTCACACCCAAATATGAAAATGTGTTGTTTGGTGTTTTCATGGAGGATTTTTGGAGGTAAAGGTTAGAAGGCTGATAAGGTAAGTATTTCCTTCCCATATTAAGTTAGTTTCTGTAGGTTTAAGATTCCTATGGTCGATTTATAATATGAGCATGGATTTTGTGTGAATTTGCCTAGAATTTGGAGTGGTATACTAAAGTTACTAGTGTAGGGACAACCAAATCCAAATTTGGAATCTTATAGTAGCTAGGTAGGTGTCATCTAGTGGTCAATAGTAGTTTAACTCTTTAGGTATCTAATTTGTTGCTAGAAATAATGATAACTATGCTTGTTTTAGGCTAGGTGTGCATTTGAATTATAATGATAGTTATAGGAAGAGTAATTGGGCTTTATTGAAGTAACCGAGGTTAATTTCCTAATTCCATATATATGCTCAATTTAATCTGATATTTATTGCACTTGTATGATTTTGAAAAATGATTAGTTAGCTACTTGATTGTTGTTATTGTGGACCCTACGTGAGTCCTTGGTGGAGCTGTGGTATAACACCATATATTTCTAGCTCATTTCATACTATCTCTATGCCTCATATCAAACAACTCACAAAGAGGCTAGGAAAAATAGCATTAAATAATGCATTTCTTAGCGTTACATCACGTATAAAAATTTTATTTAGTGTCACGTGGCCCATGTGAGCTCATACATTACATTCTCATATTTAATTACATAAATACAACTCATTTTCATCATTAAGAGTGGCCTACATCTTGTGGAACTCAAGGGGAAGTATGAAATACATACATATATTTTTAGCCAGATTTTCCACATTTTCTGTCACACAATTTGGAAAATCATAATTAATTATAGAAAAACCAAAATCATGCATTCTTAGCCATTTTGAAAATCTACGCATGTCTAATTTATGCTAAAAATATTTCCAAACCATAACATCCATCGCAGAAGGAGTTTGACATTCGAAAGGTCCAGAGGTCAAGTTATTCACTGGTGCTATCACAGAATTCTGTAGCAAACTTAAAAAATGTCCAATTAATTCTAAAAAAATAAAATCTATGCAAATGATACCAATATGAAAATCTGTGGATGTTAGCTAGAGGGAAAAAAGAACTCCAAACTAGCTCAAGTACGTCTAGGTATCGAAAATCAATCAAACAATACCTAAGATCAATTGGCATTCCTAATACTAGACAGAATGTTTAAGAATTCATATCTCCCTCTCTAGACATACAAATGAGGTGCTTCTAGTTGGCACAAGTCGCTGTGAATGTCTAGTTTCTCTGTATAACATTTTGTGGTAATTGGACATCATTTAAGTCCTGTGTGACAGATTTTATTTTCTGACCAGTATGAATAGTGACATGACCAAAACTAGAAAATTTTTCAACTTCAAAAATTCATCAAATATTATCTAGACTTTCAAAAATTATGTTCTTTAGCTTTCCAAAAAGCTCTCAATAAACTCTAATTTCATGCCAAATCTCAAATTAAAAAGAGCTCATTTTGATAAAAAGTGACTTAGAGTTCCATTATAGTCAATTTTGGCTCCATATAGGATACCAAAATGTCCAAATGGCTTTCTTTAGGGTTTGATACCTCTTGGGCAAGTCTAAAAGCATATTTAGGACTTGTGTGAATTGCCCAAATGATCTCAAACCTCATGCATCTCATTTTGGCTATTCCACTTCCATTCATACATGAAATTCCATAATGCAAAATTGCCCTTATATAACCAAAATGAGTATTTCCATACATATAACCCTAGCTCTCATTTATACACAATACATTAACATAATTATACATGCTCATAACATTGTAGGTCATATACTACTAGGGATTTCATCAATTGCTATCCATAAGGCCTTAAAGTAACAATTTCAAGACACTTTGATGTCATGCTCTCATTTTCAAGATGGTTGGCTTCCGTTACCGTGCTCTCTTGGTCCACCTAGCATGTTAGAACATTGGAAAGGAGGGGATGAGATTCAAAGAATCCCAAATAACTCATCTCTCATTCAATCATACATAAAAGATGCTAAAAAAGTCTCAAAAATACATGCATGGGCATGTTGTCATGTATAAACATTCAAGAAGCATTTTCAACACTTGAGCAAGTCATACATAACATACAAAGGCTTGCCAAGCAAGTGGATTGGCCTCACCCATTTACTTGTAGATTTTGGACTTGCCTCACCCATTCTTTAAGAGGTTCTTGGACTTAACCATGCTCTTGGGAGTCAACCTCACTTTTGGGAGACTCTTCACTTTATCTCAACCAATCTTAAGTGTTCTTGGCTCATCCTCACCATGGCTAAGGGTTCTTGGCCATACCATGCTCAAGCAAACCAAAACAAACATCATTTATAAAGATAATGCATCATTATGGTATCATGGCATATAAAATCATGCTAGAATACTTTTCATGGCTTAAAACATACATACACACATTCAAGATAATGTAAGCACATATCTATGCATGATAGAAGGTAGAGAGAGCTACCTTGCTTGCATTTTACACACTTTTTCTTTAAGCCTTGAATCCTCTCCCTTGACCTCACACATCCAAGAAGGTGGAGATCACTTCTCTTGGCCTAAACACATTTTATGGAAGCCAATTAGGTTCATGGAATTAATTCTAAGGCCATACAACTTGCTTAAACTCTAGCTTCACCTATAAACCCCTTTATGGTTCCAAAATGCACCCAATGAAGCAACACCCCTCAAATAAATTCTAGGCTCTGTTCTTTCCTTTCAAATATGATTCTTGACTCCTTTTAGGCCTCTTGGAGTCATCATACAATTAAAATAAAAGAGCCTAACTATATGTTGCTTTTTTAGGTCATATTACGGAACATAAAGCACTAACTCATTCTCTAGGCTTCCTAAATTTTTTCCAAGGCTACCCCTCTTATTCATTCATCATATATGACTCAAAAATGAGTTTAGAAAAATTTAAAACTCTCCCTAGGTACACAAACCCCTTTTGCCCAAAGCTATGGAGGATTTTGGCTTCCATGGAGTTTGCTTTATTTTCTTAATAGAAGAAGCACATGGGGAGACTTCTAAGGATCTTAGGAGTTCATATATACTCTTAGACAACTTGAATTACTACTAGGAAGCTTCATCTCAGCCTAGGTGCAACCGAATCCCTAAATTCCATAACTTACATTCTAAAGCTCCCTTTTCAATTCTAGTTGTATATTCTTAATCCACACACTCCATAACCTTTGGTTCCATTAAGAATACATAAAGAAAAACTCTTCTCCTCACTTTCTCTCTCTAGACCTAAGCTTAAATGGCTTAGAAACATAAGATTTTGTAAGTGTTTCAAGTAAAGTCTTACCTTAAAATGGAGCTCTCTTCATGTAGATTATTTTTCATCGATTAATTCCTTGAAAATAGTTCCTTTTTAGCTTAGGCTAAACCTAAATCTTCAAGTTTTCAAGAAAAAAAAAACCACCATTAGAGAGCTCTTACAGAGAGAAACAACTTTTCTAACTAGCGCGGGATGAAACAGGGTCGTTTACTTACCTAAATAAAAGCTTAAACGTCTTCTCTCTCCCCCCTCTTAATTTCACACCATTGCTGCCCCTTTTTCTGCAAATGGAAGCTTGGAGAAGGTGATGAGGTGTAATCTTACTTAAAAAGCCTCTTTTGTAATTTTTCAAAATGACCATTTTGCCCTTACCTGCCTATTTGCTCTGTTTAGACTCATTTTAACTCCTTTTTGAGAACTGTCTTTTCCATCATAAAATTTAGGTTTCCAATTAAATAAAATACCTTTGGAATCACTCAAATCGGAGTTAAAACCTTCTCGAATGAATCAGTCAAAGTTTAGATCAACTGATGTTGGAAAAAGTCCACCAGAGGGGCTTTAGCTGTCTCGGGCCTTCCCATAGTTTTTAGGGCCGCTGAGAACCCTGGGGAACTCAAAAATTTCATTTAAAAAGATCTCCTATGTGAATTTCAAAATTTTCTCAAAATGACAAAAATGCCCTTATGTTTCTTCAATCTTTTGTCGTAATTCGTTTCTTCATTCTAGCTTCGTTTTTCTTTCTATTTGAGCCTGTGATTCTCATTTTTAGGAGTTTAGAATGCTTCCCAAATTTTGTGGGACCTTGACTAAGTCATTTTGGGGGACTTACTTTTGTATCTGATGAATTTCATTCGTTTACGGAGAAACCGTATATTATGTTTCTCATGTTTTCTCTCGTTTTGAGAGAACCGAATGTTACACATGGTGCAGCTGCCACCCATACATCGTGCCTCGATCGAGCACTGGGTTGTGATCTGACCCCTAAATACATTGAGCCTAGGTTGTGCTCATTGGGGAGTTGGTGCCATGGATGGGCCTCTCCTGATGTTATTAGCCTTTAACATGTTGGATGTGATTGATGGTATGGGACAGTAGTCACTTGTAGCTCAACTAGTTCATTTGCTAATTAAATTGACAATTCTGATATTTGATGATATGAAAATGCATTATGTTAATTAATCTATACATATATATATATGGAATTTGTCTCTTGTTATTGAGATTGTATATCTCACCCCAGTTGTGGGCTAACATTTTTAGGGATTAGTCCTCTTAGTGCCAAGGAGAAATTAATGAAAGCATAATGTATGGTTTGGTAGTATGTAGGTTTGAAAACCTTGTCAAATTGGATTTCTGTAATAAGAATACTAGTTTTTATGTACTTACCGTATTGCATCATTAATTGTCAAGTATAGGGACTATCTATATAATATAATTATCATGAGATTGAACATTGTGATCATAATTGACTAATAATTGATGAATGACTTGATCTTTTATGGCCATTAAGCATTAGCCTTATAAACATTTGTGGTTGAACCATTTTTGCTGTCATGGAATGGGGTTGACTAATATGAAATTAAGTTTTGATTGCTTTAATTCAATCCTAGATCCCTAGATAATAAGGATTAGTGAATCATGATATTTGAAAGTTGGGATGTCCAAAAAATCATGCATGTTAGTCATGGAAACCTTAGAATTCATCTAGAATGAGTGGTAAGGAGTTAGAAAGCATGAAAATGAGAAAATAGCATCAAGAGGGGGCGAAGTCATGGCTAAAGGACTTGAGTCGCATCCAAAAATAAAGTTTGGGGTAAAAGAGCTAGGTGCGCTGAGGCCAAGGTAATTTGAGTCACAGCGCAATGTGAGAAATTAGCTCCAAGGGTAACAAAGAGTAGTCTCGCCACGACAAGCGTTGAGAAGTGAGCTTGGAGAGTTCTAAGGGGCTCTCTCATTGCGGCAAGAATAGCGAAGGTGTAAATAGTAGGTTCCCAAGAGTTCCTTTGCCACAGCACAAAAGGTTTAAGTCGCGACACAAGGTTCATATTTTTTATTTTGAGCTCCAGTAGCCACTTATGTAGCAGTATGGATATACCAAGTCACGACGGGAGTCTCTAAACTTGGATATTAGGTTTTAGTAACTAACTTAGCTGTAGCAGGGAAAGTCCAAGCTGCAATGAAGGTTCCCAAACTCTTATTTTAACTTAGAAACCTTGGATTCTCTCATAATAATGTTATATGATGATTTGGAAACACTTATAAGAGATTTTTGCAAGGTGGAATCAATGGTTAAATGAATCAAAGGCTTTTAATTGATTTCTTTGGAGGTTTCTAATAGTTGCCCAAAATTAAAAAAAAAATGCCAGTCCATTTTTGTCAAATTTTGTTTAGCTATTTTGGTTCTAGTTTTTGGATATCTCTAGCTTTGTATCCCTTTTTTTAAATGTCTAGATTATTACTCTAATTTTATTTTGCCTCTAGTCATTCCATTTAGGAGACTTCCTTTTGTAATCTACTTAGTTTTATGACTTTTAGAATGACGGGTGTTACAAACGGGTCTCTCCCAATGTTATTGGCCTTTAACATGTTATATGTGATTGCTAGTATGGGACAGTAGTCACTAGTAACTCAACTAGTTCATTTCCTAATTGAATTGATAATTCAGGTATTTGATAATATGAAAATGTATTGGTTAATTAATCTATACATGTATATGGAATTTGCCTCTTGTTACTAGGATTGTAAATCTCACCTCAATTATGGGCTAACATTTTTAGGGTCCGGACCTCTCAATGGCAAGAAAAAATTAATGGAAGCCTATTATATGGTTTGGAAGCACATAGGTTTGGAAACCTTATCAAATTGGGTTTGTGTAATGAGAATACTAGTTTTTATGTATTTGTTGCATTGTGCAAAATCTTACGTTTCTAAGCCATTTAAGCTTCGGTCTAAAGAGAGAAAGTGAGGAGGAGAGTTTTAATTCATGTGTTCTTGATGGAACCAAGGGTTATGGAGGGTGAGAATTAAGAATATACAACTAGAATTGAAATGGAAGCTTTAGAATGCAAGTTGTAGAATTTAGACATTTGGTTGCACCTTGGCAAGTATGATTCCTAATGATAATTTAAGTTGTCTAAGAGTATAAATGAGTTCTCAAGACACCTAGGAAGCCTTACATATGCCACTTCCCTAAAGGAAATGAAGCAAACTCCATAGGTGCACAAGATAGGGGGTGTCTTGGCCAAAATAGAACCATGTACCTTAGGAGTGTTTTAAATTGTTTTAAGCCTAGAATGGGACTTGATATGATAAAAGAATATCAAAGGAAGCCTTAGAAAAAATTTAAAGTTTATGGGATGGAGGTGTTGTAATGGCTAATTTTCGTTAAACGACAGAAACGAGAACGTTTTCAAAACAAGTCTCCCTAAATGAATTAGTTAAGGTCCTGAAAAATTTAAGTAACATTCTAGACTCCTAAAAATGAGAATTCTAGGCTCAGACAGAAAGAAAAATAGAGCTAGAATGAAGAAACAAATTTTGACAAAAATCTTACGAAACGTAATGGCATTTTTGTAATTTTGAGCAAATTTTGGAATTCACATAGGAGGGTTTTTTAAATGAAAGTTTTGAGTTCTCTAGGGTTCTCAAAGGCCCTAAAAACCATGGGAAGCTCCAGGACAATTAAATCCCCTCCGATGGATGTTTTCCAATGTTAGTGTACCGAAACTTTGATGGATCCGTTGGGGAAAGTTTTAGCTCTGATTTGAGTGATTCCAAAGGCATTTTACTAAATTGGGAACCTAAATTTTATAATGGAAAAGACATTTCTCAAAAAGGAGCTAAAGCAAAAGAGAAACAAAAATGCCAAGAACGAAGGACAAAATGAGAATTTTTGAAAAAGCCATTCTCCTCCACTTATAAATAGGAGGCGCCCCACTCTCTCCTTCATTTAGTCTCAGATTTTTCTGCCCAAATACAAAAAAGAAAGCTAGGGTTTAGGCGTACCAAAGGGAGAAAAGGAGAAGGAGAAATCAAAGGCTTAAGGTATGGTTTCTTAATAGTTTTTCATGCTTTTCTCCATGCAAACCTCCTATCCTCCATTTTCTTTTGTTTCCTTTGATTAAAATGAAGTTTTCAAATCTGTTTTAAGGGAGATATTAAAGGAAATTTTGAATTTGAAGAGGAGCTTGGAGAAAGCAAGATTCAAGTGAGAAAAAGCAAGGAAAACAAGGTAATTTTTTCTTCTATGGTTAATATCTCTTCCTTCCCTTCCTCCACCATTTCGCCCCACTCAAGAAACCCTAGGAGGGTTTGATTTTTAGGTAGAACCAAGGGTGATTCTAAGGAAAAAGGGTGTGGAGATTAAGAATATACAAAGGGAAATTAACAAAAAACCATGAAATTTCAAGATGCAAATTCTAGAGTTTCAAGTGCACCTTGTAAAATCTGATTTTGTATAATGATTTCTATACTTAAATAAGAGTTCAAATGAGTTTCTAAGATCCCTAGAAGTTCCTGCATGTGCATCTTCCTTTGAGAAAATAAAAAAAAGACTCCATGGAACCCATTATGCTCCATTGTCTTGGCCAAGAAGGGTTACCATAGCTAAGGAGAGTTTTAAATTTTTCTAAACCCATTCTTGAGTCATATATGATGAATGGAATATGAGGGGAAGCCTTAAAAAAAATTGAGAAATCATAAGAAGTGAGATGGTGCTTAATATTCCATAATATGACCTAAAGAAGCAACATGTAGTTCGATTCTTAGTTTTGATTGTGTGATGACTCCAAGAGGCTTAAAAGGAGTCAAGAATTATATTTGAAAGGAAAGAATAGAGCCTAGAACTTATTTGAGGGTGTTTGCTTCATTAGGTGCATTTATGGAACTATAATGAGGTTTATAGGTCAAGCTAGTATCTAAGCAAATTGTGTGGCTTTAGAATTAATTCCATGAACCTAATTAACTTCCATAAATTGTATTTAGGACAAGAGAAATCATTCCCACACCATTGTGTGTGTGAGGCCGAGAAAGGAAGCCTTGATTCAAGAAGAAAAGTGTGTGTTTGCTTCCAAGGTAGCTCACTCCTCCTTCTCTTATGCATGAATGTTTGCTTTACTTGTCTTTGAATGTGTATATGTGTGTTTTAAGCCATGAAAAGTAATCTAGCATGATTTCATATGCCATGGTACCATGATGATGCATTATGTTTTCCAAATGATATTTGTTTTGGTTTGCTTGAGTGTGGTGAGGCCAAAGAACTCTTAACCATGGTGAGGATGAGCCAAGAACCCTTAAGATTGGTTAAGACAAAGTAAAGAGTCTTCCAAAAGTGAGGTTGACTCTCAAGAGCATGGTTGAGTCCAAGAACCTCTTAAAGAATGGGTGAAGCAAGTTCAAAATCCACAAATAAATGGGTGAAGCCAATCCACTTACTTGGCAAAGCCTTTGTATGTTATGTATAACTTTTTTAAATGCTAAGAATGTTCCTTGAATGATTGCACATGTCCACATGCCATGCATGCATTTATAAGACTTATTTTTCATCCTTTTATATATGATTGAATGGGAGATGGGCTATTGGGATTCTTTGAATGTCATCCCCTGCTCTCCAATAATCTAACATGCTAAGTGGACCAAGTGAACAAGGTAATGGAAGCCAACTACCTTGAAGATAAGAGTATGACATTCAAGAGCATGATTTTTGCTTGTTTAAGGCCACACAAGTAGCAAATGTTATAATCTAATGTTGTATATGACCAATGACCTCATAAACATATGTAATTATACTAATGTATCATGTATGAATGAGAGTTAAAGTTGTATGTATAGATATGCACATTTTGGTTACGTATTGGCAAGTTTCCATTATGGAAGTATATGTATAATGGAAGTGGAATGGCCAAATGAGATGCATGAGGTTTGGAACCCTTTGGGCAGCTCACAAAAGTCCTAATTATGATTTTAGACTTGCCTAAGAGGTGCCAAACCCTAAGGAAAGCCATTTGGACATTTTGGTATCCCATATAGAGCTAAAATTGACCATAATGGAACCCTATGTCACTTTTTGTCCAAATGAGCTCTTCTTGATCTACGATTTGGCATATAATTAGAGCTTGTTGAAAGCTTTTTAAGAAGCTAAAGAACAGAATTTTTAGAGGTCTACAGAATATTTGATGAATTTTCAAAGTTAGCAAATTTTCTAGTTTTGGTTATGTTACTGTTCACTCAGGTCCAAAAATGAAATCCATCACACAGGGTCCAAATGATGTCCAATTGCTATGTAATTTTATACAGAGAAATTAGATATTGTCAGTGACTTGTGCCAATTAGAAGCACCTTATTTGTATGTCTAGAGAGGGAGATATGAATTTTCAAAGAATTTATCTAGTACTAGGCACTCCATCTGATCTCAGTTACTGTTTGATTAGGTTTTGAGGTCTAGGCATGCCTGAACTACTCTAGGGTTTTTCCCCCTAGCTAACATCCACAGATTGCCATATTGGTATCATTTGTATGGATTGGATTTTTGTAGAATTAATTGGACATTTTTGAAATTTGCTACAGAATTTTGTGACAACACCAGTGGATAGCCTGATCTCTGGACCATTTCGAATATCAAACGTCTTCTGTGTTGGATGTTATGGTCTGGACATATTTTTAGCATAAAGTACACATGTTTAACTTTCTAGAATGACTAAGAATACATGATTTTGATTTTTTCAGAATTAGTTACGATTTTCCAAAATTTGTGATAGAAATGAGAAAAATCTGGTCGAAAATATATAGATGTATTTTATGCTTCCCTTTGAGTTCCATGAGATGTAGGCCACTTTTGAGATGTAAATGAGTTGTATTCATGTAATTAAATATGAGAATGTGATGTATGAGCTCACATGGTCTACGCAACACGAAATATAATTTTTATATGCGACGCAATGCTAAAATAATCAATATTTTTATTGCCTTTTTCTTTAAAAACTTATCTGATTCTTGGAATCAAGTTATTTAAAGGCATGAAATAAGCTAAAAGTTATAGTGTTACAGGTGTAGGCTCCGTAATGAGACATAAAAAAATAACTTATAGCTAATTCCTTAAAATTAATTTATGATGACTCCAAGGAGTGTAAATGGAGTCAAGAGACTTAGATTGAAGGAGAAAATGAAGCCAAGATTATGAATTCTAATAGTTGCTTCATTATGCCTTGTATAGAGACACATTGGAACCATATGAGAAAATAGCATAGCATAGAGTTGTGAGAAGCTTAACCTTGTTCCTATGAGCAATTCATGTCTCATTTAATGTGTCTAGGTCAAGATAATCACGTGCTACTTAATTCCATGAGCTTGGCTAAAAAGGGGAAGACAAGTTCAAGGGAAAAGTGTGATGTTCTTGCTCCAAGGTAGCTCTCTAAAATTTCTTTCATGCATGGCTTGGATGTTTACTTGTCTTTGAGTGCTTATGGGTATGTTTGAACCATAAGAAATATTTTTAGCTATTGCTTACAAGCTATGGTACCATTATGCTTCTTGAAATGCGTTTATGTATGCAATATGGCTTAAATGGGTTTGGTTGTGCCAAAAGCAAGGGTGAGGATGAGCCAAAAGTCCCTAGAAATAGGTAAAACAGAGCCAGAAGTCTTAAGAAGAGTAAGGCTAAGTCAAAAGTCCCTTGAAACTGGGTGAGGCAAATCTAAAAGTTTCAAGAAAGTTGAGTGAAGATAGACTAATGTCCTTGAAAGCCTATGTTTAATATGTATGAGCTTAAATAACTAAGAAAATATTTTATATATGTTCATGAGAAGCTTGTATGACATGCATGCATTCTTTAACATGTTATAGCATCCATTATATATGTTTGAAAGGGTCAAGATCTATTAGGATTCTTTGAATCTCACTCTTCCCCCCCCCCCCATATACCTAATTATGTCTAAGTGAGCTAAGGGGACCAAAGAATGGAGGCCAAAAGTCTTGAAGCATGGCACTTTGACAAAGAAGTAGATAAATAGATATTTTAATATCATTTTGATATCAAGAATTGTATCTATGTGATGTATATGAGATGTAACCATTTGAACAAGTTTAAATGTATACAATTATGATGTATGTATCAATCTTGAAGCCAAATGAATGTATAAGTTGAAGATTGACATCCTAGCTCCCTTATATGCATGTGTATAGATGTGAGTAGCATGGTGAGATTTAGCTCCATAGTGATTTAGATCATTTTGCATGCTTTTATATGTTGTGATCATTCTTTCGAATGTGCTCAAGTGGCTATGGAATGAGAAGAAAGCTTTTTGGTGCCTTGAGATACCAAATTAGACTTTAAAAGTGACACTATGTGTGCTAAACCAAAGTCTGACCAAATGAATGATTTTTTCCATGAAATTTGGCCAACAAGTAGGTTTCATCTAGATCTTTTCACAAACCTAAAGAGCACTCAATTTGGAGCTTTATAAAATTTATTATAATTTTTTAAAGTTGGCTAAATTATGTTAAAATGGTATGTGCATTGTTCATATGATCAATTTATGTTTCTATGTCACACCTAGGGCTAATGAAGTTCAATGCTCATGGAATTTTACAAGAATAAATTAGACATCATAATCTTTCCATACCTATTAAGATCACCTCATTTGGAGCTCTGTAGATGGAGAACCAAATTTTTGAAGTTGCATGATAGTATTAGTAACTCAACTTGACCTTTGGTACTGTTCTATTGTTTTTCATGGGTTAAAGGCCACTGCATTGGTTTGGAATTATTTTTAGTCATTAGTTAACATCTAGAGCTTTCTAAAGTAATATGGTTTGCTTGATTCAATTTTTCTAGAATTAGTTGTGAATTTTCAAAGTTCACACCAGAAAGTTGGACATGCCAACCCGAGAACTAAACTTGATTTTTCTGATATATGGCTTCATACCTGAAATATATGAGATGAATTATGATGTTCATGACTTGAATGGATATGTTATAGATAGAAGATGATATTGATGAATTCATATGGTCCCTAAAGCTATGAATCATGTATGTAGCTCCCATTTATGCAATTTTCCATGTGTGAAAGTGTATGTGTTTCTTACTAATCTCTTCCAATATGTATGGGATATGTTGAAATAGCTTATGGGACAATTGTTTGAGAACTAGGAGGTTAAGGTATTACATTTATTGGTATCAGAGCAAAGTTCTAGGGCTTCTAAGGTTGTATGTGGCTTGAGGAAGTGAGGTTACAATTTGTGTATAGCCTTATATAGACATTTTGGGTGCTAGAGGGTGGCATATGTGTATGTTTTATGCTAAGCTATGTTGAAATGGTACCAAATGGAAAGGTGAAAATTAGGAGAGGTAGGCCTTTAAAGTAGAGTTAGTGAGACTAGAGCAGAGCTAGTTGATCCTATGGCTAGAGCCTTACAGGTTTTAGTGGCTCATTGAGATCCAGAGTGAGCTATGATGTACTAGTAGTAAGAGTTTATAATGTAGCTACAAGAGAGGCTTGCTTAGAGAGATGATGAGAGGCCTAATCCTCCCCAGTTGCCACACTCTAACCATTCTGAGGTGTTTTGACTAAGGCAGAGACAGGCAGTGATGCAGTACAGTATGAGATGAAACTACTACTACCCAGGAATCAGTTAAAAGGGAAATGAGAGAGAGCTATTCCCCCAGCCATGACACCTAAATGTCTAGATGAATTAGAGAGTCTAGAAAATTATCCTCTTAAGCCAGAGGCTAGAGTCTATAGGCAACACTCCATAGAGCCCTGTAGATGTACCATTTGGCTATACATGAATAATGCAACCTTTTAGCCTTGATGATGGGCTAAACACGAAAGTAGTTGAGGCTCAGATTATGTAGTTAGAAGGAAGTAACCAGTGATGATAGAGTGTATTGCCATATAGAAGGCCTTGTTGGTTATATTAAAGTTAACATGAGAAATGAACAGCTATGGGGTCAAGTAAAGCACAGAGAGTTAAGACCCCTAGTATGAACAAAGTAAAAGAGAGATAAATGACCCACTAGCAAATACAGAGAATCATTAAATAATAAATGAGTAGTGAGCCTAATGCATGAGTCTAAAGAAGAGATTGACACGTTCTATGTTTAAGCTAGAGGATGTTGAGATTGAGTAACACCTATAGCTAGATTGTTAGACACGGGAGTAGTAAGGTTGTAAAGACCCGCCTACAAGTTGTTGACTCCAACCTAGAATGCTATCCTATATGCTAATGAATGACGGGCTAACCCCATGAGCTTTAGATATGTAAAGCATATTACGAGTACATGTGTGAAGGAAGGATATAATCGTATAAAAGAACAAATGTCATACCCTCACATATTATATGCTATTACTTACTGCTAAAAAATCTTGTACTTACTATCAAAGAAACCTTGTTGACAAGGTCTTGAATTTTACCTACTAGAATATAAAACCTTGTCGACAAGATATTGGACTTTATGACAGGAGGTCCGTTAGGCTTTCAAGTGACATGATTTAATGTTGATAGTATTAAAGAATGTAGTGAGTATACAAAAAGGGTATACTTTAGGGAGGATACCTTAAAATGAAGATGACTAGCTTGATGTTTGAAAGTCAGAAAAGAGAAAATAGTTCAAAAAGATAATTATATAAGAGTCCTCCTGAGTTTGATAAGAAGAAAATGAGATGTGAAAAGATAGAGGACCACCCAGTTAGTGGTCAATAACTCTCTAAGGGACAAATCCCTGATTTAGCGATTTCAATGGTACGAGAAAGCAAGAAGGCATTGAGAGAGTAATACCTAGCAAAAGGCACCCTCACTTTAGTAGTGATTAAAAGAGAGTTAATAAAGTAAGCATAGTAAAAGCAAAAAAATAAGAGTTTAGTGTTTAACCAGATGAGCTTCCCTAACATGAGACTCATGTAATGTAAAAACTCATGAGTAGTAAGAGTACTGAGTAGAGCATAAAGTTATGGGTAAAATAGATTCAGGACATGCAGAAGATATGTGACCTGAATCAGGTTAGTACAACCCTAGAATCAATGAAGTATGCTTCTAAAGATGAAAGCAAAAAGTCTAAGTAAAAAGAGAGTACACCTAGCCCTTGATCAGAATGTAGAAAGGAGCTGAGGCAAGTAGTTAATACCTTAGTGCCTCCAGGGAGGCTAGAGAAGTATGAAAGCCACCTAAAAAGGTGAACTCTAAGATTGTGTAAAGTAGCAATGTAAGCCACAAGCTTTAAAGAGAACAAACTCTAGGGTTCACAAGGAATAATTCCTTACAGAGGAATGGTCTAGTTAAAAATAAAGCAAGAGAATAATAGGAAGTAGAACTTTCCCCTATTTCATATAAAGTGAGTAAGTTAAGGTGAACACAAGAGGAATAAAAATGCTCTTGAGCATAGAGAAAACATGTGACAATGTCAAAATCGAGGACATAATGAATTAAAAATAAATAAATAGATAACAGGAATAAGTGCATTAGAAAGCACTATTGTCTTTGGTATAGATGTTTATTAAGCATGATGAAATGCCCTAAATAGAGATAAATGGGCAATATAAATGACTTCAGGATAGTACAATAAATGACATAAGAAATTAAAAGAAGAGTTCCCTCTCCTCAAGTGTCATTTGAGTAAAGAGAGATAGAGCATGGTAACAGAGGGGTACTTTAGATTGTGGGAAACTCGTAATAAACTGGTGATAGTAGCTTGAGTTCAGTCATGATATGCCTGTGTATTAGTGATTGATGCTATGGTTTACCTGCAACGATAGTTACATGATATTGAGTCTGGCCAACTCAGTAGTAATGTAACTTAAGTGCATAGTAAATAATGACATCAACCATAAAGAGTGTCCTGATAATCAAAGAGTATCCTAATTAGCTAAATCAAGAGATAAGCTAAAGAAAAAGTAGTAAGGGATTCCAATGATGTCAGAACTGTAAGAAAAATATTAGGAATGAATCCCTAGTATAGAATGATGTAAAGGAAACATGCTGGCAGTATTAAAATGTTAAAAGCTAGATAGCATGAGTTCAAAATGCACAATATAGGTCCCTTATGATATAACTAAATAAAATGAAAAGGGACTAGTATATGATCTCTATCTTGCAAGAGATGTGAGACACACTTGATGTGTGAAATGCCCTAATGCTAAGGTAGAGTGTAGAATATAGGCATAGTCAAAAATTACAGAATAAGATAGAAAAGGAAGAATGAATATAGCTAAAGTAAAGTAAGCCAGTAAAAGTAAAGAAAGAAAGCATGATGAGAAGGTTAGAAGTGGGACTTAATGACCCCATAGGGAGTAGTAAATGAAAGCAAAAATACTCTTAAGTATTAGTACTATGATTAATAGAGAAGCAAATGATATAGAACCCACTTCACATGAAGAGCATAGCAGATATCTGAGTTTAGCTTTTAGAGGTTATGAGCGATGGTTACCAGACTTAGTGAGTAGGTATTTTACTGTTAGTTATAGTAATCTTAGGCTTTGACATCCCCTAGAAATGGATTGCAGTAGATCCTAGCATAGTATAGTGGGTTGCAATAGACCCTAGCAGGGCTCTGAGAGGTTACAATAGACCCCACAGAGATACAGAGAGCCCACAGTTACAACATAATAGTTCTTTAGGGAGATGATGGCCTAAGGTAGTTTTCTCATATCAGTTAGTCTCAAAGACCAGTATAGTGTGTGACGACCCTATCTTTTAATCATGGTAATTATAGTTAAATATATGATTAATGCTTAATGATCAAGGTTTAGAGTCATTAAAATTAAATATATCATGAAAATTATAGGGAAATTTAGACCTTCCTAATATTAGGTTCATTAACTACACAACCACAATTGTGAGAATGCATAAAAGAAATTATACTATCATGAGGGGTTTGTGATTCATCCATCCATCAATTTCAACACACAAGAACCTCCCACAAGTGTTCCTATATCATTTCCTAGCATTACCATTGAAAAAACTGGGGTTTCTATGTTAAAGGTAAGAGTTTGGGAACCTTCACCGTGACTTGAAACTCTCCCGCCGCGGCTAAGTTAGGTACTGAAGCTCAAAAACTAAGTTTTTCACTTTGTGCCGCAGCCCTGACTTTCCGTGCCATAGCTAAGTTACTATCAGGAATCTTATTAGGCAACTCACATGAAGCCATGGCGAGTTGGACTGTCACTGCGGCAAACCTACGTGGCGCAGCAGTGGAAATGCCTTATGGAGCTATTGTTTGAAGTCCAACGCTTCTCGCCTCGGTGGAATACACTTGTGCTATGGCGAGGCTTGCTACTGTACACTCCTTACCTAGTTTCCTCGACTTGCATCGTGGTGAGATTTCTCAAGCTGCAGCATTCCTCACCACTGTTACTCTCTAAGCCGCCGTGAGGCCTTCCTAGCCATGGTGTGACTCCCTTCTGTAACTACATCTCCCAAATTTCATCCCATGACTCCAATTCTCTTCCTGAGAACACCCTAGGATCCCTCCCCCTCATTTCATATGACTCTAATGGTATTTATCTACCTTATTTGCCTAGCTATTCTACCATTACCAATTTAAAACTTAAATGTTAATTTCTACTCCTCCAACTACCCTATATCAGCAAGTCCATAGAGTAATAACAATAAGAATTCATGAACTATTAACAATTAACATTCGATATACATTCTGTTATAAATTTTATACATTAATGGTTTATATTAACATCTCATGCATCACATAATTATATTTCCAATAGTATACCATACCATAAATTCAGTAAAATTCATACATCAGGAGTTATAGGTTCATACATCCAATACCAAGCTAAGATGAGGCCTAACTCCTCAATAGATACATCTTAAGTAATCAAAATATAAGATCCTACACTTGACAACATGATTACATGATGATGCTATATAAAAGATTAACAAAATTGCATCTACTCTACTCAGATTAGCCCAAGTGTAGCTTCCTCCACACATGGCAAGAGCTTATGGATTTTCATCCATTTGCTTCCCCTTATCCTTACCCGAAGGGCCTTCACCTGAAAGTATAATCCCATGAAACGAGGTGAGATGCAAATCTTAGTAACCAAGGAAAATTCTATTCATATATTCTAGTTTAATCAACATATATGCATGATTTCACATAAGCATCAGAAAACATACCAGTCATATCAGTAAATGAAATAATTAGGCTATCTATGATTACTATCCCATACTAGCAATCATAATTCTACATGTTATAGGCCAATAACACTGGGAGAGGTCCGTCCATGGCACCCACTTCCCAATGAGTATAACCAGAGCTCAGTGCATTTGGGGTTTGATCATAACCCAATGCCCAATCGAAGCATATGCACGGGTGGCAACTGCACCATAACTCCACCATGGACTCACAAGGTCCAATCATATATAATAGATAGCTAACCAATTCATTTAGCATCAAAATCATAATCATGCAACAAATACAAAATTAAAACAGAACATATGCATGGAATTAGCGTAAACCCCAGTTACCTCACTCTATAGACAATTGAAAAGCCATCAGCAGTGCCAAAATCTCCCTATAACCATAACATCAAAAGATTATTACTTTAAATCATAGTGTACAGTAGCAAAAGTACCCAAAGAATTAAAATACTAATTGCTACTCGAAAGACACTTACCCAGCCACTACAAATTCTAAAATTCAGATTGAATATGGCATCTACCAAAAACTTCAATATATCACCCTAATTCCTAAACAAATTCTTACAGACTTTATACCCATACTATAAATCAACCATGGGGTCTTAAACCAGTAGAAAGTACAATAGAATGGAGAGTTTACACTTACCCAATGCCCCTCCCAGCCTCTACCTCCGAAAATCCTCTAGGAAAATACCAAACAACCACATTTCAAATTTTGGGTATGGTGAAAACACTCCAAATGAAAAACTAATTAGGTCAAATTGAAGAGAAAGAGAAGGGGATTAAGTTATATAACGTGTACCTTAGCTAATTTTGAGCTTAGAAGTGAGAAATGGTAGATTTCTTGCCCCAACCCTAGCCTCCCTCTAAACCTCCGAAAATGAGTTATGTGTTTGTGTTTCAGCAAAATGTGGAGGGGCTGAAATGTTTAGGGTTTTAGTTAAGTTTAAGTTAGGTCTAATGTGGGTAATGGGCTGACCCAAAGGTCCAATTGCAAGTGAGTTCTGATTTAAACCTTGTTGGGCCAACTTTAATGTGTTGGGCTACAGAAATTTAATTAGTCCAGACCAAGTTTGAAGGACTCAATTGATTTGGGTCTGCACAAGGGTTATAGGGCCATCACTAGGTGCTCTCTCTTGGGCCAAGTCTCACAATAAAAGGTTAAGTCTGCACCTAAAATTATTGGGCTTTCATTAGTCCTTAACCTTAGCCTAATTAATTTAATTTGGGCCTAGATGGGGTTTATAACTCAATTAAATTTCAAACTCATAGTAATTTATCTCTCTAAAATTTTCATTCACTTAACTTGCCTAATTATTCTATATTAATTATTCTTAATTAACCCAAATCCATGATTATCACCTTAATTAATTTTGGGGTGTTACATAGTGTCAGATATTTTTTATCTCAGAGACTAGAGATCTCTTAAGTCTGGTAGACCATTGCCATAAAGATATAAAAGCTTTACTCAGACAATTAGACCACTGACTAGGCCTCTTAAGAGATGAGCATAGTGTGTGGGATGAGGAAAGCAAGAAAGTATCTTTCTAGTGTTATGGCTAGATGAACCACTTCCCAAGGGATATTGAACCTGACCAAAGGATAGAGAAAGATCCCTATATGCCAAAGTTATGCATTTAGAGAGGAGTCAGGTACAATTTTTCTTAATAGGGTAAGTGGTAGACTATGCCCCCAACAGCTAAGATTATGAAAGTTGACATCCCACGATAATTCAGCAGTAGTCAGTGGTAGTTGCTCTTAAATGCTAGTATGAAAGATCAAAGAGTTATGTTAGTCAGTTATTAAGATGAGAGGCTAAATGATGCCCATTCTCGAGGAGATAAAGAGAGTAAAGAAAAGTCTAGGTCTAAAGAGGCAAGTATAATAGCAAGTAATATGATTAGGACAATTGAGAATAACAGCCCTTTTTGAAGGAGCTATGATCCTAGTAAATGATTAAGATGTGAGGCCTATGATAAAAAGAAATATGAGTTCTGACTATGGGATAAGCTAGTAATGAAAAGAGTAAATTAAATAGTAAACTGTGTACTTAATAAGTTAAGTGAATAGATAGAAGTCTCTGATGATTGCTAATGAATAAAGAAAGATAATGAGACTTCATAGAAAGCCATTAGGAGACGATAAGGGAGATTTAATATTAATGAAATATCTCCAACGATATATACAAGTGGAGTCCACTAAGCAAGAAAATTTACCCCTATGAATGGGGTAAGATCGATACAGAATAGTAAGGTCTCTTAAGAAATAGGCCAAGATTATTAAAGTATGTTTCAGTGTCACAAGTTAGCTCCCTTATGACAAGAACAAGTCATATGCTCTATAGCAATAACACAGAGAAAGAGAATTAGATACAGTGAATTAGTAATGTTAATCTCCTAGCAGAAAGGAAATTAAAAGAGCCTAGTCTATAAAAGAAGTAAATAAAGCCAAGAAAAAAAAGGAAAGAAAGGGCCATTTAGTGAGAATATGAGAAAAGCAAGGTGAGGTTATACCCCTAAATTTTGAGGATAAAATTTATTTAAGGGGGGAGGAAATGTGTAACACCATAACTTCCTAGCTTTTCTCATGCTATTCTCATGCTTCACATCATGTAACTCATGGAAGAGCAAAGAAAATAGCATAAAAAATGAATATTTTAGCATTATGTCGTGTATGAAGATTCCATTTGGTGTCACGTGGATCATGTGATCTCATACATTACATTATTATATTTAATTACATGGATACAACTCATTTCCATCATCAAAATTGGCCTAGAGCTTGTGCGTAGCAAGAGGAAGCATAAAATTCACATATATATTTTCGACCAAATTTTTTCATTTTTCTGTCACAACTTTGGAAAATCATAACTAATTCTAGAAAAATCAAAATCATACATTATTGGCTATTCTAGAAAGCTACACATGTCTACTTCATGCTAAAAATATGTCCAAACTATAACATTCAACATAGAGGACATTTGACATTCGAAATGGTCTAAAGGTCAGGTTATCCACTGGTGCTATCACAGAATTCTACAACAAACTTCAAAAATGTCCAATTAATTCCACAAAACTCCAATCTATGCAAATGATACCAATCTGGAAATCTGTGGATGTTAGCTAGTGGAAAAAAACAACTCTAGACTGGTTCAGACAGACCTCCAAACTTAAGCAAACAGTAACTGATGTCAGCTGTACTTCCTAATACTAGACAAATTCTTTAAAAATTGATATCTCCCTCTCTAGACATCCAAATGAGGTGCTTCTAGTTGGCACAAGTCACTAGGAATGTCTAATTTCTCTGTATAAAATTTCATGGAAATTGGACATCATTTGAGCCCTGTGTGATAGAAATCATTTTCAGACTAGTATGAACAATGACATGACCAAAACTAGAAAATTTTTTAACTTTGAAAATTTATCAAATATTCTCTAAACCTCCAAAAATTCTATTCTTTAGTTTTCCAAAAAGCTCTTAACAAGCTCTAATTACATGCCAAATCTCAAATCAAGAAGAGCTCATTTGGGCAAAAAGTAACATAGGGTTCCATTATGGTCAATTTTATCTCCATATAAGATATCAAATTGTCCAAATGGCTTTCCTTGGGGTTTGGTACCTCTTGGGCAAGTCTAAAAGTATGATTAGGACTTGTGTGAGCTACCCAAATGGTCCCAAACCTCATGCCTCTCATTTTAGCAGTCTTACGCACACTTATACACAATTCCATAATAGCATTCAAGGAGCTACAATGCCATAACATGCTCAAATCATAATCTAATGGTCACATAATACATCCTCCCATTCATACATGACATGTTATCATAAATACATGTGTTCATAACATCATAATACATATACATCTATTGGTTACATCTTTTGCCATTTGTATGGCCTTAAAGTAGCAAAATTCATGTTCTTGGATGTCATACTCTCACCTTTAAAGTGGTTGGCTTCCATTACCTTGTCCACTTGGTCCACCTAGCATCTTAGATCATTAGAGAGGAGGAGATAAGATTTAAAGAATTCTAATAGCTCATCTCCCATTCAATCATACATAATGGATGCAAAACAAGTCTTACAAATGCATGCATGGCATGTGGACATATGCAATCATTCAAGGAGCATTCTTAGCATTTGAAAAAGTTACACATAGCATACAAAGGCTTGCCAAACAAGTGGATTGGCCTCACCCAATTTCTTGTGGATGTTAGAATTGCCTCACAATCTTTAAGAGATTCTTAGACTCAACCATACTCTTGGGAGTCCATCTCACTTTTAAGAGACTCTTTACTTTGTCTCAACCAATCTTAAGGGTTCTTGGGCTCACCATGCTCAAGCAAACCAAAACAAACATCATTTAGAAACATAATACATCATCATGGTACCATGGAGTAAGAGCTCATTCTAAAACATCTTTCATAGCTTGAAATACATATACACACATTCAAAGACAAGTAAAGCAAGCAACCATACATGAGAGAAGGTAGAGAGAGCTACCTTGGAAGCAACCACACACTTTTTCCTTTGAAAGAATGCTCCCTCTTTTGGCCTCACACACACAAATGTGTGGGGATGCTTTCTCTTGGCCTAGATACAATTCATGGAAGCTAATTAGGTTTATGAATTCAATTCTAAGGCCATACAATTTGCTTAGACACTACCTTGATTTTGGCCTCCTTGGACTTTGCTTGGTTTTCTTGAAGGAGGAAGCACATGGGGAGACTTCTAGAGATCTTAGGAACTCATTTAAACTCTTATTTAGGCCTAGGAATCATTGTACAAAATCAGATTTTACAAGGTACAATTGAAACCCTAGAAATTGCATCTTGAAATCTAATGGCTTTTTGTTAATTCCCTTTGCATATTCTTAATCTCCACATCCTTTTTCCTTATAATCACCCTTGGTTCTGCCTAAAAATAAAATCCTCTTAGGTCTTCTCAAGTGGGGCAAAATGGTGGAGAAGGGTAGCAAGGGGTATCAATCATGGAAGAAGAAAGTACCTTGTTTTCTTGCTTTTTCTCACTTGAATATTGTGTTCTTTGAGCTCCTCTCTTCAAATCCAAATCCTCCCCTGAATTTCTCCCTTAAAATAGATTTATAAACTTCATTATAATTATAGGAAACAAAGGCAAATGGAGGAGAAGAGGTTTGGAATGAGGAAAGCATGAAAAACTACCAAAATTCCATACCTTTTTGCTTAAATTTCTCCTTCTTTTCTTCTTCCTCTTTTGTGCCTCATCCTAGGGCTTCTTCTCTGGTTTAGGGTAGAAACATATGAGGCTACATGAGGGTGAGAGTGGGGCACCACTTATATATATAAGGGAGGAAGAAGAACTTTTTAAGAATTCCCATTTTGCTCTTTGTTCTTGGCATTTTTGTTTCTAATTTGTTTTAACTTTTTTTTAAGAACCATATTTTCCATTATGAAATTTAGGTTCCCAATTTAGTAAAATGCCTTTGGAATCACTCAAATCGAAGCTAAAACCTTCTCAAATGAATCTGTCAAAGTTTAGGTACATTGACATTGGAAAACATCCACCGAAGGGGCTTTAGCTGTCCCAGGCCTTCCCATGGTTTTCAGGGCCTCTGAGAACCCAAGGAAACTCAAAAATTTTATTTAAAAAGCCCTCCTGTGTGAATTCAAAAAATTGCTTAAAATTACGAAAATGCCATTATGTTTCGTAAGTTTTTTGTAAGAAATTATTTCTTCATTCTAGCTCCGTTTTTCTTTCTGTTTGAGCCTGGGATTCTCATTTTTAGGAGTCTAGAATGCTTCCTAAATTTTTTAGGATCTTAACTTCATCATTTTTAGAGGACTTGTTTTTGTATCCAGTGAATTTCTTTTGTTTACGGAGAAATCGTATGTTACATTTCTCGCATTTTTTCTTGTTTTCAGAGAACTGGATGTTACAAAATGTAACATCTGGTCATCCATAAATGACAAAAATAAGTCAGTTGTAAAAAGAAATCTCCTAAATAGAAATATTTGAGGCCAAATAAAATTAAAAAAGTTTTAAATAAAAGAAAATAAGAATACAAGGCTTAAGATGCCTAAAAACTAAAGTCAGAGTAGCTAAATAAAATTCAACAAAAAATTAGTGGCATTTTCGTAATTTTGGGCACCTTTTAGAAAACTCAAATGAGGGATCTTTAAATGAAAATTTTAAGTTTTTCAAGGTTCTCAGAGGCCCTAAAAACCATAAGAACTCCTAGAATGGTTTAAACCACTTCAGTTTACATTTCATAGCGTTAGTTGACCCAAACTTTGACTGGATTATTTGGGAAGGTTTTTAATTCAATTTCAATGAAACTAAAAGCAATTTATGAATTAGAGGACTTCAATTTTATGGTGAAAAATATATTTCTCATAAAGGAGTTGAAATAAGCCTAAACAGAGCAAACAGGGGCATAGGAGCAAAATTGTCATTTTGAAAAATTGTAAAAGAGGATTCTTAAGTAAGATTATGTAATGTCCGATTATCGTAAAAATGACAAAAATGGATACATTTCAAAATGAAGTCCTTTGAAATGAATTGATTAAGGCCTAGAAAAATTAGAATAATGATCTAGACATTAAGTAACAAAAATAAGAGGCCAGAGGGGCCCTAAAACAAAAGCCAAAACAACCGGATGGAATTTAACGAAATTGTTACATAATGTAATGCCATTTTTGTAATTTTGGAAAATTTAAAAAATATTCACAGGAGGGCTTCTTAAATGGAAAATTTGAGCTCTCCAGGGTTCTCAAAGGCCTTGAAAATCATAAAACCTCAAAGACAGTTAAAATCCCTCCGATGTACGTTTTCTAACATTGGTTGACCCAAACTTTTACCTTTTCATTCAAGAAGGTTTTAGCTCCAAATTGAGTGATTCCAAAGACATCTTATAAGATTGAGAACCTAAATTTTATGATGGAGAAAATGGTTCTAAAAAAGAAGCTAAAACAAACTAGAAATGAAAACGCCAAGTGTACGGTACGTAAATGAAATTTCTTAGAACAATTTTGTCTCTCCACCTATATATAAGTCAAACCCCACCCTTCTCCTCCTTAAACCAACTTCATTTCTGCCCTAAAATAGAGAGGAGACCTATTGAGTGAGGCGCACAAAGCAAGAGGAAAAAGGAAAAGAAAAATCAAGTGAAAGGTATGGAAATTCATGAATATTCTTAGTTTCTCTTCAGTAAATTCCTTCTCCTCCTCCTTCTCTTCCTTCCTATGGATTTATTGAAGCTTTTAGATCTATTTTGAGCTCAGAACAAAGGGGAAGAGTTCAAGTTCCAAGAAAGGAACATAGCCAAGAGAAGAGCTCTTGAAGAAATCTAGAAACACTAAGGTAAATGTTAGTTTCATGCCTCTTCTTCTTTGCTCTTGGATGTGTGTGGTTCGGCCAACCAAGGGATAGCCAAGAGGGGTTGAGTTTTGAACTAAACCAAGGGTGAATCTTAAGAAAATAAGTGAGGAGAATAAGAATATGCAAAGGAAATAAAGAAAGAACCATGAATTTGCAAGATAGAAAGGCTAGGGTTTTAGTTGCACCTTAGTTTGTGAGAAGAGTTCCAGCCATAAACTAAGATGTTTAAGAGTCCATATGAGTTTCTAAGACACCAAGAGACCCCCCCCCACATGCTTCTCCCATCAAAGAAATCAAAACAACTCCTTGGTTCCCTTAAAGAAGCATAGCTTCGGCCTAGGGTGGAAGAGGCACCAAGGGATGTTTTAATTTCTTCCAAGCTTGGTTTTGTATCATATATGATGGGAAAGTATGAGAGGAAGCCTTAGAAAATTTTAGAAGTCATGGATAATGAGATGTAGTTATAGGTTCCATATTGTAACTTAAAGAAGCAACACCTAGCTAAGCTCCTTGAAATAATTGTGTGATGACTCCAAGAGGTATACATGGAGTCAAGAGTCATAGATTAAGGGAGAAAATGGAGCCAAGATAGGTGCATTATAGAACCATAAATGATCCATATGAACAACCTAAATTTTAAAATAAATGTGTAGCTTTTGAAATTATTCCAAGAGTGTAATTGGCTCCCATGTGATATGTATAGACCAAAGGAATTAAGTCTCACATCTTTGTGAGTGTGTGATCGAAGGAGAGGAAGCATTTTCAAGGGGAAAAGTGTGTTGTTGTGCACCAAGGTAGCTCTCTCTTCTTTCTCTCATTCATGATTGGATGTCTTTCTTGTCTTTGAATGTGTGTGTGTATGTCTAAGCCATGAAAGATATTTTTAGCATGTATCTATATGCCATGGTACTATGATGCTTTGTTATGCACTTGAATGATGTTTTATGAACATGTTTTGATTTGCTTGAGTGTGCTGAAGCCAAATGTCCCTTAGCTAAGGTGAGAATGAGCCAAAAGTCCCTAAGAATGGATGAGACAAAGCCAAAAGCCTTTAAAGAGTGAGACTTAGTCAAAAGTCCCTTAAGAAAATAGGTGAGGCAAGTGCAAAATCCCAAAGAGAATGGATGAAGCTATACCATTTTCTTGGCAAGCCTATGTATGTTTTATGTGACTTCTTGAATGCAAGAAATGTTCCATCTATGATTATGCATTCCATGATATCCATGCATGCATTTTTAGACTTGAATTTTCATCCTTTATGTATGGTTGAAAGGGAGAAGAGCTATTGGGATTCCTAAAATCTCATTACTTCCTCCCCATTACCTAACATGCCTAGGTGGACCAAGTAAACTAAGGAATGGGAGCCATCAAGTTTGATAGAGAAAGATTGACAAAGAATTGTTCTATTTGTTCTTCTTGTAACCATTTTGATGTCATATGATGTAACCTTATGATGAATATATTGTATAGCCATTTGAACATGTCTAATTACATGGATATTTGATGTATATGTGAGAATTGGTGCCATGTGAATGATATAGCAACTTTTTGACATTGAATGGCAAGGAAAGGCTTGTATGTTCTTGTGTATACCTTGGGGGTGATAGTGGGTTTGTAAAATCTGGGTTTATGGACTTTTGAGACATGTTTAATAGACCATTTTGATACTTTCCCACGTGCTCAAGTGGCCATGAAAGCCTTGGAAGCTAATTTGGACCATTTGAGACCCTTAAGAACCACAAAAGTGACCATTTTGTAACTCTACATCAAAATCTAACCAAATGAATGAATTTCCTCATGACATTTGGCATGCATATAGACCTCATCCAAGTATTTTTGAAAAACTAAAGATCAAATTATTTGGATCTTTGTGGAATTAATTATGAATTTTCAAAGTTGCCAAATTTTAGCTATTCTTGTATGGTTACTATTTATATGGTTAGTTTCTTCTCTTATGTCATTCGACTGGCAACTGGTTTTCAATACTTATGAAATCTTACAAGAATAAATTAGACATAATAAGCTTTTTATGACCACCAAGATCACCCCAATTGGATGTCTGAGGAGAGAGATATGAATTTTTAAAGTTTTATGTCAGTACCAATAGTGCCAGCTGAGTTTATGTATGGTTCCATCAATTTCCAATAGCTAGACGTCCCTGATTTGGTCTGGGCTTATTTTTATCATAAAGTAGACTTCTGTAGCTTTCTTGAATGGTATAATATGCTTGATTTTTATGTTTTGAGAATTAGTTATAATTTTCTAAAGTTCATGATAGAAATTTGGCACATGAAGCGGAGGCAGACTTCTATTATTTGTGTATGTATGTTATGAGCTTAAGTTTTTGGCAACATTTTAAATGGTTTTAAGTTGTATCTATGCATTTAAATAGGAAAATGAGATGGATGAGTTCATATGGTCCACAGGACATGGAATAAAAATTTTATCTGTTACGTAATGCAAAATAATTGAATATTTTAATGAATTTTTTCTTGGTAAGCTTGTGATATCAATGGAAGGAAGCTAAGATATGAATAGGCAAGTTAGTTAAATATGGTGTTACACTTTATTGGCATCAGAGGAAAGGTTCAGGCATTTTGATGTGAGTTGTGGCTTGTGAATATGAGTTTGCCTTTATGTATGAACATGTTGTGAATGAATTGAGTGTGATAGTGGTGAGTGTGTTCATATGTGATGCTAAAGTTTGCTAATAATGTTTCAAAAAGATGGTGAACACACGAAGATGTCAACCTTTTAGAAAGGCTAGTGCTAAGGATAAAGTTGAGCTTAGTAATTTGATGGCTGGAGTCTTTCAGGCTATTATGGCTTGCCTGGACCAGCAGTAAGCCATGATCATGCAATTACAGGAATGGCTTGCACAGAGAGATAGTGAGGGCCCTACACCTCCTCCCCAACAGCCACCATAGGACTCAGATTGTCCTGAGCATTTTAGGGCTACTCATTTTGATCTACAGTCACACATACAGATATAGCAGGCTTTTCAGACTCCACCAGCTTAGACACCTCCAGCCCCAGAGTAGCCCTCTATTAGACAGACCATAGCGTAGTTTAGGAAATTTGGGCCTCTCACCTTCGATGGTGAGTAGAATACAGAGAAAGCTGAGGCCTGGATTATGTAAGTTAAGAAGATTTTCCAGGTGATGGAATGTATCTTTGAGTAGAAGGCCGTGATGACCATATTCCAGTTAGAAAAAGAGGTAGACTATTGGTGGAAGAGTACTAAGCCGATTCTAAGATCGAAGAACCTTTCACTCACGTGGGAGAAGTTCCTCCAGGCCTTCTATGAGTGATACTTTCCCAACTCTATCAGAGATTAGAAGGAGTTAACGTTTGTACTCCTAAGGCAAGCTAAAGGAATGTCCATGGAGCAGTATATAGCTAAGTTTGTTAAGCTCTCCAGATATTTTTATATTTACATAGACATGATGATGAGCGCTGGAGAGCAGATAAGATAGAAAAGGGGTTGCTATTAGAGATTAAAGACAGGGTGGTCCCACAGAGGATTAGAGACTTTAATGCCCTAGTGGAGGTTTATAGAGTTACAAAAACAAACCTTAAGACTATGCAGACCACTTCTAGTGCTAGACCTCCCTTCTTTGAGACCAAGAGACCAAGAGAAGAGATACAGGGCATAATGAGTAGTATGAGAGGTGGTAGGGGCTAGTGGAATAGAAGAGGTAAGAGAAGGAGAGTTTAGTCTACCAGAGGCAGTTCTACTCCTACAGCATGTAATCAGTGTGGCAGAAATCACGGGAACAGGCTATGTTACACAGGGCATAATGTATGCTATAAATGTAGTAGACTATGACACATAGCCAGGGACTGCACCCAGGTTCCTTAACAGTTTACCCAGCAAAAGGAGATGGCTCCTATACCTAGACCTCAGACCCAGGGTAGAGTCTTTGCTCTAACACAGTAGGAGGCTAGTCAATCCTCGAGCTTGATTCAAGGTACTATTAAGATTAATGATTTTTCCATGACTACTTTATTTGATTCGGGTGCTAGCCACTCTTTCATATCATATGACTATACTAGGAGGTTGGGTCTGAGTATGCATACCTTACCATATGACTTGCATGTGTCTACCTCTATAGGAAACATAGCTATTACCTCCCATGCTTGCTTGAATTGTGTAGTCCAGTTTAATCAGTGCCATACCACACTTGATTTGATATGTATGCCTCTTATTGATATTGACCTGATTATCGATATGAACTGGATGTCTGTAAATAATGTCACACTTGATTGTTCCTGCAAATGTATTACTTTGCCTAAATGTGGAACTGTGCCTAGTATTAAGACTGAGCTAGCCCTTATGACCACCTCCCAGGCTGAGAGGTCTTTAGATCATGGTTGTTAGGGATATTTAGTTTTCTTTTCAGTCCAGGCTGAGATAGAAGAGGGGATAGAGGAAATCCCAGTGGTGAGAGAGTTTCTAGAAGTGTTCCCTAAAGAGATTAGCAGACTAGCCCCAGAGAAGGAAGTTAAGTTTCCCATAAACATTGTACCTGGGGCAAGTCCAGTGTCTAAGGCCCTGTACAGAATGGCTCCCATTGAGTTAGCTGAGCTTAAGAAACAAATAGAAAAGCTTTTAGAGAAGGGTTTCATTAGACCTAGTGTCTCACTATGAGGAGCTCCAGTCTTATTCATAAAGAAGAAAGATGGGAGCCTTAGACTGTGTATAAATTATAAAGAGCTCAATAAGATAACTATTAAGAATAAATATCCTCTCCCTTGCATAGATGACCTCCTAGATTAGTTAGTAGGAGCGTCAGTCTTCTCTAAGATAGGCCTTAGGTTAGGGTATCACTAGCTTAGAATTAAGGCTGAAGATATTCCTAAGATAGCCTTTAGAACAAGGTATGAGTATTATGAGTTTTTGGTTATGCCATTTGGGTTAATGAATACACCTACAGTATTTATGGATTACATGAACAAAGTGTTTAGGCCATACCTAGACAGATTTATAGTTATCTTCATAGTTGATATTCTCATCTATTCCAAGAGTAGGGAAGAGTATGAGCAGCACATGAAATTAGCCCTAGAGACCCTAAGAGAGAGACAATTATATGCTAAACTTAGTATATGTTAGTTCTAGCTCACTGAAGTTCAATTCCTAAGCCACGTGATCTCTTAGGCAGAGGTCATAGTAGATCCCCATAAGGTAGAGGCAGTATTACAATGGGAGAGACCTAGGATAGTGACAGAGATTAGAAGCTTCCTAGGTTTAGCAGGTCATTACAAAAGGTTTATTCAAGGCTTTTCTCAAATCGTAATGCCACTGACTAGGCTCACCAAAAAGAATGTACCATTTGTGTGGGATGAGAAATGTAAAAATTGTTTCTAGGAGTTAAAACATAAGTTAACCATGACCCCAATTTTAGTACTTCTTGACCCAAAGAGACTTTTGTAGTCTATAGTGATACCTCTAAGAAAGGGTTAGGATATATGCTTATGCAGAAAGGCCGAGTGGTAGCTTATTCCTCTAGAAAGTTAAAGCCTCATGAAGAGAATTACCCCATACATGACTTAGAACTAGCAGTAGTGGTGTTTTCTTTGAAAATATGAAAACACTACTTGTATAGGGCAGCCATAGACATTTAAGTGATCACAAAAGCTTTAAGTACCTATTTGAGTAGAAAGAATTAAATATGAGATAGAAGAGATAATTAGAATTCTTAAAAGATTATGACTTTACCCTGAAATACTATCTCAAAAGGCTAATGTAGTCGCTGATGCCATGAGTAGAAAATCCATACATATGGCCTATATGATGATTAGAGAGTAGGAATTGTTTGAAAGGTTCAAGGATATGAATCTCTCATGTGAGGTGCATTTAGGGAAACTATTATTGAGCAAAACCTAAATAGAGAATGACCTAAGGGACCAAATAAGAGAGGCCCAACTAATATATGAGCATATAAGATTTAGCTCCCAAATATCCAAGGGTAGTACTCAGGATTTCAATATGTTTAAGGATGGGCTAGTGAGATATAGGGATAGGCTATATGTGCCTAGAAATGCTAAGATCAAAGAAAGAAGACTAGATGAGGCAAGTAAAAGCAAATACACCATTCACCCAAGTAGTAATAAGATGTATCATGATATAAAAAAGATATTCTAGTGGCCTGGGATGAAAGCAGACATAGTAGAGTACATCTTTCAATGTTTAGTATGTCAAAAAGTTAAAATAGAACACCAGAAGCCAGTTAGGTTACTTCAGCCCCTAGATATCCCTAAGTGGAAATGGGATAGCGTAGCTATGGATTTTGTCATAGGTCTACCCATGACATCATCAGGGCATAATACCATATGGGTAATAGTGGATAGATTAACAAAACTAGCTTATTTCTTAGCAATGAAAGCCACTTATACCCTAGATAAATTAGGCCAGCTATACATTTAGGAGATAGTGAGATTACATTATGTGCCTAGGAGCATAGTGTTAGACAGAGATCCCAGGTTCACTTTGAACTTTTAGAGATCATTACAGGATGTTCTAGGTACTAGGTTAAGATTTAGCATAACCTATCACCCCCAGACAAATGGTCAGATAGATAGAACCATCCAAACCTTAAAGGACATGTTGAGGGCATGTGTATTAGAGATGAAAGGGAACTAGGATATATACTTGCCTCTAGCGGAGTTTGCCTATAATAATAACTATCATGTTAGTATTCAAATGGCACTGTATGAGGCATTGTATGGGAGGAAGTATAGGTCTCCAATATGTTGGGTTGAGCTAAGAGAAAGAAGCTTCATAGGCCTAGAGTTAGTGAACCAAACCTTTAGACAGATTGAGATTATAAGCAAGAAACTTTTAATGGCACAGAGTAGGCAGAAAAGTTATGCAGATAAATGGAGAAGGCCGTTAGAGTTTGAGATTGAAGACCATATCTTTGTTGTAGTGTCTCTAGTCATAGGGATAAGTCGATCCATTAAAAGTAAAAAGCTCAGTCTAAAATACATGGGTCCGTTCTAAATTCTTGATAAAGTATGACCTATGGCCTATAAACTTGCCCTTTCCCTAAACCTAAGCCACGGTTGTAACATATTCCATGTATCCCAATTTAAAATGTACCAGCCTGACCCCTCACATGTCATAGAATATGAAAATGTATAGTTACGGGATAATCTGTCTTATAAAGTATTACCAAATCGGGTCGTAAATGTTAAACTCAAGCAGTTATGGAATAAGACGATATCGCTGGTGAAAGTGGTTTGAAAAGGGTTATCTCCTAAAGAAGCTACCTGGGAGCTCGAAGAAGAGCTGAGAAAGAAGTATCCAAAACTCTTCTTATGAGGTATGTATCTAAATTTCGATGACGAAATTTTATTTAAGGGAGGAAGAAATGTAATGTCTGGTTTTCATAAAAACGACGGAAATGGATACGTTTTAAAAGTAAGCCCTCTAAAATGAATTGGTTAAGGCCAAGAAAAATTAGAATAATGATTTAAATATTAAGTAATGAAATAAGAGGTCAAAGGTGCCCTAAAAAAAGCCAAAATAACCAAAAGGAATTTAACGAATTTCTTACATAACGTAATGGCATTTTTGTAATTTCAGGCAATTTTTAGAATACTCTCAAGAGGGCTTTTAAATGGAAAATTTGAGCTCTCTAGAGTTCTCAGAGGCTTTGAAAACAATGGGAAGCCCCAAGACAATTAAAACCCCTTTGGTGTACGTTTCCTAACATCGGTTGACCCAAACTTTTACCCTTTCATTCGGGAAGGTTTTAGCTCCAAATTGAGTGATTCCAAATGCATTTATAAGATTAAGAACCTAAATTTTATGATGGAAAAGATGATTCTCAAAAGGAGCTAAAACAAACTAGAAACAAAAATGCCAAGTTCACAAGATGTAAATGGAATTTCTTTAGAATAATTTTGTCTCTCCACCTATATATAAGTCACACCCCACCCTTGTCCTCCCTAAACTGACTTCATTTTTGTCCTAAAATAGAAAGGAGACCTATAGAGTGAGGCGCATAAAGGAGGAGGAGGAAAAGGTGGAGAAAAACCAAGTGAAAGGTATAGAAATTCATGAATTTTATTAGTTTCTCTTTAGTAAATTCCTTCTCCTCCTTCTTCTCTTCCTTCCCATGCATTTATTAAAGCTTTTGGATCTATTTTGAGTTCAAACTAGAGGGGAGGAGTTCGAGTTTCAAGAAAAGAACACAAGTCAAGAGAAGAGCTCTTGAAAAGACCTAGAAACAACAAGGTAAATGCTAGTTTCATGTCTCTTCTTCTTTGTTCTTGGATGTGTGTGATTTGGGCAACCTGGGGATAGCTAAGAGGGGTTGTGTTATGAACCAAACCAAGGGTGAATCTTAGGAAAATGAGTGAGGCGAATAAGAATATGTAAAGAAAACAAAGAAAGAACCATGAAATTGCAAGATAGAAAAGCTAGGGTTTTAGTGGCACCTTGGTTTATAAGATGAGTTCTAACCATAAATTAAGATGTTTAAGAGTCCATATGAGTTTCTAAGACACCAAGAGACCCCCCCAACATGCTTCTCCCGTTAAAGAAATCAAAATAGCTCTTTGGTCCTCTTAAAGAAGCATAGCCTTGACCTAGGATGGAAGAGGTACCAAGGGATATTTTTAATTTTTTCCAAACTTGATTTTGTATCATATATGATGGGAAAGTATGAGAGGAAGCCTTGGAAAAATTTTAGAAGTCATGGAAAATGAGATGTAGCTATAGGTTCCATATTGTAACTTAAAGAAGCAACACCTAGTTAAGTTCCTTGAAATGATTGTGTGATGACTCCAAGAGGTTTAAATGGAGTCAAGAGTCATAGATTAAGGGAGAAAATGGAGCCAAGATCATGTTTTCACATGGTTGCTTCATTAGGAGCATTATAGAACCATAAATGAGCCATAGGAACAACCTAAATTTTAAAATGAATGTGTAGCTTTAGAAATTATTCCAAGAGTGTAGTTGACTTCCATGTGATATGTCTAGGCTAAAGGAATCAGGTCTCACATCATTGTGAGTGTGTTGTTGAAGGAGAGGAAGTATTTTCAAGGGGAAAAGTGTAATATCCAATTCTTTGAAAACAAGAGAAAATGCGAGAAACGTAACGTACAGTTTCTCCATAAATGCACGAAATTCACCGGATACAAAAGGAAGTCCCCCAAATAGAGTAATTTGAGATCCAACAAATTAGAATAATATTCTAGACCTTAAATAATGGTGATTTAAGGCCAAAGGTTCCTAGAAATCGGAGCCAGAATAACCATATGGATTTTAACAAAAATGCAACGAAATGTAATGGCATTTTCGTAATTTTAAGCAAATTTTATATTTCTCACAGAAGGGCTTTTTAAATGAAATTTTTGAGTTACCCAGGATTCTCAGAGGCCCTGAAAACCATAGAAAATCTTGGGACAGTTAAAACCCTTTTGGTGTACATTTTCCAACAATAGTGAGCCCAAATTTTGACAAATTCGTTCGGGAAGGTTTTAGCTCCAAATTAAGTAATTCCAAAGGCATTTTATAAGATTGAGAACCTAAATGTTATGATGAAAAAGATGATTCTAAAAAAGGATCTAAAAAGAATTAAAAATGAAAATGCTAAGAATGAAGGGCAAAATTGAAATTTTTGAAAAGAAAATTCAAGAAACTCCTTTTAATTACATGCCTTTCTTCTCTCCCTCTTAGAGCCAACTTTATTATTACCCAGGAATAGAAGTGAGATCAAGGGAAATAGGCACACAAGAGGAGGCAAGAGGAAGAGGAAAAACAAGGCAAGAAAGACCAGAGGGGAAAAATTCATATTTGAGGAGGAGAGCTAGAAGAAAAGGGAAAACATTCAAGAAAAGCTTGAATTCAAAGTGAAATTCTTAGTTTTCATGCTTCACTTTTCTTATTCTTCTTGTGTGCATTTTTTGCTCCTTGTAGCCAGCCAAGGGGAGAGTGTTTTTGGGCAAAACCAAGAATGAATCATGTGAATTAAGATATGGGAATTTAGAATATGCAAAGAAAATCAAGTAAAAGCCATTGTTTTTCAAAATAGCAAAGTTAGGGATTCAAGAACATAACCTAAATTTTGATTTTCTACAAGAGTTCTTAAGCTAATCTAAGTATTTTTCTGAGTTCCTAAGATCCCTAGAAGGATCCTTATATGCATCTTCCATCAAGAAAACAAAGCAAACTCACTTGGTGTCTCCTTGGTCCATAGCCACGGCCTAGAGAGGTTGGAGTACCAAGAGGTAGTTCTAATTTGTTCCAAGCTTGATTTTGAGCCATATATGATG